>SJXQ01008293.1:364268-382453 GCA_006408695.1 Aepyceros melampus | reverse complement strand
TGGGGTGGGGTGGGGTGGGATGGGGTGGAGGAAGGGTAGTCATAGCCCCCGTAACAGAGTCTTGAAGAAAACAATCTGGGCAAAGATAAATAATAAAGAAAAAATACTGAGAATTCCCTGGCTGTCCAGTGCTTAGAACTCTGTGCTTCCACAGCAGCAGGCACGAGTTCCATCTCTGGTTGAGGAACGAAGATCCTGCTTGCCCACCTGGGGCAGCCAAAAATAAAAAATACAAACAACAGAATATGAAGAGTTTCCAAACAATAGGTGAGGTTGTTAGGGGAGTCATAAAACTGCTGCCCCGAGGTTATAATCAATAAGAATCCTTATCGATTCTCAGACTTACTGCAGGTGCTGCAGCTGCAGCGACCAGACTGACTGGGTCACTGGGTCTGGCCCTGCTGGACACAGGGAACTCAATGCCTCTCGAGCTGGAGGTCTAGGCTGTAACTTTATGGAGAATGCTTAGTGTAGAGACCTCTTACACTCGTCCCGGTTCCTTCCTCCAGGAGCCTCCTTGTTCTTCCACAAGGCAAAGCCGGGTCTCTTCTGCCTTGGGGTACGTTCATCAATGATTGACAGTTCTCTCTGTGAAAATTATGTCATTCCAGTTGCCCCATCCCTCCTAGTTTCCTACCTCATTCTGACCCTGGGCCTGGCAAGTCCCTCTTGCTTGATTTGCTTTTCGAGCCCTGGGTTTGAGTTCCAGCCTACCACTCACCAACCTCGGACAAGCCCTGAGCCTGTCTGAGCCTCTCTTTGCTGGTCTGTAAAATGGGGCCATTGCTAGACACTACTTTGCAGGATTTGGGGAGGAAGCAAGGAAAGCACCCAGGTAGAGTCCTGAGCATGGTCTGGGGCCTAAGAAGATGCTCAGTAAATAAGTGCCCTTGAGATTATTAGCTTAGGGACGTCCCTGGAGGTCCAGTGGTTAAAACACTGCACTTCAAATGCAGGGGATGTGGGTTCAATCCCTGGTCAGGGAACGAAGATTCTACATGCCCTGTGTGGCATGCCCCCCCAAAAAAGAGAGAGATTATTACTTTAATTGTGTCTTAATTATCATGGCTAACATTGAATAGGACTTCCCATGTGGCTCAGTGAGAAAGAATCCGCCTGCCAATGCAACAGACACAGGTTCGATCCCTGTCTAGAAGACCTCCTGGAGAAGGAAATGGCAACCCACTCCAGTATTCTTGCTGGGGAAACCTCGTGGACAGAGGAGCCTGGTGGGCTATAGCCATGGGGTCACAAAAGAGTTGGACAGAATTTAAGTGAGTGAAGGGCAGCAACAACACTGAATACGCATACCCCACAGCCAAACTGTGCTATTTACAAACAGTTGCAGTCTGTGCCCTGGGGAGGCAGATTCTTACCACTGGACCACCGAGGGGAGTCATAAGCTGTTTCTAAAGGTAAGATATAGTGTCTGCCAAAAGGAAGTCCTCAACAGACTTTGTTTGGACTTGGCTCTCTGACTAGACTGATATGATACAAGCTAATGGGAACAACCCCACTGCCTTTATTCAACTGACAACAACCAGAGCAACATCTTAAAATGTATTTCTCGTACGTCCTTCCCCTGCTTATACCCTTCAGAGGTTCCCTATTGCTGTGCAGGCAAAGACCAATGGGATGGTCTCAGTCCTTATAACAGGTTCATTTGGTTGGTAATTTTTCTACATGTACGCACTACTCTATTTTTTGCCTGCACTGGGTCTTCATTGCTGCACACACGCTTTCCCTAGTTGCCAAGAGTGGGGGCTACTCTCTACTTGCGGTGCACAGGCTTCTCACATGGTGGTTTCTCTTGTTGCAGAGCACAGGCTCTAGGCTCAGAGACATATTAGTTGTGGCTCGCCGGCCCTAGACGGTGCAGGCTTCAGTAGTTGTGGCGCAAGGGCTTGGTTGCTCTGCAGCATGTGAAATCTTCCTGGACCAGGTATCAAATCTGCGTCCCCTGCATTGGCAGGCAGACTCCCAATCACCGTACTTTCAGGGAAGTCCCACAGGTTCTTAACCAGGTGAGATCTGACATCCACTGATCTAACATTTTAAGATGTCCCTTTGATATTCTGAAATTAAACTCATAGATAATATAGCCCACCAACACCAGATTTTATTTTCCAAAATTAATACCAAAATTAATGTTTTCCAAAATAGTCCTAAGTGAGTAAGTGAAGTTGCTCAGTCGTGTCTGACTCTTTGTGACCCTGTGGGCTGTAGCCCACCAGGCTAACTATTAATAAAAAGGGAAAATTTTATTATCAAATAATTGTCTATTTTGGTCTGGAGATGCTCAGGCATGGCCACTCTAAAAAGCCCCTCTTCAGGCAGATAGCATCTCTGCGTAGACTCACCACGAATGAGACAGGAATAATCTGCGTTTTGTTTGGACAGTCACCACAGTTAACAGCATGTGGGGTGATGTGGCTTCTAGAAAGAGTGAACAACCCTGGGCCAATTTCTCAGCAAATCAAGAACAGGCAGGCCACGATGGACATAGACGTTGCATTCCAGGGAAGGTCAGTGTACCTTAAAATATTCCAGAAGCATTTAGTGTTTATATATGAAACATAGCTGAGCTCTAGACTCAGTTCATCATAAATGGGTTTTCCTACACACATGAGTGTCCAGTGGAATGTAATTGTTCCTTAGTTACTCAGTTGTGTCCAACTCTTTGTGACCCCATGGAGTGCAGCCCACCAGGCTCCTCTGTCCATGGGATTCCCCAGGCAAGAATACTGGAATGGTTTGCCATTTCCTTCTCCAGGGGATCTTCCTGACCCCAGGATCAAACCCTCGTCTCCTGCATTGGCAGGTGGGTTCTTTACCCCTGAGCCAGTGAGACACTGGAAGGTTAAATGGAGTCTGAGACAGACCTTGGTTGAACGGATGGTTGAGACGTTCAGCATTCCTGGTCCCTGGGTCTTACATCTAATCACACCTCCAATCACTGTATCAAACCCCCAAATACCCCTGTCAATTCCAAAACATCTCCTGGGGGAGGTCACAGTCTGATAGCAGCCCCTACACACTGGGCTGGCCTCATCTGGGACCCTCACTCATTCTAGCCGCCCCTTCCCCTTTGCTGTCCCCAAACTTCATGCCTTCAGAGCTTGTGTTCCTTTTCCTGGAAGATTGTTCCCTGTGGTCTCAGCTTCCAAGTCCCCTCTCCCAGTCCAGGCTATGTATTAATAGTTGGCTCTTTATGGTCTATTGTTTCTCATCTGCTGGCTGTTTCCCCATTGGACTGCTTGTTCATGACACAGGCACAAAGTAGCTGTCTGTGGTCACTGCTGAGTTTCTAGAGCCCAGTATAAGGAGCCTCAATGATTTATGTGTTGAGTGATCAAGGGGACCAACTGGGAACCACAGATGGAGGAAATATTCCTGGAGGTGACATGGGCAGGAGACATGAAGGTCAGGAAGGATCTGGGACAATATGCCAGCCCAAGGGGGAAAGGTGGGCATTCTAAGGGAGACTACCAAGGTTCTCTGCTGCTTTTCAGATCAATTCCCAGTGTCATTCTCTGGGGGGCAGACCTGGGTGCAAATCCCTACTCTGCAATTTTCCTGCTGTGTGACCTTGAGTACTCTCCTTAACCTCTCTGAGCCTCATATCCTTCTGTATAAAATAGAAACGATGGTATCCACCTCCTTGAGTGGTTACAAGGTTCCAAGAGATCATTTTTGTAAAACATTGAACACTCTAGTGTGCACTTAGTAGACATTTGGTGAGTAAGTGGTTCCTAGTTCCAGATGTGATGAAAAATGAAATTTACCCCCAAATAGGTAGGAGGAGCATTGAGCTTTGGAGTCACATGGCCTTGAGTTAAAGCCCCAGCTCTGCCACATACCTGTTATGTGACTCTGAGCCAGTGAGTTTTCCTCTCTGAGCTTTAGTGATTTGTCAATAAAATGGGATCATAAGTGTGTTACCCGCCTGGCATTGCTGTGAAAAGGAGATCAGATTGTGAATGAGGCTGTGCAGCACAGTATCTGGCTGCTGGTAAGGGGTTATGTTGTTATGATTGGAAATGGCTCTGGGGTGTATGGAGGGAGCAGGCCCCCAGCCCTGGAATAAGGAGGATGGGGGTGGGGGCATTTGCAGACATGAAGTTTTGTTGAAAGGACAGAAAAACTGAGGCCCAGGGAGAAGGGTCATTCCAGAGGTCACAGAGCACCTTGCAGGCCCAGCAAGCACTAGAGACAACAGGAAAGACCCTCTTCCAGATCTCCATGGGGAATTAAAGTCAGAAGGGGCTCAGTAAGGAGTGGGCCCTTTAAATCCTAAGCTCCACCTTTGCTTAGAAGGGTCTTTGGGAATATAAAAGGGGGTGCAGTTCCTCTCCACTCCTGAAAACCATCAGCTGCTCCTGTCTGCGGGCCCCCAGCCCACTTCTCTCCACCCACCCACCACCAACACTCCCCCGGGTGCCATGCAGCTGCCACCCTTTGACATGTGGAAGGACTACTTCAACCTGAGCCAGGTGGTGCTGGCACTGATCCAGAGTCGGGGGCAAGGGTTGGAGAACCAAGGGACTGGGGAGCCAAGACCTGGGCCCTATGTGGAGCAGGATCAGGGGCAGGGAGGACGGGAGTCCGGCGGGGGCTTGGCCACCCTGTGCAACTTTTGCAAACACAATGGAGAGTCTCGCCACGTGTACTCCTCACACACGCTGAAGACCCCGGAGGGCGTGGTGGTGTGTCCCATCCTGCGGCATTATGTGTGTCCCCTGTGCGGGGCCACCGGGGACCAGGCCCACACGCTCAAGTACTGCCCGCTCAACGGCGGGCAGCAGTCTCTCTACCGCCGCAGTGGGCGCAACTCAGCCGGCCGCAAGGTCAAGCGCTGAAGACAGTCAGGTACCCACCCGCTGCAGCCCCAACCCTCCCTGGTTCAACCCTCCCTGGTTCAGCCCTCCCAAGCCCCTGGACTCTCCCCATGTCTGGACTCTTCCGGCCCTTTGGAATGTATGACTCTCAGTACTCGATCCCTGCTGGATCCTGGAACAACGCAGCGAGTGGGAACCAGGCCAGCTCTGCCGCCCCTTAGAACTCTTAGAACTCGAAGCTCTCGGGACTCTGTCTGGGAGTGTTTGTGGATCTCCGGCGCAGCGGGATCCCCTACTCCTTGGACCACGCAGCCCTGTGGCTCCTCCTGGGCCACAGTCCATGGATCTTTAGTTCTGGGACACTTGCCCTGCCTCTGACTTCTCAGCCCTCAGGGTTCCATTCCTTGGGGAATTCTTGGACCGTTGGGATTGTAGGACTCCACTGTGCTCTCCCAGGGACACCCCTGAGAATCTGGAGAGAGTGAACAGGCTGGCGTGGACCTTCCAGCACAAGAACTTCAACATGGGATTCTGACTTAAACCAGCTTTCTCCGCCTCCTTCGGGCCACCGGCAGACCCACCATTTCATCGTGGACGGCACCGGATGGGTCCCGCACTCAGCATCCTATCCATCAAGAGCTGGGAGAAGGAGGGGTCACGTCAGAGGGGCACCACGTCTTCGCAAGCTTATCTGGGGCTGGAGAGCCTTGGGGTGAGCCAGTACCGTTGAACTCCCCCCTACCCCCGTTGTTCTTCCCATCGTTCTTTCCGTTTTACTGCGCTCCTGCCTCCACGGTGATGGCAAATGACCGATGGGTCTTTTCCGTAGCGAGAGGGCGTCTCTCCGCTACCTCCCACCCGCCCCCACAAATACCCACAGTTTGCAAAATGGTCCTTTCTGTCCTCCCGTGTTTTTTTAAACCTCCAACAGTTTAGTAAACGAAGCTCCCACAGGAAAGGGGTTTTAATGCCCAGAGGGGAATGGCAATCGCCTAGATTTTATTTTAGGGGCAAAGAAAAGCCCCAGCCAGATTTTTAAGTTGTTTGGTTTCTAGTTCAGGGCTGGGCCCGGGTGTTGAACTTTAGTGAATAAATAAAACTCGTTTCTGGTTGTCTTTGAAATCGCTACGTCTGTTTCCTCCGAGGCTGGGGTTGGGGGGAGGGTGGGGAGACCCGAGTTTGTCCTAAAACGTGGGAAGCGGTAGGTGGAGCAGGAAGGAGACCCGGGTCCCCCCCCACGAACGTGCCTCCCCATACATCCTCCGACACAGGTCACCTATGGACTGTTCCCTAATCCCAGCCTCCACCTCGACCCTCGAATCCCTTTCTTTTTTTTTTCTGGCCTCTGTCCAGGGTCCCCTCCCGCCCCTGCTGGAACCCAGATCATTCAGGACCTATTTTGTGATGGTTCTCAAACTCCCAGAGCCCATTGGAGAGGTGACCAAAAGGACTGGTCCCTGCTGGGGAGGGGGGGAGGGGAAACGCACATAACCACAAAACGTTGCATATGATACCAGCGCTTCTTTTCTTCACATCATTCCACACATATTTATTGAGCTCCTACTTTGTGCCACGCGCTGTTCTGGACATTGCTGGTTACAGCAATGAGCAAAGCAGACAAGGCTCCTGCCCTCATGGAGGTGACATTCTAGTGGAGAAGGGGGTGAGGTGACAAAAGTTCATTCGGGTTTTAAAGATCGTCGGAAAACTGGAACGAACTTTATGGCCAATATAATATCAGGTGGGTGATAAGCGCAGTGAAGGACTAGAGGCAGGGCAAAGGGGTGGACAGTGAAGGAGGGGCTGTTTTGTATGGGAGATGGTCAGGGGAGGTCTTTCTGTGGAAGTGACACTTCAGCAGAGTCCAGATAAATTGAGGAAACCAGAAGGGCATTCCATGCATCGGTGACAATGAGTTCAAAGCCCCTAAGGTCGAACTGAATCTTTGCAGAAGCAGCAGGAGCCCAGCCGAGTAACATCAGAGAGGCGTAAAGGGTAGGCAGAGTTCAGAATCTTGCAGACCTTGGTGAGAATCTGACTTTCACTGTGCATTTGCACTCTGAAATTCACCTTGGGCTCGGCTCTCACATACTCTAGGTCCCTAGAAAAAACTAGAGACCTCTGCTCACAGGTCCTTTTCCAAAAATGCAGATCTGCCTACAACAGAGATCCCCAAATCTCTCAGACAACAGCCAGAAGGGATGCCCTAACCCAGAGTTGTGGTGTGCCCACATGGGCAGGTTGAGCCCTGGAGGAAGTGGGGCACTCTGGCAAAGGATAGGCAAGAGTTATGGAAAGCAACAAGGGGGTGATAGTCTCAGGGCAATGATGTCAGGTGGAGGAGGCACACTTTAGACCAGAGAAATGAGAGGAGGAAGATGTTCAGGTCAGTCTGGGATGGAGGATAGATACAAAGTGCCTGGGGACATCCAAGATGAAAGCGTCCAGGAGACCTGATCTGGGGCTCCAAGGAGAGGATGGAGACAGACAATTAGTCACCAAAGTTTGGTTTTGTTTTTTTTATGAATTTTCATTTATTCAGCAGATAATTAAGTGGCAGGGGAGCTCTGACAAGAGCTGAGGACACAAGGAGCCAGAGGAATAATGTCCCCTGACCTTGATCTCCCCCAGCACCTCACTGTTGAAGAGCTTCATACTGCTCTGCTGATGGCTCCCTACCAGCAGCCTCTGCACAAGCTCCAGACCAGATTTAGACCCAACTCGTCGCTCAGCCCACACACTCATGGAGCCCCAGCATCCTGGGTGCCTGCCCTGGATGCGCAGTACATTCATTCCCAAGGGCTGCCATAACAAAGGACCATAAACTGGGGGACTTGAAACACTGGAAATGCATTCCCCCACAGTTCTGGAGGCTAGGAATCTGAAATCAAGCTGTTGGCAGTGTTGCATTCTCTTCCAAGGCTCTAGGGCAGGATCCTTGCCTCTTCCAACTTCTGGTAGCCCCAGGCCTTCCTTGTTTCTGACAGCTTCACCCTCATCTTTGCCTCTCTCTTCACCGGCCTGTCTTCTTCCCTTCGTGTCTTCTTGTAAGGACACTGTCATGTGGGCTTAGGGACCCACCCTACTCTAGCATGACTTCACCTTAATTACATCTGGAGGGACCCCTTTTCCAAATAAGGTCACATTCTGAAGAAGGGGTTAGGACTTCAATAGTATTGTTATTTTGGGGGGGAGCTGGGGACACAGTTCAACCCACGGATCACCTTATACTCACCAGGTCCTAACTGACCTCATCTCCCCAACTGGGACCTGAGCTGGGGACCTGGGTGTCACCTAGACACCTCCCTTTCTGTCCCCAACCTGACAATCACCACACTTGTATATCCTGCCTCTCAAATGTCTCCCAATTCATTTCCCACCATCCCTGCCCTGGCCCAGGCTTTCCTACCCCCTCTTTGCCCTTCCCCCTACACTTCTCCCTTGACTCTGGCCAATAAACTCAGCCTCTCCCACCCACCTTCCACACCATGGCGGGGTTCTTTCCGACGCACACATCACACCCTGCCCATCCTGACTTATTCAAGCTCCTTGACGTTGCTTATAAGGTCCTTGCAGGGGCTGCCTCTGATTCATGGATCCTTCATGGGGCACATGGTGGGACCTCATCTAAACCCAGCCCTGGTGAAAGTCAGCTTGCCACCCCCCTCTGCCTGCACCCCCTCAGAAAAAGACATGAACAGAGAAGAACACAAAGTCATGGGGGCTCGACACTTTCACACCCAATGACCTCAAGTAACTGGTTCTATTTGTCTCCATCTCCCTGGCCATTCGCTATTTCATGCTTTCTCCTCTCCCTCCGCTAACTTCAGCACCTCCTTTTCACCCCTGACCTTCCTTCCCACGCTACTGAGACAACAGAAGGAACCAGGAGAGAACATGTTCCTGACACTGTTGACACTACATCAACACCTGCCTGTCTCCGTGCCCATATAGCCCCTCCCCGCTTATTGTGGCCGAACAGCCCAGGCCCCTTAGACCAACCCCTACTCGTGCCCTTAGTCCCACCCATCGTGCCCACTCAAGGACATGAGGCTGTGATTCTCTCCTCTCTCCTCCAGAGCATCAATCTCCCTTTTTCTGGCCCCATAAGCACACAAACATACCGCGTCATCTCCCATCTTAAATAAACCTCTTGAGATCCTGAACCTCCTTCCAGATACCATTCCATTTCCTCTCTAGACAGGATCATCTACACTGGCTCTCTCTATAACCTCTCTTTGAACTCACCCAATTAAGCTCCTGCCCCCACCACACCTCCAAAATTGCCCTTTCCAGGATTACTGATGAGTTCTGTCACCAGCCCCAGCGATCAGTTCTCAGACTTCATTGAACTTGGCTTTAGGCAGAATTTGGCCTCATTAACCCTTCCCTCCTCGATTGGACTTCTTAGGTGGCTCAGTGGTAAAGAATCTGCCTGCCTGCCAGTGCAGGAGACGCAGGTTCGATCCCTGGGTCAGGAAGATACCCTGGTGAAGGAAATGGCAACCCACTCCAGTATTCTTGCCTGGGAAATCCCATGGACACAGGAGCGTGGTGGGCTACAGCCCCATCAGGTTGCAAAGAACTGGACAAGACTTAGCGACTGAACCATAAAACCCTCAATTTGCACTTCTCACTTGGCCTCCAGGACAGCAGACCACCCTGGATCTCCTTTCACTCCCTGCCTGCTCTTCCTGTCTTCTTGGCTGATCCAAGCCCTCTACATCTGAGTGCCCAGCCTTAGGCCATGGACTTCTTTTCTACCTACACTTGTCCCTTCACCAGCCTCTCTCAGTCTTAAATGTCATTATTCACTGACAACTCCTAAATTCCTATCTCAAGACTGAACATCTCCCCTGAAGTTGAGACTCAAATATTCAATTGCCAACCTGATATCTGTACTTGGGCACACTTGAACTCTTAATCCTCTTGTAGCCCTTTGCCAGTCTTTGCTTCTGGTAGCTCCATCCTTCTGTTACTCAGGCCAAAGACACTGGAGTCATCCTCAACTCCTCTTTCTCTCACTTCCTCTACCCAATTCCACTTCAGCTCATCTCAGCAGCTACTGCCTTGGTTGGAGCCACTACCTCTCACCTGAGCCTCTACCTCTTCCTGGGGCCTCAGCTTCACTCATGCTCCCTAAAGTCAGTTTCTACTATTAATACCAGTCAAATCATGTCCTTCCTCTGCTCATGGCTCTCACCTCCTGTAAAACCCAAAATCCTTACAGTGACCCACAAGGCCCTGAAAACCTCTGTCTCCTCACTCTACCCTGCCTGCTGGCTCCCTCCTCTCCAGTCCACTAGCCTCCTGCTAGTCTTACCTCTGACTGCACTTGTCCCCTCACCTCCTTCATGTGTCTACTCAAATGTCACCTTCTCAAGAGGCCTCCCCCAACCACCTTATTTTAAAATTAGACAGACACACGCACGCACCACACTGCCCAACCCCTTTGCCCACTTGTATTTATTTCATAGTACTTACCACTTTTTCACTTATATATTTTATTTTGCTAACTGTCTCACTCTCCCCATAAAAAGTGAACTCCATGAAGGTATAAAATTTTGTCTTCTGTATTCACTGCACCTATAATTATGCAGGCGCTCAATAAACATTTGTTTGAATGATCAATGAAGCACTGTTTGTTGAATGACCTTGAGGACTCCAGCAGGATGTAAGCTACAAATTTCTCGGCGTAGACTTAACTCCATCATCCTGCCTCCCAGCTAGAACCCGTGTTCTAGCTTCATTTCTGCCTCCATGCATTTGCTTAAAGTCATGTCTGTGCCGGGATCGCCCCTTACCAGCCAAGAAGCTCTCACTCTGATCTCCCTCCCTGCGTGTCAGTTGTGACGTAAGTGGACAGGGTCCCCCTAGGCAGGGCTTGAAGGTAGATGAGTTACTATGGTTACTGCACCTGCCTCGGGCGGAATATCCCCTGGGTGCCCCGCCCCTACGGGTAATAGATGGTTTGCAGATTTTTAGCAGCCCCGCGCACGGACGGGTATGTGAGGCTGCAAACCTAGTTTTCTGACGCTCCCCACCCAACCCACACAGTTGTCATGGAAACGAAGCGCTACCAGCACCATCTCCCTCCCCTTTCTCTAAGAGACACACAAAGTTAGAGGGTTGAGTGGGCTGGAAGACTGTCCGAAACGCTGAAAAGCTACGCAGTACCATCGCTCTCCACGGTCCCTCCCCGATCCTCCAAGGATTGCTACGCCTGCGCAGGAGACAGAGTCTGGGTACCAAGGCTAGCGGGCAGAGAGGCACGCATGCGTACGAGGGTTTCGCGCGTGCGCTCTGGTGGTATCAGGGAGCTAGGGGAACGAGCGCCGCGCTAACCTTGCTCCTGCGCAACTGCAGCCCGCTGACGGAGGCCGGTGGAGGGCAATTCTGCGCTTCGCTAGGGCGGGGGGAGTGAAACCCAAGCGGTAAGGGCGTTGGGGGACCGACCGGCGCTAGGTGCGCCTGCGCCTTGGCTCGCGGGGCGGCCGGGGGCGGGGCCCAGAAGGGGAGGGAGAGAGCCGGCAGGGGGAGGGAAGAGGCCGCAGAAGCCCGAGCCTTGACCGACGGGCAGGCGGGGGCTGCGGCGGCGCCGGTGAGTGATCCGCGGCTCGACTCGGTCCCCACCCTCCGTGACCCTCACTCTTCCTGGAGTCTCCCCTAGCCCTCGTTGCCCCGCGAGCCAATCCCGCACCCCTGTAACCCTCAGGGCTCCCCTTGATTCGTGGCAATCCCCAGAGCCCCCACAATCCCCGCAGACCCTAATCCCTAACAGTTTATATTCCCGGCTCCTCCACTGTCCTAGGAGCCCCCAACTCACCATTATTTCTGGACTGCCCTTCTAAAGACCACTTCTATGACTGGTCTTGCAGACGTCCGATTGCCCCCGAACCCCCAGAGCGCTCCACTGATCCAGTTCTCCCCCTTCTTGCTGCATCTCCTTTTGAGGATCTCCTTATCCCCATCACTCTCGTGTTTCATCGACCCCCGAGACACCCCCATTCTCCTTGCATTTCCCACTCTAATATGCCCCTAGTTCTCTAACTGCCGCAGACACCCCCTCTTCTTTCGCTCTTCCTCATTTCCCTCCACTCCTCCAGACCCTCCCCCCATTTTCATCAACTCCCTGGCCTGGCACTTTGCGCCGCGCCTGGCGCGAGACGAGCGCTCAGTCGGTGTCATCTATTCTTAGGCACTCTGACGGCCCCCCGCGGCCGGTCTCTTCCGTCTGCCCTCCGCCCCCAACCCTGTCCCCGGGGACTCGGGAGCCGGTGTCGGGGCGGCCGGGGTGGGGCGGGAGGCGCGGGGCCGCTGAACCCCTTGCCAGCGCCTTGCGCCCTGTGCCCGCAGCGCCGGCGCCCCCCATGCGCCAGGCGGCCGGACGGCGGCGTCGGGGGGCGCCATGGCCTCGGCGGCGGCGGCGAAGCGGAAGAGACCACCCGGCTGCGCAAGCCGCGCTTCTCGTTCGAAGAGAACCAGATCCTGATCCGCGAGGTGCGCGCCCACTACCCGCAGCTCTACGGCGCTCAGAGCCGTCGGGTGAGCGTGGCGGAGCGGCGGCGAGTGTGGGACGGCATCGCCGCCAAGATCAACGGCATCACCAGCTGGAAGCGCACGGGCCAGGAGGTGCAGAAGCGCTGGAACGATTTCAAGCGCCGCACCAAAGAGAAGCTGGCCCGCGTGCCGCACTCCACGCAGGGCGCCGGGCCTGCCGCCGAGGACGCTTTCTCCGCTGAGGAGGAGACCATTTTTGCCATCCTGGGACCGGGTGTGGCGGGGTCAGGAGCTAGTGCTGGGGCCGAGCAGCCCCCCGCGGCTGCCTCCTCACAGCCGCCAGCCCCGAGTGCCTGCGCCCAACGCTATGTGCTGTCTGAGGATCGCAGGGAGGATCGACGCGCGGGTGAGTTCCTTCGGCATCACCTTAGCAAAAAGCAACCGAATTCTACTTTGTGTCTGGCGCTGTTTCGAGCCCTTTCTATGGCGCTTCAGCTCCTCACTACAACCATGTGAAGGGCATCTGCTATAATCCCCATTTTACGTCCACAGAGACTGAGGTTCAGAAAAGTAGTGACTGTCAGAGACAAGAATGGAACCCAGACCTAGGAGATCTGGCTCCAGAAATCCACAGCTGGGATCATCAGCTCGCCCACGATTTTCACTATAATTGTAGTGTAGGGAGTGACTCCGGAGGTAGACAGTTTGGGGTCCAGTTACTACTTTGCCACTCAGCTGTGTCATTTGGGATAAGTTAACTGCCCATCAGTTTCTGCATCTGTGAAATGGGAATAAAAGATTGTCCCCACCTCACAGGGCTGCTGGGCAAATTAAATGGGCTAATATGTGTAAATTGCTTAGCAGGTTGCCTCCTTGTTAGTTCCTGATACAATTACCAACACTGTTAAGTAGGAATTGTTTCACTATTTTGTAAATCAAAGACTCAGGAGGTTTGGTGATTTTCCCAAGGTCATGCCCAGAGTAGAGGAACCTGGGAGAGTGGAGTACAAAACTTCCCATGCAGCCTTGACTCTGAATGATTATATTTTCTACAGCTATTCCCCAGGCAACTGCCCCCGAGGGTTGGGGACAGAGGTGTGACTGAGACATCCTTGGGTCTTCCCTTCTGGACTCACAGTTCAGTGGGGGAGACAGATCCATGCATAGAAGGCGATGACTCAGAGCAGGCAGGACTGGGTGGTGGGAGTTCTGCCGGGGGAAGGGGGCCACCTGATCCAGCCTGGGCAGTCAAGGAGGGCTTCCCGGAGTAGGAGGCATCAGAGCTGAGATAGAGCAAGGATGAAAAAGAGCTGGAAACGTGTTCCAGAAGAAGGAAGAGCATGTATAGTGGTTTGGAGGCAAGAGAGCTTGGCCACTTTAGGAAACTGAGGAGAGGAGAGGAAGGAAAAAAGAACATTTTTGAGATGAGGCAGAGAGGTCAGCAAAGGTCAAACCATGCAGTTCCTTTAGGCTGAGATAAGGAGTTCAGTTTTATCTTAAGTACTGTGGGGAGCCACTGAAGGGTTTAGAGAAAGAGGGGACACGTGATCCAGTAAGGCATCTCAGGATCATGTATTATAATTTCAAGAGGTGCATTCACTCACCCAAGATACACAGCAAGTAAGCAGGTTGAATACAGGTTGTGTCCAACTCAAGTTAAGTCTGTGAACTTAACTTATGAACTGGACTAGACGGCCTGATATATACATGCTGTATATGTATATTGGTTTTTTTTTTTGTTTGTTGCTAAGTCAAGTCCAGCTCTTTGGCAACTCCATGGATTGTAGCCTGCCAGGCTCCTCTGTCCATGGGATTTCCCAGGCAAGAACACTGGAGTGGGTTACCATTTCCTTCTCCAGGGAATCTTCCTGACCCAGGGATCAAACCCCTGGCTCTTACATTGCAGGCAGATTCTTTACTGCTGAGCTACCTGGGAAGCTCATAACAACAACACGCAACAATGACAATTACAGTGACCGAGAGTTAATGAGTGCAGGAACTAGAGCACACATGGTTTGTAAATAAAGGTCAGGACTTTGGATTTTACCTTGACGGCATCTGGGAGGCAGACAGTGTCTTAAGCAGGAGAAAGACACAATCACCTGGGACCCTTGTCCTCAGTATGAAGCAAATGTCAGTGTTTCTGTGAAATGGCCCCATTGAACCAGCACAAAGATGGCAAACTTATTACTTCAAAAGCTGTGCAACCCCTCCATTCGTTCATTCATTCAACAGGCACCATGGTAGGTGCTGCAAATACTAGGGAGGAAAAGACAATTTTCCTTTCCGTATGAAACTGACATTCTAGCTATGGCAGACAAACCACAAACAAGTAACCCTCAAAGCAAACCCTCAAATTACATGAAGAAGTGGTAAAAAGAGGTAAAACAAAGCATGTTAACAGGATAATGAGTAATGGGAGGGGAGTGGCCGCTGTAGACAAGGGAGTCAGGAAGGGCTTCTCTGGAGGTGAAATTTGAGCAGAGACCTGAATAGAGACTGGGCCAAGCGGATATCTGGAGGAAGAGTACTCTAGCTGGAGGGAACAGCAGGTGCAAAGGCCCTGAGGCAGGGCCTTTAAGCACTATGTGCTTAAAGTATCCTTGGTTAGAATCTCACACAGAGATTACCCACTGTGTAAAACTCTTAAAAGGGGAACTGCTCTGACTAAAGGACAGGGGCAGGGCCTGGGGCAGCCTGAGGAATCTTTTCTGACACTGGAAGGACAGATAAGGATCATTTATCTTGTGACCTAATATTTGAGTGAAAGAACAGTAACAATAACAATGCTGAGACCTTAACTGTGTGCTGGGCACTGGCCTACGCCGTGTACCCATGGTGATTCACTTAACATCTGTAACCACCCTTGGGGAGATGTTCTGTTACAGGATTTCTTGGTCCTGTGTTCACAGGCATCCATTTACAGGTGGGGAAACTGAGGCCCAAAGGTTGCAAATAACTCTGATTTTTACCTCTCCTAGTGGTCCTTCCAAAGCCCTGTGAGCATGAAGGCTGGGCCCCTTTCTGTTATTTTTGTGCTTGTGCTAAGTCACTTCAGTCGTGTCTGACTCTGTGTGACGCTATGGACTATAACCCGGCAGGCTCCTCTGTCCATGGGCTTCTCCAGCCAAGAATAGTGGAGTGGGTTGCCATGCCCTCCTCCAGGGGATCTTTCTAGACTAGAAAAGTCTAGGAGTCATATATTATTTCCAAGAGGCTGCAATTCCCATGTGCTTTATGAAGAAGACTTGCCACCGTGGATCCCATACCGCCGGCCCAAGGAATGGTTAAAAGCATAGGCTCTGAAACCTACCTAAGGTTCAAAGCCCTCTTCCCATTCACCAGCTCTGTGACACTTCTCTGGGCCTCAAGTCAGTTCATCTGTAAAATGGGCTAATAATGATAGCACCTACCCCAGTGACTGGCTGGGAGGACTCAGTGAAATAACATAAGAGAAGAACTTAGCCACTTCACTCAGGGCTGGCCAGGAAGATGTCCAACCACCTTTAGCTCTGGTTATTGGTGTTCTGCCAGCCTCTCCTACCTGTCCAGGCTGCCTGGCCTAAGAGGATGGAGGGGGTGGTGATCCTGGTGGAGGGAACAGTGTGTACACTGGACTTGAGGCAAAGAAGAGGAATAGAAAGAGGCAAAAGCTGAGACCTTATAGCCCTAGAGAAAGTCTTGGACTGTCCCCCTTGGGCGCTGGGAGCTGTGGGAGGGTTGCTACCAGGACTTGGGGCCTGGTGCCCAGTCAGTACTGACTCCTAGGAAGCCCTGGTTCTTTTCTCATTAAAGACAAAATTTTGTGCTGGACATTGTTCTAGGCGCTGGGTAAACAGCAGTGAACAAAACAAAGCCCTGCCTGATGGAGCTGACATAAGGAGGAGGAGACAGACCACAAACACAGAGCGATCCCATGCCAGGTGGAGATAAGTGCTATAAAAAAAATCAGGGATGGTTAGGAGAGAGAAAAGGACAGAGCTGCTTCAGACAGGGTTGTGGATGTTTCTTCCCAGGAGACCAAGTTTGAGGAGAAGCCTAAGGAGGTGAGGGAGGGAGCCTGGCAGGTGACTGGGGAAAGATCTTTTCCAGGCTGACTGAGAAGCAAGTGCAAAGGCCCTGGGGCAGGAGTGGGTCTACAGTGTATGAGGATCTGGGACTTACCTGGTGGTCCAGTAGTTGGGACTCCACACTTCCAGTGCAGGGAGCATGGATTTGATCCCTGGTTGGGAAACTAAGATCCCACATGCCACCCAGTGTGGCCAAAATTTAAACAAAAAGTGTATGGGGACAAACACGGAGGTTAATGTGGCTGGAACCAAAGGAACAAGAGAGAGAAGGAGTGAGACGTGAGGTTAGGGAGGCAATGGAGGCAGATCGTGGGGACCTGAGAACTTTGCTTTTACTGTGAGAAAATAGCCCCAGGAGGGTTTTGAGCAGGTAAAAGATCTCACTGGTACCTTTATTGAGGGAGAATTCTCAGACCATACAACCCACTGATTTAATAAGTGTACAATTCAGGGGCTTTTAGTATATTCATAGACTTGCACAACCATCCCTACAGTCCATTTTAGAAACTTTCATCACTCCAAAAAGGAACCCTATACCTCTTAGCCATCAACTCCACCATGTCGCTCCATCTCTGCCCAGCCCTGGGCAACCACTAATCCACTTTCCGTCTCTCTAAGATTGTACATTTTGGACATTCCATGTAAATGAATGATAATGAGGTCCTTTGTGAGTAGCTACTTTGCTGTAGCATAACCGTCCTGTATTTCAGTTGGACCCTTGAGGGCTGCTGGTGGAGAACAGACTCTTCAGGGGTGGAGGTGGGGCTGGGAGCCCAGTGAATAGTCCCAGGTGGGGAGATGATGGCAGTTGGACCAGGATGGGGGTCATGGAGCCAGACAGATGTTGAACAAATGGTTATTTGTACATGAGTGGTATCTTAGGAAAGAGAAAGAGTGACTTTTTTTACTTTGCCCCAAGCAGCTAGAAGGATGGAGCTGCCATCATCTGAGATGGGGGTGGCTGAGGAGGAGCAGGTATAGGGGAGAACCAGGAGCTCAGATCAAGCAAGTGAGTTGGAGGCATTATTGGATGAGATTATTGGAGGGATATACACAGCCGGAGAGAGAGGTTCGGGAAATCTGGGAGCCTGTGCATGCAGACTCTTCATGTCCACGAGCATGAATGACATCGCAGATGAGAAGAGGTGGAGGAAACCCCGCAGGCTTGTGGCTAACCTGGCATAGGCCAGAGTTGAGACTGCCATCCTGGTTGGAGAGACCCCCTATTCCTCCAGAAGTCCCCCTCTCCTGCTCCAGCCACCTCTCCTCTCTTCCAGGCCCTCCTACCCCCTCCCTTCTTCCCAGGATACAGGGATGTGGCCAGAGATGGTTCTGTCTGAATAGTTCAGAGCCTTCTAGAATGTTGGTTCTTAACTCTGAATGAGAGCAGAGCTACCTGGCTCAACAGGAGACCTCCAAGACCCAGTTTCCATTAAGGCTGGCATCGGCCACCAGGTTATTGTTAAATATATTGTTTCTCCTCCTTGGGTCATGGGGCTTCTGCTCCAAGGCATGATCCAACTTAGGTTTTCAAAAGCTGACTTTGGGGCCAGGCTGGGTGGGAGGTGGAAAGGGGAAATCATGACAGCGTTACAGGTCCCGCCCGTCTTACCTACATCTCTCTCTCCACAGACACACCAGTCCACAGCAAGGGGGGCTCCAGCAGCCCAGAGTCTTGGGCCAGAGCCTCCTGCAATCCCCAGGAAGGGGGCTGCCAGCCACCTAAGGAGCGTGAGTCCTCGCCCCCTCCAGCCCTGCAGACCATCCAGTTGCCCCG
>SJXQ01008293.1:341143-354809 GCA_006408695.1 Aepyceros melampus | reverse complement strand
CGCCCCCCCCTTCCACAGCCCTGTCAGACGGCTGTGAGGCCCTAGGTTGCCCCAGGTGTCAGGAACCCAGCTGTTATATCACCCAACTCTGGAAGGCCTTAACGTCCCGACCCATGTTGGTTACCCAGGTGTCTCACCCACAAGTCCCAGCTCCCAAATATTAGGGACCCTGGGGCCTGTTCCTCTGTAGCTGGAGCACCCTCAGTTCTTGGTCTGAGGGGTCCCCTCCCTGCGCCCAGCCACCAGGTCTCAGGTGTTCTGTCACCCCTGGCACTGCCAGCCTGGGCTCTGGGCAGGGCTGGGAAAACCACCCCTGATTAAATACACCAAGGCGATAAGCGTGGGGCAAGGGAGACGCTGGATGGAGCTCAAGCCTGAGCACCCCTCCTGGGCAATCTGTGGCCTCCCCTGACCCAGCTCTGCAGACCCAAGTATTGAGTGGCTGCCCCTGCCCCCAGCCTCAGAGTTAAGAGGACTCCAGACACCAGGGCACTATGCCCCACTAGGGGCTAAAGACCTGTGGAGGACACTGGGTCCTTTAAGAACAGCTGGTGGGTGGGTGGGGGGCAGGGGAGTCACCCCTAGCCTGGCCGGTGTGTATTCTAGATAGAGGTTGGGTTAACTATTAACAGAGCAGACAGCCTGAACTGCGTGGGTGTGGGGGGCTGGATCAGCCCCTCTTCATTCATGGCCAGGGTGGGGTCAGAGCCAAGAGGCTCTGGGGTGATTTGGGGATCAGTGAGTGGATGAAGAGGCTTCATGAAAGGAGAGACAGGGACACACAGAGAGACTGAGGGAAAGATGGAGGCCACAGAGGTGATGAAGGAGCTATAGAGACTGGCTCATTGAGAGAAGATAGAGACCCAGAGAGAAAAACGGCGAGATCGATGAGAGACCTTCAGAGATGAGGGAGATGTAGAAACAGAGACAAACAAACATTCAGAAAAGAGAAATATCCCAACGGGTTAAGAGAGGCTGAGATACACTGAGGAAATGCCAACAATAGAGAAAGGAGAGAGAAGAGAGAATGAGAGTCAAAAAGAGGATGATAAAGAGGGGAGCGGGAGTGGGGAGGCTGTGAAATCAGGAAAAGGTACAGGTTTGAACTAAAGAGTTAATACATAAGAAGGGCAGGGCTGAGTCTGTCAGTCACTTGGTCCCTATATTAAGACCTGGCTCAGCCCTCACCTTCCAGGTCTTAACTCTGCTGACACGTCCTCCAGGAAACCCTCCTTGACCCTCAGTCTGTGTTAGGTGCCATGTCTGGGTTCCTGCTCCCCTATCCCAGCCCTGAGCATTCTAAATCTTAATAAAACTGCACTACAAGCCCCATAAGGGCAGAATCAAGGCTGTCTCAGTTCCACTGAATCCCCAGTCTTCCCCAGCACTGGTGTTTAAAGGATGGATAGATTAATGGATTTCTTTCCTTCAAGAAATGTTTATTCAGCACCCACTGTGTGACCAGCCCTGCTGTAGGTGCTGGGGATAGAGCAGGGAACAGAAAGCCATCTCTGTTCTCATGCAGCTGACATTCAGGTGGGAGATACAGACCTATAAAATGTGGATCTCAGCTCCCGACCAGGGATCGAACTCATTCCCCTTGTGGTGGAGGTGCAGAGTCCTAACCACTGGACCTCCAGGGAAGTGCCAGAGATTTAAAAAAGGGAGGCAGGGCTTTCTAAGATGATACTAAAAACTAAAGGAGGTGAGGGAGCAAGCCAGGAGCACTCTGGGAGAATAGCATGTGCAAAGGCCCCGAGGTGGGCACCTGCGTGGTTCGCTCCAGAAGCAGCCAGGCAGTCAGTGCAGCTCTGGCAACAGAGACATACAGCTGAGGTCAGTGGGATCGTAGGGGCAGATTGAGGGGCCTGTGGTTCACAGGAAGGACTTTGGATTTTCTTTTAATGGGAACAAGTAGAGGGTTTCAAGCCCTGAGAGAAGAGATGAAGCAAATGAGACAGAAAAAGCAAAGAATCAGCTGAGATGGACAGCATCCTGTTCAGCTCTGTGTCCAGGGCTCAACAGAGGGCCTAGTATATACGCCCAGTGACAGTGTGTGCAGGAGGGAATAAGAGGCAGATTGACAGAGAAAAGAGTCAGAATGACATTAGCTGCATGGACAAACTCCCAGGGAGAAGCCAGGTTAAGGACCCAGGACGCCCAGGGACAGCAGACAGACACAGACAGACAGACGGCAGCCCAGCTGAGAAGTCCCATTCCTTCCAGAGGCCTCCCCACCCGGAAACCTTCCCAGGAGCTGGAAAAATCCCCCAGTCCCCCCTGCCCGCCTTGCCCTGTGGCGTGCCCACTCACACCTCAGGCAGAGGAAGCTGGTGGCAACAGAGACATACAGCTGAGGTCAGTGGGATCGTAGGGGCAGATTGAGGGGCCTGTGGTTCACAGGAAGGACTTTGGATTTTCTTTTAATGGGAACAAGTAGAGGGTTTCAAGCCCTGAGAGAAGAGATGAAGCAAATGAGACAGAAAAAGCAAAGAATCAGCTGAGATGGACAGCATCCTGTTCAGCTCTGTGTCCAGGGCTCAACAGAGGGCCTAGTATATACGCCCAGTGACAGTGTGTGCAGGAGGGAATAAGAGGCAGATTGACAGAGAAAAGAGTCAGAATGACATTAGCTGCATGGACAAACTCCCAGGGAGAAGCCAGGTTAAGGACCCAGGACGCCCAGGGACAGCAGACAGACACAGACAGACAGACGGCAGCCCAGCTGAGAAGTCCCATTCCTTCCAGAGGCCTCCCCACCCGGAAACCTTCCCAGGAGCTGGAAAAATCCCCCAGTCCCCCCTGCCCGCCTTGCCCTGTGGCGTGCCCACTCACACCTCAGGCAGAGGAAGCTGGCAGGCCCCACAGGAACCTTTCTGTGCGGGGGGAGTAAGGGCGGGCGGGCGCAGGGACGAAGAGAGAGGAGTGGCGGGCGGGCAGGCAGCGGGCAGCGGCTACACAAAGGCCCCAGTGTCTGCCCCTCCTGCCCCTGGGTACAGATATAAATAATATGTACATATACCTTTATATATATATATCTACCAGTGGGCTGGGGTGGGAGGCTGGGGGCCACACAGTCCCCCCCTAAGGACCCTGGGAGAGCAAAGGTCTGCTCCTGTGGGGTCTGGGGCCTCAGAGACAGTGACCAAGACTGAGCGGTTCCGGGTGAGAGGGACTTACAAGTTTCCCGAGAAACTTACAAGGTTCAAGAGAAACAGGAAGAGACTGGCAGATCGTGGCCCCGAGTTAAAAACCAGGTGGCAGAGAGAGTCGGTGGGCTCAAACAGAGACAGATCAGGAAAGGAGAGAAATCAGATATCCCTGAGAAAAGGCAGAAAAAGTCCGAGGTAGATGGGACAGAATGAAGACAAGGGTCATTCCAGAGAATGAACCACAGAGAAATGCAGGTGAGAGGAAGTAGGGACAGAAAGAAGCAGAGAGGCCAGAGACAGCCAGGGAGTGACAAAGAGAAGCAGGCAGGCAGGCAGGCAAAGGCCAAGGCTGGGGGCTTGGGAATGTGGGGGACCGTGGGTGGGGGAAGGGTCAGGGCACATCTCCAGTTTAGGGGCACCGCCTGTGGGGCTCTGGGCCAGCCCAGTCCAGGGCAGGCTAAGGGGTAGGGAGCAGAGGGGAGGGAGGTGGCCCTTGCTGCGTTCCGGATCTTGGTGTTTACCTGGTGCAGGCACTGCAAACAGGCGCCCAGCCTGGCCCATGGCAGGGCGAGGGTGGGATGGGCTGGGCCGCAGCTCTGGGCACCAGTGGGCCTGACACGCCCACCTGTGGCCTGGGTGGTGAGTAAAACACAGGGGACACCTGGGTAGATGGTGACACATAGAGGGACAGACAGAGTGACACACAGGGACAGATATAGGCAGACCCAGAGCGTCCGAGACATAAACAGACCCACAGAAGCCAGTGACAGAGACACGCTGTAATAGACACGGTGACGGACACCGGGACACAGCAGCAGGCAAACACAGTGTTGAGCTTAGAGACACGGCGACAAAACACAGAGACCGAGGACACAGTCAGACACGCTGCAGACAATGGCAGCACAGGGACATGCGTGCAGACACTGCAACATAAACACCCACGGAAACCCAGCAAGACACACTGCAGACAACGGCAGCGCAGGGACACGCGTGCAGACACCACGACACAAAAACCCACGGAAACTCAGCAACAAGACGCTGACGCACGGGCGCACACCACACACGCTCACACACTGAGCACACAGATCACGGAGTAACACGGAAGCCTGCAGACGCCATGACAGTGACACGCTGACACCAAGGGACACGCTGACATCGACTCCTGGACTGCTGGCTTCTGGGGTGCCCCTCGACCTCCGGCTTTGGGGCGTGAGCGGGGCTGAGCATGGGGGAGGGCTTGGGACCCCAGGGCCCCACTGTGCTGCTCTTACCCCTCTAGAACAGCGCCCCGATTTAGGGCCCCGGCTCTGGGCCTGGTTCAAGTTCTAGATCCCCACTCACCACCTGTGTGACCTTGGACAAGTTACTTCTTCATGCCTCAGTTTCCCCAGTAATAAAATGGGTGGTGGGAAGAACTAACTCCATTAACTGTCAGGTGCTTCCACGATGCCAGACTCGTGGTGCGCCTTAGTAACTGTGGTTATCGTTCCGTTTCCTTCCTTCTTTGCCATCATCATCTCACGTTTTCTGAGGCAGGTGGCTCTCTGCTCAGAGCAGGGACCCCGCCTCGCCCTCTGTTTCCCCACCCACGGGCTCCTCCCTTGGACCACGTCACCCACAGCCACAAGACATGCCCAGGTCCATCTGTCCCAGCCCAGGCTTCTCCGTGTCCCCGTGCTGTCCCTCCATCCCTGACCCCCAGCGTCTTCATGTCTGCCCATGTGTCCCATGTGTGACCGTGGTACTTTTCCATGCTGGCCGCCCGCCGGCTGTCCCTGGGGTGGGGGTCACACCTGCCCACGCCGGCCGAGCCAGTGGCCACCAGACACCCTGACGGATGGCCCCACCCTCCCCCCAGGACCCTACAACAACACCCGCCCCTCCGGCCACCTGAGGTCCCCACTGGGGCGGCCTGAGGCCTGAGCCTGGGGACAGGAAGCCCCAGGCCTGGCCGCCCTGAAAGCCTCTTTCAGCCTGGGCCTCCTCCGGCCGCCACCGACTCCTCCTGCGGAATAATATTTGGGCTGTTGGCCGGGGGGCGGGGGCCAGATCCGGAGGCCGCCTGGGAGAAGCCAGAAACCGCAGGGCTTCCTGCCTCGGGCAGGCCGACTCCGGGAGAGACCCCCAGGCCCGAGGGAGGGGGGCGGGCACCAGGGGAGACTGAGGGCCTTTCTCTAGGCACCAGTTGTTTTTTCCAGGAACCGGGAGGAATTCCCCAGCCTGCCCAGGACAGCGAGGCTGGTGGGACGGCTGACGGGGAGCCAGCGCGGCAGGGGGCGGGGGGTGACACGCAGCCGGCGGGGCGGGCACGGTGACAGAAATAGAGGGCCTGGCCTGCAGGTGGCAGGTAGAGGCGGAAACTCAGGGAGCCGGGAGAGGGAGGCCAAAGGAGGAGGAGGAGAGAGGCCGGAGAACCAAGGGAGTAGAGGGAGGCAGACCCCAAGAGAGGAAGACTCAGAGCCCCAAGGGAAGGAGGCAGCATTCAGAGAGGGAGGGAGGGACAGACTCAGAGGAATGGAGAGGATGAGAGAGAGAGAGACAGCAAGGCAGAATATTCAAGAGACAGATGCACAGAGGATGTGCAAGCTGCCCACAAACCAAAGGACAGAGATTAAGACACAGAGACAAGCAGGGACATAGATGACACTAGGGGACAGACAGATGGACACACAGGAAGTGGGAGAAACACCCCTCTCCCTTCTGTCCTCCGTCTGTCTCTCTGTCACTTTCTCACACACACACACACACACACACACACACACACACAGAAACAGCTTTTGGTCTTTGAATGGACTGACTAAATGAATGAGTGGCTACAGAGCCAAGTGCCATGAAAGGCAAATACAAACTAAGGAAAAGACACCTGCTCCAGCCAGCCTGGCGGCATGACCTCGGCCCTGGCCTTTCCCATTCTGGGCCTCAGTTTCCACCCTGTGAAATAAGGGCCGTGAAGACCACACTTGTGTTTCCCAGAGAGCCATGCCCTCGGCAACATCAGAGCCACAGATACCAGACTCAGAGCCTAGGCAGACTCAGAGACCTGGACAAATAGAAGCCCGCGACCCCAAACCCAGAGGCCCCCAGCGCCCAAAGGAAAAGTCAGCTCCTTTCCCCCGCACCTGCACGTGAAAGAGAGACACACTAGAGCCAGCCAATATATACTCGCACAGCCACAACAGTGACAGGGATGTGGCAGAGCCAGGCATAAGTCACAGACATAACTTTCTGGAAGATATACAGACAGATGCTGACTCACAGAAATACATATGAAATGCACAATGACCCACAGCACCGATGTAGGCGTAGGTAGACTCTCTGAGGCAGCAGGCAAGTAGACAAAGGGACATACGGAGACACACACCAACAGTGTGAGACCCAGAGGGTCCCAGGGATAGGTGTGTAAGAGAACCGCACACACAAAGGACAAGGCAGACGCACAGAAGTCTGGTATCCTGAGACATCTACAGGAAGCACACAGAGGATGGACAGAGAAACCAACACAGTTAAGGGATACAAGCCACAGATAACACCCACAGCAGACCAGGGGGACCTCAATGGCTGTAAGATACCCTATGACCCACAGAGGCACAAGCACGCGCGCGCGCACACACACACACACAGTCTCCTTCAGCTGGCACTTCGTTTGTCCCTCCTCCTCCTCTCCAGCTTCACCAAAAATTGAGCGGTCCCAGGGCTCTCTGAACCTCAGTGCTAGAGGCATGTGTCGAGAGAGTGGGGGTGGGGAGATGGCCTTGGTCACTTCAGAGCCACCTCCGCCTGCTGCCCCGGCCCCACGGCTGCGGGGGCTGCTATCTGTGAGCAAACTGTCCTTGGGGTCAGGGACAGCAAAGAGCCAAAGGTCAGGTCGATGCCTCCCCCAGCCCTTCCCCCAGAGGCAACCGGCTCTTGGGGGCAGGAAGGAAAGGGGACAGGACACAGCAATTCAGTTGTTTCAGCCTGGAAGGGCCCACTGGCTAAGGAAAAGATACATTCAATGAGAGGCAGAAATGGTGCCTTTAATGGTCAAACACAGCCAGTACCCCCCTTCCTCTGCCAGAACCAGACTTTAGTAGAAATCCCCCACACCCTAACCAGTCCTTTCTGGTTTCTCCTGGATCAGAGGGAGAATGGGCTCCAGGAAAAAAAAAAAAGCAACAAACAAGGAGTATCCTCATCTCTACCCCTCACTCAGCTCACACCAGACAGGGATGACATGGCCCACACCGGGGCTGTGGTGGCCATGACGTTGCACAGCGGTACACGGGTGATGGCAGATGGTCAATGTGGTGGCCATCCTAGCACCCAATGGGCCAAAGATGACGTAACCAAAACGGTGCCACCATCACATCCAGAGGCTCAGCCAAGAGGCTGGGCATCACAGCCCCAAGGAGCCAACCAAGAAGTCATCCCAGAGGGTGGCCATCTGAAGACCCAACAGGTCAACCTCATCACATCGATCAGTATGGCAGTCTTCACAGTACTCAGTGGGCCCACCACGATGTCAGTGGCAGCTATCATAGTGCTCAGTGGATCCACACGACGCCCAGTGATGGCAGTCACCATGGTGAGCAGGAGACCGACCAAGATGTTGAGACTGGACGAGCAAGGTGTCCCTGGGGAAGGTCAGGCCCCGAGCCCGATGGCATGAGCTACAGCCGGATCCCACCCACCATGCTCCCACCCAACCCCTGCTAGGAGGCGTTAAGCAGAGAGCGGGAATAGAGGCCCTGGTAGTAGACCCCAGGCTCCCCACCCTCTGCCCCGTAGCCCCCAAATCCCACGTCCAGTTTGGGGGGTGCTGACGACTGTTCCGACATCAGGTTGTTGATGGAGAAAGGGTGATTGAAGTTGTAGGGCGCATCCAGCTTTAGCTCCCCTGGGAGCTCCAGGCCGGCGAAATAGGGTGTGGAGGGGGCAGCGGGCGAGCCACAGTCCAGAGCCCCCACTTCGTCCCCACCCTGAACCTCCGGCTCCGGGGCCGGGGGCTGCGGCTGCGGCGTGGAGGCCACCGAGGCGGCAGGGGCGGCGGCCGTGGAGGCCGACCCCGCACTGTTCCTGGAGGCCGAGCTCCCGCCGCCCCCTTTCTTCACCTTCTCCTCCAGCTTGAAGCGCTTCTGGCGGCGCAGGTAGCAGCCGTTCTCAAACATGTTACCTGAGCTGGGGTGCAGGGCCCAGTAGGAACCCTTGCCCGGCTTGTCCGGGGAGCGCGCCACCTTGACGAAGCAGTCGTTGAAAGACAGCGAGTGGCGGATGGAGTTCTGCCAGCGCTGCTGGTTCTCGCGGTAGTAGGGGAAGAGGTCCATGATCCACTGGTAAATCTCGCTCAGGGTGAGCATCTTGCCCGGCGCCTGCTGGATGGCCATGGTGATGAGCGAGATGTAGGAGTAGGGCGGCTTGGCGTGGGCAGGGGCCGCCGGTACCCTTTCGGCATCTCCTTCCCGTGGACCAGCCCCGGGCCCGGGCCCCCGTACCCCGAGCTGCTGCCTCCTCCGGTGCTGGCACCCAGGCCTGGGAAGGTGGGCCCCAGGGGCGCTGTGGGGGCTGGGGGCGCCAGGGGTCCAGTGGGCAGTGGGGAGGCAGGGAGCCCCCCTGGGGGGTAGGGAGAGCTCAGCGGGTTCAGGGTCATGTAGGAGTTGAGGGGGGCCATGGTGGGTACTGGGGTCACCGGAGAATAGACCTATAGGGAGAGGAGAGACGGCAAGTGGTGAGTCTCTACTCTGTTGGTAAGCAAAGTGTCGCTGGACCCACCTGGGGTCCCGCTGTCTGTGCGTCTTGCTCTTCCATCGTTACCTGCCTCTGTAAATGGCTGTCTCTTCAAGTCTCTCTCTCTCTGCCCCTTCTTCACACACCCCTCTCCCTGACCGCATCTCCCACATCTCCTGTCCTGGAGTGCACATGCTTTAAATGGCTCTCAAAGTGTGGTCCAGGACACCCTGGGGAGTTGTCTGAGACTCTTTCCTGGGGATCAGCGAGGTCAAACCATTTCGTATAATGCTAAGATATGACTAACCTTTTTCACTTGGTTACTCTCACGAGCGTACAGTGGAGTTTTCCAGAGTCCACATGACATGGAATATTGCAACAGACCAAACGTAGAAGCAGCTAGGAAAATCCAGCTGGCTTCTACTGAACCAGACACTAAAGAGACGGGCAAAAATGCCACTGCGCCACTCCTCCCCTTCAATGTCCTGAAATACAGTTATTTTAATAAAAATACACAGTGCTTATACTAACACATTGTTGCTATTTTTAAATGAATGAATGCCTATTTTTAAAATGTCTCAGTTTTCACTTTGAATGTGGTAACAACCAATATAACCCTGATCAATAAAAATTGTTTGGGGTCCTCAATAATTTTAAGAGTGTGAAGAGGTCCTGAGACCAAAAAGAAAAAAAAAAAAATTGAGAACTGCTGATTTATCTAATATGGAATCTACGTGTGTACTTTCTATCCATCTTTTAGGTTATAAGATTATAGCTTTATAAGTCAAAGCACCTGAAAATCAGAAATCACATATTTCCACCTAATATATGTCATCTGTTTATTAAATGTCATCAAATCTAAGCTTCAGTAGTATTTTAAGTGTCAATAAGAATGGAAAAAAACATTGTCAATTATAATCTCCAGACACCACTGACTGTAAAACCCATTCCATTTTCAGAAAGGTTCAAATGGGGGGGAAATGTGCATCTTAGTTCAGTGAAATAAGGTAGACATTGCTATGTGTTTGTAAGTAACTATCTGTCTCTCAAATATTCGACTGACCACCTACTGTGTGCCAGGCACTACTCCAGGCACTTCCCAGGAAAGTTCTGTTCTTATCCTTGTGACCACACTATGGGGCAGGTGCTATCATGACACCCAGTTTTCAGCTGAGCAAGCTGAGGTCCCAGAGAGGTTGTCCAGGAGTCACACAGTAAGGAAGGAGAAGAACTGGGATTCTGAATCCAGGCAGTCTGGCTCCACGTGGGTGTTCTACATCCAGCTATAAAAGCAGTGACCGAGACTCAGAAATGCCTGCTCTCAGGGAGCTGTCAGTCTAGCAGGAAGTGAAAAAGATAAGTAAGGAAAGCACAGACCTTGGTGGATGGGGACTTCTCATTCTGTGAGCATTTATCCCTTTCATCCAGTCTTCCATTCACTCTCTGGCAATATTCCATCTGTCTGTCTGTCCTGCTTCCTGTCCCGGGGGGTAGGGTGGGTCTCATGGCACTGGGGTTGCTGCTCTAGCTCTGATGGGAACCACCACTGAGTCAGTGTGTCCCATCTCACCCCCTTGTCACTTAAGAGTCTGCACAGACCAAGGCCCAGAGGGAAAAAGGAACTGCCAGGATCACTCAGGGAGCCAGAGACAGGTGGTAACCAACCCCAGGTCTGCATTCCAGTAGAGAAACTCTCCCCTGTCTTTTTTCGCGTGTCTATCCAGGTAGCTCTTTCTACTTATGTCCTTTGACTCTCCCTGTTGGCATTATATGTGTCTGTTCATCTCCTTCCCTGTCTCGGTACCCCTACACTCCTTCCCTCTCTCCCTCCCTCCTCTGTCTCTCCCCCCTGCCCCCACGCTCTCTCCCTTTTATCTCCATCTCTCTCTCCTCCATCTCTCTCTCTCTCCCTCCTCTGCCTTTCTTTTCACACAAAAAGACACTCACAGCCCCCACCTCTCTCTTCCTCTGCCCCCGCCCATCTCTCTCACACCTCTTTCTCCAGTCCTTGGAACACTCTCTCTGATTACCCCCCTCCTTTCCCACCCACCCCTCTTTCTTTCTCCTTCAGTACATCTTTGCATCTCTCTGCCCCTTCCCTGGGCACCACCATCTCTCTAGGAGTCTCACATTGAAATTGGAGCCACAGCTATTCCCCTCCCCCAGGCACTGGTCTCCCCTGTGGTTGGCTGTCTCTGGTCCCTCCCCAAAAGTAAGGGAAGAGGGTCCTTCGGAGAGAGGGGAGGTGTCGGAACTCAGGGGGATCCACAGAGAGTTCCTGAATCCCTCTATGACCCCTGACACTTCTCCAGCTCAGTCAGACTCTTGTATCGCAGAGGAAGACAGACTGGGACCCCAGAGCCCTTCTTTTCTGGCTCCCCACCTACACGGAAGTCCTTCTTGAGGTCTGACCTCAAGCCTCCAGCTGCTCTAATCCATCGTCAGCTTTCACACGCCCCGGGGCTGGGATGAACCCCCAGTGTCCGGGTCTGAACCGGATCTCCCCTGCGAGGGCGGGGCTGAGACTTAGGGGGAAGCCCTGAGGGGACCTGCACCCCCACCCCAGGAGGCTGGAATTTCTCCCCTTTCATTTCCTTATTGTCTCTGGAGGAGGGTGTGACAGGGAGCGCAGGGAGGCGGTGTGAAGCCAGAAGCTAGTTTCTAATCCTGGTCCCAGCCTAGGACCTCAGGTGGCCCCTACACTCTGAGAGGCTTTAGGTTCTCCATCTAGAAAATGGGGTGGGGGAGCAGTTGGACCAGCTGACTTTGAGAACTGGGGGGATGCCTGAGGACTATAACTTTCCAATTTCCCTCCAGAAAGAGCCAGCCTGGTGGAGTGGGGTGCCATGACCCCAGCAGAAGGGTGTGGTGGGCAAGAAGCAGTGTGGGGTTCCCCCCAGTGCTCAGTTGCTGAGTGAGTGCAGAAGTTTCTGCTCTCATTGTTCTGACCCAAGTGGAGGAGGTGATTTTGTTGATGGGAAGGTTGAGGAGACCCTCACACAGTACATCCATTTCCAGCCTCCTACATGTCATCTCTTCCAAAATATGCCCCCAAATGCTCACCGTCTCTAGACTGTCCTGCAATTTCAGAGACAATTTCCACACACCTTGTCCCCTAAGCTTCAGGCTGTGCCCCAAATAATGACTCCTTCAGCCTAGAGCCCCGCAATTTACTTTTTAAGATACACCTCCAAAACACTGATTTGTAGTTGGTATACTTAGAGCACACCCCCAGGATCTGAACTATGCAAGGCGTTCAGCTGAGATTCTCCTACCGCCTGGAAGCCTCCACCACCAACCTGGTCTCTGCCTTCCCCACCCTAGAACCGACATCGCCTCCACCTCTCAACGCTCTCAATCCCTTCCCTGCCCCACCCCACGTGCACCTCACACCTCCACAGCCCCAGGACTGGCCCCTCCTGGGCACCTTGCCAAGCCTTGCAGGCCTGGGTATCCAGGAGTCCCACCCTACAGCTTCAAACCCCAGACCCAGAACTCAGGCACGCTGGGGCCCATGTAAACTCCAGATCTTAGTGTCTTTGGAGAACTCAACCCTTGCAGTCCCACATCCCACCTCAAGCCCACAGTCCCCATCCAGGTTAGAAACCCATGTATCCAGACCCCCATAAACTTCTGGCTAGGAGCCTGTTCCGCCTCCACTTCATAATGTTAACTAGAGAGCAAGCAGGCTAAGACGGAGTCCTTGCAGCAAGAGGAATGCAAGTTAGACCTGGGGAAGGACTTTCCATCAGCTAGGGCAAGCAAATTATTATTCTCTGCCCCCTATTCAGGGAAGTCTTGTTCTGTCCGAGATGGGACTGGTGAGGACATGAGCAATTTGTGGAGATCAGTGGAAGGTGGGGTGGGTCAGGGGTGGGCGAAATCTGAAACCCTCCAGACTCCAGCAAGGAGAATCCCTGCTGAGGGTTTCTCTAATAACACTTAGACCCCTGAAGTTCAGCTGGGAGGGGTGAGGGTCAACAGCAGGGACCTGCTAGGTGGAGACTGACCCCCTCTGTTGCCCCTACCCCCTGCTCTCAGGATCCCTACTCTGACTGCATCTGGCCCCTTATCTATCTGAGCCTCAGCTTTTAAATCACCTGTTATTTCACACTCCCCAAACCAAGATTCATCTCTGACCACCTTCATCTCTTATCCTTGAGCACCTACCCCATTTCTAACTTTAAAATAGAACTCAACCGCAATCCTTATCCCAGAACCCCAATTCTTACATCTACCCCAGACCCCCATCTTTAACACTAAATTCTAACCCTGAACTCTCAACTCAGACTTCTCTTAATGGTGACCTCCCTCTCCCATCTCTTACTCACTATATTTCCCCCTAATTTTGAACTCGGTTGCCTAATCCCTCAGCTCTGTCCCTATGCCGGAGCTCTGATTCCTATCTTTGGTTTATTCATTTTAATTCCTTTTACTTTGGGTCTCTGACACTCAGCCCTCACGTTTGAGCTATGACCTGACCCTTGGCAGAATCTTCCTTACTCCCATTTAAGCCCTCACTGAGAAGCCTGCCTAAACCGCGCTCCCATGCATTGTCCCCCGTCTCTGACTCTTTACACCTGGTCTCCGTGTGTCCAGTTCCCCCGCTCTCAGGTTCTATTTGGGGCCACCGTTGGAGTCCACACCCAGGTCCTTACCCCCGTTTAACCCTGCACCCTGATTCCTGTCCGCCCCCCCCACCTCCGCCAATTCCCGCTCCGCCATCCCCTAGGACACACCTCGCCCGCCTCCGGGTAGTAGCTCCACTCGGCCAGGTCGTGGGCCTCCATCTTCACCGAGCCCAGCATCCC
>SJXQ01008293.1:326301-340960 GCA_006408695.1 Aepyceros melampus | reverse complement strand
AGCATCCCCCGGGCCTGCGCCCCCACCCGCCCCCGCTCCGGCCCGGGGAGAACCGAGAGTTTCGGATCTCTCGGCCGGCACTGCCCGAGTTCCGACCCGCGCCCGTCCGTCCGACCGCCCAGGGTCCCAGTCGTCCCGGGCGCCGCGGGAGGCGGCCACGCTTTATAGCCGGGACACCCCCGCCCTCGCCCGCCCTGGGCTCCCCTCCCGCCTCCCCGAGGGCGGTGCGCCCGGATTGGGGCGCCCCCTGCGGGATTGCGAGGAGACAGACCTCAGGCGCCGGGATCCGCAGCCCAGGGACGAGCGAGCTGGGGACGGCTGAAGAGTGCGGGAGCTTTAACCGGGAAACAATGCTCATTCTAAAAGCCTCGAGGGCAGAACTCTAGGTCGCTTTTTTTCATCATCTCAACTGGAGCAGGCGAATAGCCAGGAAGACTTGTTGGAGTGGAAAGGGGGCTCAGAGCCGAGTGGTCTCCAGAGGTCCCGCTGTGTTACTATTCCTATATGGACCGGTAGGAGACCCTCGAAACCACATTTCCCTTTGGACAGACTGGAAGACTGAAGCGTCTGATAACTGGAAGTGCTCCAGATTGTGTAAATGCCCAGGACAAAAGATGGAGGGGATCGGGGCCTCTGCTCAGATCCCGCTGAGACTGCAGACAACCTGCAAGACCTAGGAGCTTCGCCTACCCTACTCTGTTCAATCTAACATCAGCCGTCCAGGGAACCAGAGTCTCCGTGAACTCCATTTCCCAGAAGCCTCCAGCCCTCTTTCCGTCCCGCCCCCTATCACAGGACTACATTTCCCAAGAGGCATGACGCCCGAAAACCGGAAATGAAGGTCTGCCCGGGTTTCGCAGAGGGGGAGGGCGAAGGCCCCTCGCGCGGTAGGGGCGGAGGTGCTGGTACAGAGTGGACTCCATTTCCCAGCGACCCGCCGAGTGCAGTGATTGCGTAGTGTCACGGCGGCGAGCGGAAGATGGCGGCGGCGTCTGTGAAGAGGCGCTGCTGAGGGGGCGCGAGGGGGACGGAAGCCGGAGCCGCGGTGAGCGGGGGCGAGCAGCGTGGGCGCCAGGGACGAAGGGAGGAAGGACTCTGAAAGGGTAGGGGCGCTGTCGGGGGCAGTGAGGACACTGAGAGGAGAAGGGAGCAGTGACGCTCGGGACCCCAGTTTCTGCCCAGCTTTTGGACGCCTCCATGGCTCCCCAGTACCCTCAGGGCAAAGTTCCAGCGTGGCCGCCAAGGCGCGTCCTCACCCCCCGGCCTCAGCTCTGCCAATTTGCTGGTCCCTCTTTTCGCACAGCTGCACTGGCCTTTCGATTTCCTCAAACTCGCCATACGCTTTCCCGCTTCAGGCTTTTTGCATTTTTGCAATGCCGTCCCCTCTGCCTCCAACATCCTTTTACTCATTCCGCCTGGCTGACTCCCATTCATCTTTCGGATCTTGGCACCAACGTCACTTCCTCTGCGAAGCCCTCCTTTCCCGCCCTCCGTCCCTAAATCCGCCTGTTGGACGATCTCATAGGTCGCTGTCCCTTTCCTTCATGTCACTGGGGGGTCCCACTTGTTATTGAACCTTTATTTGTGTGGCTTGTTAGTCCTGTCTGTGACCATGAGCCCCACGGTGGGTAGGGACTAGGGACTGGGTGTATGTCGGTCTCCGCTGTATTCCCAGCACTGCGGAATCGCGCTGAAAATTCCCAGTTAAGGTTCGTTGAATGAATGAACGATTCTCAGGGGGCCACTATGTGTATGTAAGGGGAGTCGTCGTACTCCAGGTAGGAGTGGGGCGGCAGGACTCTATAAGGAGCACAGCGAGACGGAAGGGGAAACGATGATTATTGTTGATAGCAAAAGACTACAAGCCACCCCCAGATGTTCTTTAGTAGGGAGACTAGCAGGAAAATAACGGATAGCCGTCAGAAAATAAAATATCATGGAACTGTAAAAAGGAATGAGGGAAGGGGGTAAAAAAGGAACCAGAGACCAAGAATGGGCTGCAGTATATATTAAGGGAAAAGCAGAATGGAAAACAGTGTTTATCATATGCTTCCTTTTGACAAAAGTAAAGGAAATACTTGAAAGTGAAAGTCGCTCAGTTGTGTCCGACTCTTTGCGACAGTCCATGGAATTCTCCAGACCAGAATACTGGAGTGGGTAGCCTTTCCCTTGTCCAGGGGATCTTCCTAACCCAGGGATCGAACCCAGGTCTCCCGCGTTGCAGGTGGACTCTTTACCAGCTGAGCCACAAGGGAAGCCCAAATAAAATACGGATATACATGAAAAAAAAAAAAAAAAACAGTGGAAGAGGAAGGACACCAGGTAAAAAGTTTGGGTGACTCAGTGTATTCTCATCATGAAAAGAGAAGAAAAGTTCATCATGAAAGCGTTCATTTGTTCTGCTGGGAAACAGCAGTATACTGAATTGTTGGGTGGCCATGACCTTTAATTTGCATGAACAGAGCTGGGCGGCAGGGGAAGCAGTTCTTTTTAGAGAGGCAGTCCAGTGCACTACTGAGAAGGCTAGGTTCCGCAGCCAGGCTGCTGGGTCTGCATCTTACAAGTTGTGAGCCTTTGATCAAGTGAATTTACTTCCTTGGATTTCATATATCCACGTCTGTATCATGAGAATTGGGGCTTCCCTGGGGGCTCGGTGGCAAAGAATCTGCCTGCAGTACAGGAAACTGAGGTTTAATCCCTGGATTGGGAAGATCCCCTGGATGAGGAAATGGCAACCTAGTATTCTTGCCTGGGAAATCCCCTGGACAGAGGAGCTTGATGGGCTACAGGGTGTTGTGAGGTTTAAATAAGTTACTGGGTGAGAGTTGTGCCCAGCGCATATTAAATATTCAATAAATATTAGCTATTATTCCCAGAGCCAAAGGGCATACTAAGGGATACTGAGGGATACTAAGCCCAGTGATTGTTGAAGCCCTTTGACATTTACTCAGCAGATTTTTAAAAAAATCTTTTGGTCACACTGCGTGGCATATACGATCTTAGTTTCCTACCAGGGATCAAACCTGTGTCCCCTGCATTGGAAGTTCAGAGTCTTAACCGGTGACCACCAGGGAAGTCACACTCAGCAGGTTTTTATTGAATACTTACTAGATGACTTCCCTGATGGCTAGGACGGTAAAGCGTCTGCCTACAATGCTGGAGACCTGGGTTCAATCCCTGGGTCGGGAAGATCTCTGAAGAAGGAAGTGGCAACCCACTCCAGTATTCTTGCCTGAAAAATCCCATGGATGGAGGAACCTGGTAGGCTACGGTCCATGAGGTTGCAAAGAGTTGGATGCGACTGAGTGACTTCACTTCTTCTCCTTCTTCACTCAGTGCCAAGCGCTGTTCCATGCTGGGAATAAAGTGAATACACACACCTCTTCCCTCATGGAGCTTATAAATACGTAGTGTGTTATAATGATCCATGCCATGAAGAAAAACAAAGCGACACAGATGGTAAGGGAGAGTAAATGGAAATTTGGAATCAGATGGTCAGAGAAGACCTCGCTGCTGGGATATTTGAGTTGAGACCTGAAGGAGATAAGGAGGAAGGGAGCTGTGGCAGTATCTGAAGGGAGGGATAATCCAAATAGAAGGAAGAGAAGCACAAAGGCTTAGAGGAAGGGGTATGTTGGTGCGATGACGAGGAGGCCAGAGTGGATGGAGCAGAAAGAGCCAAGAGAAAGAGCAGAAATAGAAGAGCCAGATCATGTAAGGCCTGCCCGGCCGTGTTGGGGACTTACTTGGCTTTGCCTGTGGGGGTGACAGGCAGCAGGGAGACTAGGAAGGAGGCTGTTGGACAGTCATTCATTCAGCAGATACCTGTTGAGTATAAACTGCTGTGTACGGTATATCATGGTTCTTTCAAAAGATGCATCTTTTTCACCTCCTCAAATTATTAACAGTTTCTGCAATAGCCTTCAGATCTCTTTCCCTGCATGTGAAAATAGCTATACTTACGTTAACTATGTGTATTAACTCATCTAATCCTCAGAATAGTTCTGGGAGATCACCACTGTTGCCATCCCTGATTTACAGAAGAGACAGCTGAGACCCAGCTGTTTCTTGCCTCAGGTCATTCTGTGTACATACATACACAAACGACAAAAATCAGTTGAATCGTATACATTCCTCTGTGAGGCAGCAGACTGTCACTGTCATCTTTTTGTGATGATAATTCTTTAAGACCCATCCTTTTTTTTCCTATTTCCTCCCTTTTCTACTTTTTGGTTTTTCCTTCCACTCGTGGTTTTTTTTTTTTTTTAACAAATACATATATTTTCCCTTTTCTTTTGTGAAAAGAGAACATAGAGTAAACATTGCCTTCACTTTGTTTTTAATTTAATATGTGCTGTAGCCCACTGTTTATCAGCACACAGAGAGATTTGCCTCATTTTTACAGCTGCATAGCATTTTATTTTGTGGATGTATCACAGTTTTCAGCCCGTCTTCCTATTTTAGAAGACTCGGGTTGACAGTGGTCTTTTGTTACTAGGAATAGTGCTGTAATTGATATCCTTCTTATTTCTTGATTTTTGCCAGTGTGACTTTGGGAGAGATGTCCAGAAATATCCCCCACTTCTTTTGAAACACAATGTCATAATATTCCAGAAAATGGCAGAAGTATGATTTGTTTGATTAGGCCTTCTCTGATGTATTGAGTGCTTACCTACTGTGTGGAAGACCCAGAGCTGTGTTTCAGAAAGCTTGCTCTGGTGTCCAGTCCAGAGTACAGCCCAGCTGGAGAGACGAGGGGCACTGAGACCAGAGAGAGGTGGCTCTTCTGCGTGCATCTGTTCAGTCCTCCAGCAGTTGTTCGTGGTCAGCCTGCTCTCTGTAAAGTACTGGAGGTGAGGCTTGGTTCTCCACAAGGTACAGCCTCTTAGCTGGGAGACATCAGTCTCCCCCAGGTTACAGCCCCACAAATACATACAGTCAGATCCAGACTCTGGAAGGGGGATGGGCTTGAAAGGACCCAACAGGCTGGGAAGGAGGGGTGGGTCCTTCACAGATAGAGTAACGGCCCAGAGCTTGCTCCATCCTCCTCTCCAGCGGGTACTGGGCCACAGCCATGGCAGCCAGCAGTGGGGACAGCGTCACACGCCGGAGCGTGGCATCACAGTTTTTCACTCAAGAGGAGGGGCCAGGCATTGATGGCATGACCACATCAGAGAGAGTGAGTACTGAGAGAGAAGTGTGGAATGGGGAGGCCCGGGCCCTCTCTGGGGGTACCACTCCTAGTTGGAAGGTCTCAGGAGCGCTGTAGGAGCTGGGCTGACCTGCCTTCCAACCTCCTTCCAGGTGGTAGATCTCCTGAACCAGGCGGCACTGATCACCAACGACTCAAAGATCACAGTGCTCAAACAGGTGAGGGGACGAGGGTGACGCTGGGCTAAGCAGGACGAAAGGAGCCAGGATGGGAGCCTCGGCAAAGAGGGCACGGGTACTAACGCTAGCGCCACGTCTAAGCACTCGGGATATGGCACTTAGCGCTGCTCGGCCACACCATCATTTAATTCTCACAAAAGCTCTCTGAGGCAGGGTAATTTCTTCTCTGTTTTACAGAGAAAGAAGTAGAGTCTCAGAGCTTAAATTAGCCCAAGGTCACTCTGCTAGGACCTGACAGAATTACGACCTGAATGCTGGATTTAGACTCCAAATGCTATGCTCTTGATCCTCAAGTTTCTTCTCCGCCAGAGTCCTGTCCAATGGGGAAGACGTGCAGGTGACCCAACAGTGGGGACTCAGAGTGGGCAGGGCTGAGATGGAGGTGCCCGGGGGGGTGTGGAACCCAGAGGGGGCTTCTGACCCAGCCTAGTGGCGGGCAGTCAAGGAGGGCTTCCTGGAAAAGGGATGTCTGAGCTGAGACCTGGAGGAGAAGGAGAGAACCAGGCCAAGGGAGAGAGGGAGAGTGTCTTGAGCAGAGGGCAGAATAGCTTATACAGAAGCAAAAAGGGATGGGGAATTAGGGGGTGCTGAGTGTGGTTCAGAACAGGAGGCAGATGGAGTTCAGGGGACCCCAGTTCTACTTGTTCTGCACATGGCCTTGGGTAGCCAACGCCACCTCAGCAGTGAGTGGGGTTCTGACAGGGCCTCCCTCATGGGTTGGTTGTCAGGGCTGTTCACCGATAGTGCCTTGGCTTGTAGTCACGAGCTTCTGTGAGAGTGTCTTTGGGAGGGGCTTATTCCAAAGAGCCTGGCAGGTATTACACAAGGGCCTCAGGAAATGGGCTCTCCCTGTGATAAAATGCCTGCTGAATTGCAGCAGTTGAATGGAGAGTAGAAACAGAAGGGGTGTGGAGAGAATTGCTGGATGAGCCTCAGGAAGGTAGGAGTCCCACGGCACCTCTCACATGCTCGCTGGTCCACCAGGACCTGCGCCTTGTAGCATCTTCTTACTGAAGCCTCACAGTAGCCCTGTAAGCTGTTATTTCTGGTTCCCATTTTACAGAAGGGTAGACTGAGACTCAGGAAGCCGCTGCCTAGGCCATGCTGGGAGTTGAGCTGAACCTGAACTGAACGTATCTGCTGCCCCCATGCTGGTTTCTCCTCCACACGCCTGTCTGTACTGACCGGCCCCTGGTTTTATATTTGTGTCCCCCTCTTTCCTGATCTGCCTCCAGGTGCAGGAACTGATCATCAACAAAGATCCCACACTACTGGACAACTTCCTGGATGTGAGTGGCCAACAGGAGAGAAGGGGTATGGGTGTGGGGATAAGGGAGGGGATCCTGGTGCAACTCTGACCCACCTTCCTCCTGACCCTGGCAGGAGATCATCGCTTTCCAGGCAGACAAGTCCATTGAAGTGCGCAAATTTGTCATCGGCTTCATTGAGGAGGCTTGGTACGGGGCGTTGCAGGGCTCGCGTGGGAGCACCCCTGCTGGAGTTGGCCTCTCGGGCTCCTGGCCTGGCCCTGCCCTGAGAGTCTTGCCTTCTGCTTCCCACACGCATTTTCCCTCCCTGATTCCCCAGCAAATATTTAATAAGGTCCAAGTCTTAGGCTCGTCCACTATTCCTCTGCTTCTTCGACACTTCACGTCTACACCATCAGTGAGGACTATTGACTCTGCCTCCAGACTGTAAACATCTGACCATTTTTCAGCAACTTCCCTTGCTGTACCAAATACTTTTTTATTCGATCCTCACACATGGAATTGTTTGGTCCATTTAACTGAAGAGAAAACTGTGAATCAGAGAGGTGAAGTGAGTTTCTTAAGGTCACATAGCCAGTATGTGGCAGTGCTGGGATTTTTAACCCGTGTCCATAACACCATTGCCCAGATTCTCAATCTCCCATCTTTTACTGGGAGAGTTTTTTTTGTCCAATTGAGGTCTATTTGATTTATAATAATATATTAGTTTCAGATATACAACATGGTGATTCAAATTTTTTATAGATTATATTCCACTCAGCTATTACAAAATATTGACTATATTCTCTGAGCTGTACAATATATCCTTGAAGTTTATCTATTTTGTATGTAGTAGCTTGTACCTCTAATCTCCCTACCCCATCTTGCCCCTCCCCCATTCCCTCTCCTCACTGATAAATGCTAATTTTGTCTTTTTTTTAACATGTTAGCATATATAGCACTTTTGATTTTAAAAATTTAACTTTTTCCAAACAAGCAAAAAAGAAGAGTGATTTTTTTTGAGGTATAGTTGATTTTTAACATATAATTTCAGGTAAGTTACATAGTGTTTCAGAATTTTCATAGATTACTGGGACAACCTGTGGTATGTTTTCTGAGTTTGCCAAAACACTTTTTGTTCCAGATATGTATCACATGACTGCTATGTGCCAGGCATTTGTGTCAGGCTATAGAAATAGAACTGGATTAAAAAACATATTGTTTCTGCCTTCATGTAGCTGATAGTTGAGTTTCATATTTTTCGACTGATTAGCTTAATATTTAACTTGAGATTGTAACATGATGTGAAAATTCACATTCTGACCTGTGGGTGTAGCCTTGAATTTATTCATTCACTGAACAAATATTTATTAAAGGCCTTTTCAGTCTTTCCTTCAACAAAAAATGAGAATCTGCTAGTACTCAGATGGGAAAGAATCCCCTACTTTCAGAGCCCTCCATCTTAGGTAAACAAATTAGTAAACAAAACTCATGATTACATAAGACAGAGTACTTTAAAATATTAATGACTAATATTTGATGAATGCTTTCTTATACCCTTCTAAGAGCTTTACATGAATTGTTGCAGTTTTCACAACAGGTCTCCAGGTAGGAACTATTCAAAATGAGACAAAGGTGCTTGTTCAGATTCACGCCAGTGGTCTGGCACTGCTGCCTCTTAGGTGAACTGTGGGCCCTAATAGTACGAGAGAGTGGGCGTTGCAGGACCAACCTAGACTGCGTTCGAGCGCACCTAGGTCTGAAGGGACCAGATGCTGGCAGACACGACAGGTGCCCACCTGCATTCCAGTCTTTTGATACGTTGGCCCTGATTTCCTTTCCTTGCTGGCCGCAGGCTCCCTTCACCTGTGCGAAGGCCAGCTTGACCTGCCTTTCTTCTTCCATCCCCAGCAAGCGAGACATTGAGCTGCTGCTGAAACTGATCGCGAACCTCAACATGCTCTTGAGGGATGAGAATGTGAATGTGGTGAAGAAGGCCATCCTCACCATGACCCAGCTCTACAAGGTGGCCCTGCAGGTAGGGGCGCCCTGCCCGCCTGGGGCTGCCCCGCCTGACAGGCCTCATGCGCCTCTTAGAGCCCGAAGCCATCGTCAGATCACACCTTCCAAGGCCAAGATGTGCTGTCGATCTTTAGGAACAGACAGTGAGGGGCTCTAAATCCTTACGGCCCAGGAGTTGCCATTAACCTACCTTTCCCTGCATCCATCCATCCATTTATGCATTCCGCAAACGTTCCCCGAGAACCAGGTCTTGTGACCAAATGGGCCAGCTGGTGCTGTGGTGTGATATACATTAACATTATTGAAAGGAGGAAATCCATTTTCTCTCTGCCACCACCTTGTGAGGTCAGCATTGTTCCTTTGGCTTCTTTAAGAGCTGAGCCTTCAACCCTCAGCCTTGTCACTACCTCTGAACCTTATGAGGGCAGGACCAGGCCTGGCCTGGTCACCACTGGGTCCTATCCCCTGCATCACCTAGCCCAGGGCCAGGGACGGAGTTGTAACTCAGTGAACGTGTCCCCAGTGAATGTATTTATCATCATTGATGGATCTCTGAGTTGTAGTGGAGTCGGTGATTGGTGTCTTGTTCCCATCTGCCTGTCTGTCCACCCCTCCCCGGCCCACACACAGTGGATGGTGAAGTCACGGGTGATCAGTGAGCTCCAGGAGGCCTGCTGGGATATGGTGTCGGCCATGGCTGGGGACATCATCCTGCTGCTGGACTCTGACAACGACGGCATCCGTACCCATGCCATCAAGTTCGTGGAGGGCCTCATCGTCACCCTTTCACCCCGCATGGCTGACTCGGAGGTGCCCCGACGCCAGGAGCACGATATCAGCCTGGACCGCATCCCTCGTGACCACCCCTACATCCAGTACAGTGAGTGCCGTCAGCTGGGCCCATTGGCCTGTCACTGCACCGGCTCCCTTCTCCTTCTCACTCTCCCCCTTTCTTCTTAGTGTTTCATTCTGGAATCAGTTTAATACAGTGCTTAAGAGTCCTGATGCCACGTTCAGATCTCAGTGTTACCTCTCTAACTCACGTGAGCTTAGGCAAATTACTTCCCTCTGAACTTTTTGTTACTTTTGTAAAATGAAAGTGGTAGTAGTACCCTTCAGGTTTGTAGTGCTGTTCCATGAGAATGTGAGCACTCAGTAGTAAATACCAGCTATTATACAGTTTTTCTGATTGCAAATTATAAAAGTAGTACAGGCACGTTTTAGCGTCAAGCAATAAATACAGAGGAGTAGAAAGGGAAATTACTTCTTTCCCCAGTCCTGCCTCTCAGAGATGAATACCGCTAAGAGTATTGTTTCCTTTCAGACCTTTTCTATGCAAAGATAGGTATTTATACACGTATATTCATAGTTGCTATGTTTGTTGGGCTTGTTTACAGAAAACAGGGCCATGCTTAATACTTCCAGCTGAGAGGCATGAAAGTGTAATGACTTGTGTTTGAATCTCTGCTCTGCCATTGAGCAACCGACCTATTCTATCTGAGTCTGTTTCTTCATTGGTAAATCCAGAGTCGTTACTGTGGCATCTCCTTTAGGGTGTTAGTATGAGCTTTTGGTGAGTTTATATGGCTGGCATAGTAAGCGTTCCACAGATATTAGCTGTTCTTCTGGATTGTTTGACCACATTTTGAACTCAACAAAAATTAAGTTGCATCTTTTCCAAACAGTATCATGTTCAGATGTTACAAAATATTCCATTAGAATGGCTATATTATATTCTATATTTTATTCACTGTTTTGTATAATGTTGCATGCAGTAGGTTTTTGCATAATAAATGTCAGGAAAGATATTTGCCACAGTTGTTAAGAGTTAACTCTTGGTGACTGGGTCAGGGAACATGGTGGTTCAGAGAATTTCCAGTCCTTTATCTGTGTGTTGTCACATGTATACGTGTCAAAGTTTTACATCAGTGTAGTTCAGACAGATTCCTTATAGTTGGATGTTTTAAATTATTTCTACTTTGTCAGTATTGCAAGCCCACACTTTGAGCGTCATCTCTCGATTTTTATTAGTAGTATTATAGTCAGACTCATCACGCACTAAATCTCCTGAGTTTTTTCAGCCAGTCACAGCCATCCATGTACGAGGATCTTTCTCCTTTTGGTCCCAAAGACTGCTCTCTCTGGAGCTCAGGGAGAAAGCCCCCTACTAACTGGTCCTCTTCTCTCTCTCCTTAGATGTGCTGTGGGAAGAAGGCAAGGCAGCCTTGGAGCAGCTGCTCAAGTTCATGGTGCACCCCGCTATCTCCTCCATCAACCTGACCACAGCCCTGGGCTCCCTGGCCAATATTGCCCGCCAGAGGCCCATGTTCATGTCGGAGGTGATTCAGGCCTACGAAACCCTCCACGGTAGGTTGGTCCCCTCCCCTACTTCCCCTGTCCACAGACCAGTCTCCTCTTTTCTGAGAAAATGTGGGCTAAATAGCAGGCCTCTAAAGCATTCATCATCATCAATCTAGTAGGTTATGGACATAAGGAAGGATTCTCTAGATTAGACACATATCTTTCAGTGATTGCAGGTGACAGAAATGTGGTTCAGAGCTGCTTTTAACATTGAGGTATGTGTGGGTGAAGTGACCTGGTGTCTAAGTACTTTAAAATACTCCAGCTCTTCCCCTGTCTCCCCTAAAAAAGCAGGGAGGGTAGGTGTGCCAAGATCAGCGAAATGTTGATGGCTACATGGTGACTCATTACCCTGGTCTCTCTACTCCTGTGCGTGTGTGAACCTGAAAGGTGTGGGGCTGAGGCGTGAGTGTGTGATGATCAAGAGTCCCTTTCCCTCCCCTGGCTCTCATGTGTCTCTTTCCTAGGGTAGCAAAGATGGCCCCCAGTTGTTCCAGACTTCCATTCCATCTACTTGGCAACCCCATGGGAAAGAGAATGTCTCCTTCCCAGCCATTCCAACAGAGGTCCAAGGCTCATTGTTTCTGATTGGCCAAGAAGACATTGTGAGCCTATCTCCCAACCAATCACAATGGCCAAGGGATTGCAGTGTTCTTACTGGCTCTGAGGCTCTTGCCCCTTTGGACTGAGAATGGAGCCGGGGTGGTTCCCTCAAAGCAAAATGGGAGTGTTGTTGGCTGAGGAAGTGGGAAAGGATGCTGGGCAGGCGCAATTGCAGGCATCCTCTTTTGCTGTGGAACAGGGGAGACTCACCTCTCAAGGTGATTGTTAGACGTTTGAAGGTCATTCTGATGTCAGGGACCAACAATGAACTGTTGTGGCAGCTCAGTTGAAACATTCTGCAGGTGATTATTGCTTTCCCTAGGACAAGTGTGTTGGAATTTTCAGACCAAAGGTAGAGGGAGATGAGACTTAATGTTTAATAAAAGGGAGGCTGGGTTTTCTGTTTTAAGGTTGACTAATACCGAGGGAGACCTCTCAGGGGAATATCAGCTTGTACAGGGGGAAGGCCATACAGTAGATCTGAGAGTGAAGGAGCTCTGCCAGGAGATGCCCGCCACCACTGCCCAAGGTGGGGCTTAGGAAATCAGGTGGGCAGGGCCTCATGAGCTCTGTCCACAGCATAAAGCTCGTGCTACTTTTCTCGCAGCCAATCTGCCCCCAACGCTGGCCAAATCTCAGGTGAGTAGCGTGCGTAAGAACCTCAAGTTGCACCTGCTGAATGTGCTGAAGCACCCAGCGTCCTTGGAGTTCCAGGCTCAGATCACTACCCTGCTGGTGGACTTGGGCACGCCTCAGGTGGAGATCGCCCGCAACATGCCCAGCAGCAAGGATGCCCGCAAGCGGCCCCGAGACGACTCGGATTCCACGCTCAAGAAGATGAAGCTGGGTGAGCTGAGGAGCCGGGTCAGGCCAGGCAGGAGGTGGTGGCAGGGACTGACCATGTCCAAAATGTCTAATTATTTACAGGAAACTGTAAGCTTAATTTACATAATAGATTATATTGTATAAGTATGACATATAATAAGTGATGCAAAGTAAAATTATTAAAGAATATAATATACTCAAAAGTAATTACTTAAGTTATACAGAAAGGAGTAAAATGAAAATTGTCTCCCTTTCATCCCTCTCCCCAAAAGTAACAAAGCCACAGTATTAACACTTAGGTTTTCTTTCAGAAATGCCTTTGACGTGTAGCGTTCTCCTTTCCTGTGAAGTAATCTGGGAGGGGGTACTGTGTTGCAATACACAGATACCATGATGCTCCCCCCCTAAAAAAAAAAGAAAGGATGGAATTTTGTTTTTGTTTTTCCTTATTTTGAAAAGTAACTTATTGGGTATGAAGATTGAGGTAGAGATCTGTTTTTCTCCATCTATCCACCTAATTTCTTTTTTCTTTATTTTGGCCGCTCCTTGTGGCATGTAGAATCTTAGCTCCCTGACCAGGGATTAAACCCACAATCCCTGCAGTGGAAGCAGGAGGTCCTAACTACTGGATCTCCAGGGAATTCTGTAAATTTCTGATAGCAGTTTTCCCACAGTTTTCATCAAGTCAGTGTATGCCACCCCAGCAGTGTGTGAGTGCCAGATACCCCACTGGGTAAACCCTGGGTATAAATGGTATCCTTGGTTTAAATTTGCTTTCTTGCCTGTTTTGGAGTTAGGCTGGGCATTGTTTTACATTTATTAGCTGTTTGCATGTATGTGAATTACCCGTTCTATTGGGCTGTTCAGCCTTTTGTAATTGAATTGGAGGTGCCCTTGGTTAATGCAGGCTATCAGTTCTTTGTTACATGTCTTGCAGACTGATGAGATTGTGTAACATGTCATATTTTTGCCTTAATCTACTTAAATCATCATTCTATTGAACATTCCAGCTTTTCCACTTCCATAACTACAGCTTCAGGGAACATCTTTGCACACAAAGCTTTTTCTCTAAGGTTCATACTAAGTTAGTTTTTTCCCTTGAGCTCGAACCTCTGTGCTTGTATTCACCCAGCCTGCTCTTGATAGATGTTGTATGCTGTATCTCTGTACTGTCAGTGTTGCTGTGAATCGCTGTGCATTTTACCTTAGCTATATCTGTAAGTTTTTAGGGTAGATCCTATAAGTGGAACTACTGTGTTGAAGAGGTATACACGTTTAAAATTTTGACCTACTATCAAACTGCCCTTCCCAAAGGCCATACCAGTTTACACTTCCACAGTTCACACCCCCACTAACAACTGTCACTACTAACTTTTGTTGTTGTTGTTCATCATACAGGCAAATTTGTTGTCTTATTAGGATGTTTTACTTTTTCTTGATTCCCTGTGAGGCTGAGCACTATTTCAAAGATAGGTGTTTTTCAACAATAAAGCTCTGTGAGCTTATTAGTTAGCCTTTTCGTCGTCTTGGAGCTTAATGCGGTCAGCCAGGCTCGTGTTTCCATTTCTCAGATGAGGAGAACTGAGGCCTAGAGAGAGGTGGGTAGTTCCCCAGGATCACATGGCCACACTGCTCCGGTTTGCTGAAGCTGCTTGGGGGCAGGGACCACCAGGGGTACCTGAGAGGAGAGAAGGGCCCGGTGCTCCCTCCAGAGAGCCAGCATCTTGTCGTCTCCTCCATCCCAGAGCCCAACCTGGGGGAAGACGATGAGGACAAGGACTTGGAGCCAGGCCCCTCGGGAACCTCGAAGGCCTCAGCCCAGATCTCAGGCCAGTCAGACACAGACATCACGGCCGAGTTCCTCCAGCCTCTGCTGACACCCGACAACGTGGCCAATCTGGTGAGAACGCGTAGGGGCTTTTTCCCACAAGCCAAGGAGGAAGGGTCTCCAGTCTTCCCCTGCCTTTCCGCTCCGCACTGCCCACCTTTTACACATAACATCAGACCTGAAACACTTCTGTTTTCAGGGTTGGGAGGGTGTGGTCCACTGGGCCTTCCTCACCTTGGATGGACCTCTTCTTAGATGATCTTTATTCCTTCAAGAGGTCACTTGTCATACCGCCCACCCCCGAATCATAGTTCCCCTTCGGGTTTTCTAAGTCTCAGTCTAGACCCACCCACTCTCTCTCCTTTCCTTTGCAGGGAGGGCC
>SJXQ01008293.1:314644-325952 GCA_006408695.1 Aepyceros melampus | reverse complement strand
TGGAGTGGAGGAGGGGGTTGGAAGGGGGGAGGGGCGGGGAGGTGGGAGGGTGGTGGTCTTCAGTCTTCAGGCTCTAGCAGCACCGAGACCTTTTCATTGGACGCTCCTGGAGAATATCTCTTCCCATGCTCGACGGCAGTCACCATCAGCTTTCCCTTCTCTCTCCCTAGAGGCTCCAAGGGGGTTAGTTGCTGGGCAGTTGGGGCAGTGAGGAGTTTACTCTCCAGCTCACATCTCTTGGGTGAGCTCCAGGCCTGGATGTCTGGCCACCTGCATCTTTTTCTCCTTATGTTTTACAGGCACCTCAGACTTAACACGTCAAAACTCAACTTGTGAAATTTCTTCTCCCACTCGAATATAGGCCCATAGCCCTTCCTGTGTTCTTGGCACACATGCCTCTCGTCCCCACACCAGAAACTTGAAAGTTCAACTCTTTGCCTCCGCCTCCCCTCCAGCCCTTCCCCTCTTCCCCATCCCTGTGACTGACCCCTGCCCTATCCAGGCCCTGCCCTCTTCCCACAGAGGACCACTTCTTCCTGGCTTTGCCTTCTACTCTCCCTGCAGCAGCCAGAGGCATCTTTGTCATGTACAAGTCTTGAAGCTCCTCTGCTCAAATCCCTGCCAGGGCTCTCTGCTTCCTTCCAGATAAAACTTAAATTCAGCTTGCCTTAGGCCCTGTCTGATTTGGCTTCCATCAACTTGTTGTACCTTCTCTATCCCTGTCACACTTCAGGAAATTGTCTTTTTCAAATTACTGGCATGTAGTTATTCGTAGGATTCTTTCACTCTTTTAATACCTGCTGTCTCTGTAGCAACGTGCCATTTTTTTGTCCCTGATACTATGTCCTTCCTCTTTATTTTGTATATTCTTGCCATAGATTTGCTTGTTTTAAGCCATTTCAAAGAACTGGCTCTTAAGTTTTCTGATCATCTTTCGTAACCTTTTCTGTTTTATTTCTGCTGTCCTTTTTTCTTTTTTCTTTGTCTCTGCTGTCTTTCTTTCTTTCATGTTACTTTCTTTCAGTGTTTTTCCCCAAAGGTAAATGCTTGGCTCATCAGTGGTCAGTCTCTGAGAGCTCAGCTGGTAGGAATCTGCCTGCAGTGCAGGAGACCCCAGTTTGATTCCTGGGTTGGGAAGATCCCCTGGAGAAGGGAAAGGCCACCCACTCCAGTATTCTGGCTTGGAGCAAAAGAGTCGGCTGCGACTGAGTGACTTTCACTTTCACTTTTCTTCCAATGTAAGCATTTGAGGGTCCGATTTTCCACTTAAGTACCTGTATCTTCCGTGTTTTATTTCATTATCTTTCTCTTGTAGTTATTATTTAAGAGCATGCATTCAAACTTCCAAGCCCGTAGGGGGTTGAAGTTATCTTTTGTTAACGATTCCTGACAGACGTGGATATGTTGTTCTGTTAGGGTACTGATTTTGTGTTTTGTTTGTTTTAAATCAATTTCTAGCTCATATTATACTCTGTTGCTAAACCTCCTTCCAGTCTCTGGGCAGAGTACCAGCTCTGGTGCCTCTTAGCCTTCTCTCATGCCGTTCCCACAACCTGAAATTTCCCCACCCACCTGCCCCCACCTCTGCAAGGCCTCACTCTCTGTCAGTCTGCTTCCAGCCCACCTCTCAGTTCCCAGCCCACATGCCACCGCCCGGAGGAGCCAGAGCTGTCCTTGGCCTCCCTGGTGTGACGCCTGGCCCGCTTCCCTTCTCTCGTATGCCACCCACACTGCATCAGTACTTGTTTTCTCTCTCACTCGCACAAGAACCTGATCCATGAGGCCCAGGCCTGTCCTCATCACTGCCATTTTGCCAGCATTGGCCTGGGTGTGGAACCAGCGTCCGTTGGGTCAATAAGTAAGGAAGGTTCCTGGCATCTCGCAGGTCCTCATCAGCATGGTATACCTGCCCGAGGCCATGCCCGCCTCCTTCCAAGCGATCTACACCCCAGTGGAGTCAGCAGGCACCGAAGCCCAGATCAAGCACCTGGCTCGGCTCATGGCCACGCAGATGACGGCCGCAGGACTGGGGCCAGGTGAGTGCCGCAGGGAGCTGACCGGGGCCGGGGTTGGCACTGTGGCCACTGGGCTCTCCTTACTGGAAGAGCACTCTTGGGTGAAGTGCAAATGGAAAACCATGTGAGATCTTAGGTGTCAGTAGTCACAGGTCCCATAGATAGAGTGAGTGCTCAGTATTTTCAGGCCCTGGGCTTCGAGGCCCAGCAGACCTGGTTTTGAGATCTGAGAGGACCCAGACCACCTCAGCCACTAATAACTGTGTGTCTTTGGCCAAGTTGCCTCTGCAAGCCTCAGGTGGTTTCCCTTTCTCACAGTGCTGCTGAGGTGTAAATGATGTTCAGTGAAACTCACAGCTCAGAGTGCACAGCTTAGTGGGTTTTCACAGAGTGAGCACGCCAGTGTGAGCACTGCCCAGGGGGAGGAGGGCTGCCACCGGCACTCTGGAAAGGTCCTTCTTGCTCCTTTCCAGTAGAGACTCAGTGCATCCCCTGTCCCCACTTCTGTCTCCACAGGTGAGTTGTTTTAGTTTTGAACTTCCTATCAGTGGGATCATAGCCTCTGGCTTACTTTAAACTCAGCATAAGTTTTTGAAGTTCATCCATGTTGCTGTGTAAACCAAGCGTTTATTTTTTTTATCGCTCATTAGTCTTCCTTTATGTGAATAGGCCCCCATTTGTTCATCCACACTCCTCTGTTGACGGGCCTGTGGGCTCTTTATGCAGTTTTTGGCTGTTGCGAGTGAAGCTGCTGTGCCCTCATTTGTGCTGAGTTTGTACGAAGGAGTGGAACTGTTGGGTGTTGATTTGGGGCATGCTCAGGGCTGTTTGAAACAGCTCATCAGCTTTCTAAAGTGGCGATACCTGGTATTACTCCGACCAAAAGACAGTGAAGTTTCTTGTTTGAACCTCAGTCGTTTTATTGCAAAGTGGGGCTGAAAAATGTTCCTGCTCCAGAAAAGCGTTTTGCAGAATTGGTTTTTTTTCCCCTAATTTTTTGCTTTTCTGGCCATGCCACAGAGCTTGCAGGATCCTCGTTCCCCAACCAGGGATCCAACCCACGCTTTACAGATTTAAATGAATTTCGAGTGTGCGAGGCTTAGAGTGGAACCTGGCCACAGGAGGTCCTTGGGTGGGAGCAGGTGGTTCTGACACACCGAGAGCCCATTTGCTGCCTTCCCCTCAGGCGTGGAGCAGACCAAGCAGTGCAAGGAGGAGCCCAAGGAGGAGAAGGTGGTGAAGCCAGAGAGCGTCCTGATCAAGCGGCGCCTGCCCGCCCAGGGCCAGGCCATCTCGGTAGTGGGCTCCCTGAGCTCCATGTCCTCCCTGGAGGAGGAGGCGCCCCAGGCCAAGAGGAGGCCGGAGCCCATTATCCCTGTCACGCAGCCCCGGTGAGTCTCCTGATAGGTGCCAGTGCGGGAAACTGGGGCCTGGATTTGGTGTGTATGTGACAGGCGAAGGCAGATAAGCGGAGATCGATCTGGGCCAGGATCTCAGATTCGAGTCAGTGCTGTAACCACTGAACCTTATCTGCTGTTTGCTTGTATATAAAACTACCGTCTTATATCTAAAATGGGGCTGATCGTATCTCTCTCTTTGAGGATGAGAGAGAATTAAATGAGTTCACAGTGCTGGTTAGAGGATTAAATCAGATGGCTCTTGGGTAGACAGGGATCATGAAACCACTTAGCATGGTTTCTAGCATGTAGGAAGTGCTCCTGGTTGTTCCCATCATTGTCCCCATCATCACCTGCCTTACAGACCACAGAATCCAGCCTCTCCCTGCCCTGTCCCCAACACAGGCTCGCCAACAGGGCCTGATCTGCTGCCCCTCCAGGCTCTCTGTTAGCCTTGCTCCCTCCTCCCGTCACACCAGCCTCTTGGTCGGCCAAGCATGTCCCCACTTGGAGGCCTTTGTACTCCCTGTTCCCTCTGCCTAGAGAGCTCATCCCCAGACACTAGCGAGTCTGATCCCCTCACTTCATTCAGGTCTCATGTCATCATCCGTTGCCTGCTCCTTAAAGCAGCTTCCCCTCAGATACCATGTACCAAAGCAGAACAGCATCCTCTGCCTTCCCATTGCCCTGCAGTGCCTTGAGATCATGGGGGAGTTGGAGGGACAGCGTGGGGTTGTCTCTGCTGTATGGCCTGGGGTGGGGCCCGGGTTCCAGAAAGGATGTTCGGAGTCACCATGTCCCTGTCCCTGCTCTTGCACATAGGCTGGCAGGCGCCGGCGGGCGCAAGAAAATCTTCCGCCTAAGTGACGTGCTGAAGCCCCTGACGGACGCGCAGGTTGAGGCCATGAAGCTGGGCGCTGTGAAGCGGATCCTGCGGGCCGAGAAGGCTGTGGCCTGCAGTGGGGCCGCCCAGGTGTGCCCCTGTCCTCCCAGCCCCTTCCAGTCCCTCTTTCCAAGAACCTGCCATATATCCCAGCAGAGAGACGGGCCTCCAGGTTAACCCTCCCTGGCTCCAGACCCCAGCACTGCCGCTCACCGGCCGCTTCTCCCAGCCTCACTCTGACCTCCCATAAAGCAGATAGGACAGCAGCAGCTCCTCACAGATGACGTGGAAGAAGACGTGTGTGGACACGTGCGCTCTCCCCCAGCACAGGGGGGCTCCAAGGAAGAGCCCCCTGCACGGGGCTGTCGGGGTGCTTGCTCTTGCTGTGGTTCACAGCGTTCTCGTTCTTCGCCGCAGACACACTTACACACCCACACCTGCTTTAAATCCTGATTCCACCATTTGCTGGGATTGCAGCCTCAGTCAGGTGGCTTTTTCCCCAATTTTTGAAGTTTAGTTTTAGTTAACCAAATAGTATATGAACATATGCTTTCTGTTCAAATTATTTCCAGGCCATAGAGGGACCATAAGTCTTCTTTGGCCCCCATCTACGAGCCATCCCTCCGACAGAAGCGACCAATAAACACACTTGGGGAGTCCTTCAGGATCATTTTCTGTGTACCCAAGATAATACTCCTAAAAATTTAGATGTTTATATTTTAGATGCACTTTAGATACGGTGTAGCTATTTGTAATTTTATATATTTATGATTTAGATAGTACTCCTAGAAATTTTAGCTAGTTTTATTCTGTCATTTTTTCCTCCCTTTTCGTTTTTTTCTTCCATATAAATTAGAACTCCTGAAAATAAGGTTCTTCAGTTTTCTTCCTCATTAGCGCTGGGTCTGCGCTGGCTCCCTGAGGCTAGGTGGGAGCAGACGCAGGGCACGGTTGAGGGGTGCCTGGCATTGCCCCCCCGCCCCACGCCGACATAGATCCTCACTCCCGTTTCAGGTGCGCATAAAGATCCTGGCCAGCCTGGTGACGCAGTTCGACTCAGGCCTGAAGGCCGAGGTCTTGTCCTTCATCCTGGAGGACGTCCGGGCCCGCCTGGACCTGGCCTTCGCCTGGCTCTACCAGGAGTACAACGCCTACCTCGCAGCTGGTGTCAAGGGCGCCCTGGACAAGTATGAGGACTGCCTCATCCGCCTGCTCTCCGGCCTGCAGGAGAAGCCAGACCAGAAGGACGGGTGAGGGGGCGGCCCTGCAGCCCGCTGTCCTCAGGGGTCCCCCATCTGTGTCCTGCCTTTGCTTTCTGGGTTCCGAGCAGCTCTTCCTCAGCACCTTAGTCAGTCCTCCACGCGCCTGTCCCGAGCTGCTGCCTCTCCCCACCCTCCCCACGGTCCTCCACGCACCTGTCCCGAGCCGCTGCCTCTCCCCGCCCTCCCCACACACAGAACAGGTCTCTGCAGTGTCGCTTTGTCCCCCGGCTCTGCGGCTTGCTCTCTGACCGAGCTGCATCACTCACCTCTGGGCCTCCGTTTTCTCCCATGATGTGTACTAACTGCCTGTTTCAGAGGCCTGTTCTGGGAGTCAACTTCTCGCCATCCCCATCTCTTGCCTGAATTGGTTCTGTAGCTTCCTCCTTGTTCTTGACCTCCAGCGTATCCATTCTCCAGCAGCACAGGTGACATTTGATAATGTAAAACCTCTTATTTCCCCACTGAAAACCTTCCATTGTCCTCAAGATAAAATGCCAGTTCCTTAACAGGCCTCATGAGATCTTGTATAATCTAGTCGCCACCAACCTTCTCAAGCCTCTTTTTGGCCCCTCTGCTTTTTCCTGCCCCAACTTTAGCCACACCAGCCTTCAGTCCTGTGTTCTCACACATGCCAAGCTTGGACTTTTCTGTTCGCTACCTGGGGTCCTCTCCGCCTCCTCCTTGCATGACCAGCTCTTTCTTATCCACCAGCATTGACTAAAGCATCTCAAAGCAGCCTTTGGTGGTCACTATGTCTGAAATATAACACCCTTCCCAACTCTCCCCCATCATTCCCTCCCATTGCTGTTTTAAACAAGCTAGGAATCCCCATTGGATAAAACAGTTTCAGAGAGGCAGTCTCTGCCCGTGTCACTACCCCCTTCCCCAGGCAGCATTTGAACCCTACTCTGTTGCTTCCAGAGCTCTGTAGCTCTGTCCGCAGGGGGTTGAGTGAGCACTCTGTGAGGGGTTCTGCCAGCTCTGAGCTGCAGTCAGCAGGAGGAGGAAGCCTGGGGGCCTCTCCTCTGCAGCTGAACCCCGTCCCTCCTCCTCTGGCAGGATCTTCACCAAGGTTGTGCTGGAGGCGCCGCTGATCACCGAGAGCGCCCTGGAGGTGATCCGCAAGTACTGTGAGGACGAGGTGAGGACGGGCGTGACTGGGGCCATGCTCACTGCATCCTGGGCTGGGGTGGGGGATTCTGTGAGGGACCCTATCTGACTTAGGCAAGAGAGACACCCCAGAGGCACACTGCAGATGCCCTGAGCTCCAGCTCCCCTCCTTCCTGCTGCAGAGTCGCACCTACCTGGGCATGTCCACTCTCCGAGACCTGATCTTCAAGCGCCCATCCCGCCAGTTCCAGTACCTGCATGTCCTGCTAGACCTCAGCTCCCACGAGAAGGACAAGGTGACCCCCCACCCCTGCTCTATGCTGGGCTACACTCAGCCTGTCCTCTGTCCCAAGTAACCAGCCCCATCTTTTCCACATGCCCCTGAAGGTTTCTGGGCCTGCTGCCCTTCTTGCGACGACTTGGTGGTGGCGGCTTTTCCATTTTTGATGGCACGAGGCTGCTTAGAATGTACACACATAGACACACCACCCCCCTCACCCCAAGAATGGCAGTCCATTTCGCTCTTACTCCGCCCGTGGTGGTGCACCCCCTCTAAGGCCTGGTGCTGTGCTGGAACCTGGGGGGTTACTGACCAGGAGGGCAGCCGTTGTGACCACACAGTGTGTTCAGTGCCTGGAGTGGAATTGGGTGTGCAGCCAGGGAAGGGAAGCGGTCTAAGAAAGACTTCTGGAGGAGGGGTCATGTGAGCCAAGCCCTGCACTGAGTGGGCAGGTGTCCCCTGCACAAGGGTCAGCGTGTGGTTGAGAGGCCCTCGGTCCATCCCTGCTCCTGCCTGCCGCCAGCTCCTTCCTGACGTCTCATGGCCATTCACTCAACAAACCCTCCCTGCTGGCTCTGCCCCGAGGTGCTCTTGGGGACAAAGCGGTGCCCAAGACTGGGCCCTGTTCACATGGCTCCCAGCAGGGGATGTCTGAGTGAAACAGGATCTAGCCAGTGACAGGCATGCCAGCAATGGGAACCTTTTTGCCAAGTCTCAGAGCTGGGGAGAATGCAGTCACTTTAAAAGTGAGGGCTTCCCTGGTAGCTCAGACAGTAAAATGTCTGCCTGCAATGAGGGAGACCTGAGTTCGATCCCTGGGTCGGGAAGATCCCCTGGAGAAGGAAATGGCAATCCCACTCCAGTACTCTTGCCTGGAAGATCCTATGGACGGAGGGGCCTGGTAGGCTATAGCCCATGGGGTCGCAAAGAGTCGGACATAACTGAGTGACTTCACTTTTTCGAGCAACTAAGGAAAGCTTCTTCCAGTTAGAGTGTAGCAAGATAAGAATGAACAATAAGAGATGGGATGGGGCAGGTAGACGGTGGGGTGCAGGTAGACGGTGGGGTGGTACAGGGCCTTGAGTTGGGCCAGGAAGCTTCTCTCCCAAGCTGGTAACCAGCCTTGGGCACGGTAGCCCCAGCGGGCCTTTCTCAGACCTCAGCTTGTTTCGCATGGATGCCGCCAAGCTCAGAGCAGCTGACCTCCCCCCTGGCCCCCGCTCCTCAGGTGCGTTCCCAGGCCTTGCTGTTCATCAAGCGCATGTACGAAAAGGAACAGCTGCGAGAGTACGTGGAAAGTTTGCCCTCAACTACCTGCAGCTCTTGGTCCACCCCAACCCGCCGTCGGTGCTGTTTGGAGCCGACAAGGACACAGGTTTGGCACAGGTTCTCCAGAGGTGTAGTAAGCTGTGGGAGATGGCCCGCTGAGGGAGACAGCCAGACAGCAAGAGCTGGAACGAGCAGGCCTCAGGTGGCGAAAGCAGGAGCCTGTGGGAACCCAGAACGAGTGCCTAGCCCAGCCTGAGGGGTCAGGGAGAGTGTCCTGAAAGAGGCGGCAGCTGGATTGGAAGCCGAGGACCAGGAGAGCGAGCCAGTGATGGGACTCCAGGAAGGGCCAGGCAGGCTCTTTGCAGACCATTCCCTTAGCAGAACTCTGGGTCCTCCGGCATTGCAGACCGAGAGACCCAGGCCGCCAGGGAAGGGCCCATTAACCTGAAAGGTTCTGGCCATGGCAGAAAGCAGGGGGCTTCTAGGAGCACAGGAGCCCCAGTGCAGCCTGGGTGCCGGGCCAGCTTCCCAGGAGATGTGCTGGCTCTGTGACCCTGAGGGGGTGCAGAAAGAGGAACTGGGGGGCTTCCCTAGTGGTCTAGTAGTTATGACTGCATGCTGCCAATGCAGGGGGCACAGGTTCCATCCCTGGTTAGGGAACTAAGATCCTGCCACACAGTAAGGTTAAAAATAAATAAGAGTTGGGCGCAGGGTTCTAGGCAACAGAGCAGCACGTGCACAGGCTCCAAAGTGGGATCCCCAAGGGCCCGTCAGAAGGAGGGTGCAACCCCAGCACACAGCCCCAGAGGCAGGGCAGCCCTGAACAGGAGCTGGCAGGGAGAGCAAGGCCAGGCATCCCCCGAGGGCCCTGGTGGTGAGAGCGCTGAGCAGGGGAGGGGCAGGGCAGACGTGCTTTTGGGAAGATCCGTCTGGGTTGGTGGTCAGAGGAGACCAGATGGGAATGTAGGGCAGAGACTACACTCCAGACCTGAGGGGACCAGGTCTGGTTGCACCCCATTTCCCAGAGGACTGGCTTCCTGCCCTGGGAAGTTTGCTTCCCAGGCCCAGCTCCCACTCCCTTCTGTGCCTGCTGCCCCGTAAGAAGAGCCAGGCGCTGGGCAGGGGCGAGGGGGAGTAGGGCCCATCTGATCTTCACCCCTCCACACCCCTGCCCTCTTAGAGGTGGCCGCACCCTGGACGGAGGAGACGGTGAAGCAGTGCCTGTACCTCTACCTGGCTCTCCTACCTCAGAACCACAAGCTGATCCACGAGCTGGCAGCCGTGTACACAGAGGCCATCGCTGACATCAAGAGGACAGTACTGAGGGTCATCGAACAGCCGGTGAGGCCCCTAGCCCTCCAGGCTCTGCCCACCGGTGGGCGGGGCTGAATACCAACTCCAGCTCGCCCCTGCCCCTCCCCCCCATGTCCTCCCCCTACTGAGTGCTAAGGCTAAGGGTCATCACCCCCCACCCCACCTCCATCCATTCCTGGGAAGACAGCAGGGTAGCCCTGTAGTTAAGAGCTTCCAGTTGGACAGACCTCGGTTCACATTCCATCTCTCTCCTTCTCACTGCGTGACCTTGCACCCTTCAGTTAGACCCAAGCAGATAATTCAGACCAGCAAGCTTGTTGGAGCAACGCTATGACCTCATGCCCGTGAATACCTGTGTCCCTGTTGTCATGTATGAGCCGTCCTTCCCCTGCCTTGCTGACAGGGATCTTTACTTGTCGTGGCCCGAGTCCCTCCTGCTCTGGAGCCACAGGGTCACCCACCCACAAGAGAAGCAATGCAAGTACTGGCTGGCCTGTGAAATTCAGAATGTCTGTTCTTCCTTTCTGTCACCAGATTTGAAACTGCTCTTCTCTGTCTCTGTTCCTGACATTTTATTACTGAGAATTTCCACCATAAACCAAAGGAGAAAATGTGTCAGGTTAATTCCCATGTACCTGCCTCCCAGAGTCAACGGGGTCCTTACCTGTAATGTGGGGGTAATAATCTGGTTGTAAGGAGGAAGCAGATTCTTCTCCCCATTGTCACAGTGAGCCCACCAGACTGTGAGCTCCTTGAGGCAGCGACTGTTGGCTCCACTTGCAGTTGGGCAGAGGAAGGGACGAGCCCTTGACACCTGGCCCTCCTCCGCTCCCTGTGTTCGGTGCCCATGGTGGGGTTAGGGGGAGGCTGCAGACGCAGTAACAGGTCGAGCCCTGATCTGAGCCAGTAGCAAAGCTGGCACCCGGGTGGTCACGGGGAGATGGGCAGGGGTCACTTGTGCCTGCAGAAGCCAAAAAGTCTTCACCAAGGAATTGAAGAACCACTTGGACATCAAAGGTCAGATTGAATCTCAGAGACCAGGCCTGGCCTGCCCGCTGGGAGGGCAGCATGCTAAGAGTGCAGTAAGGAGCTGCAGGAGGCTATGTGTGTGTGAGATCGGGTAGAAGAGATCCGGACGCTTCTGCCAACCCTGCCCACCTTCCCCAGATTTCCCCCACTTCTCTGAAGCCTGACACCCATTATTTTCTCCCTCTGCTTTATTGAGATACCACTGATATACAACATTATCTTAGCTTAAGGTCTACAACATAGTGATTTGATACATGTATATATTATGAAATGATTATTACCATAAGTTTAATTAACATCCATCACCTCAAAGAATTACTGTTTTTCGTCTAACGATGAGAATATTTGAGATCCACCCTCTCTTGCCAGTTCTTCCTCCAGAGTCCCAGCATCCCGCCAGCTGCCTGGTCTCTGACACCTCCCCAAGCTCTCCCCCGGGCCCCCATCCCCTCACACCGCTCTGCGTCTCCCCTCTCTTCTCTTGCCTGTAGATCCGGGGGATGGGCATGAACTCGCCAGAGCTGCTCCTGCTGGTGGAGAACTGTCCCAAGGGGGCAGAGACACTGGTCACACGTTGTCTGCACAGCCTCACGGACAAAGGTGCCTCCCGGGACCCCATCCTTCCTTCTCCTCTCCTGTCCCGCCCTCCTCATTTCCCTTCCCAGGACCTGGGGATCAGAGCCGCTGGGTCCCTGGATGCTTGGCCCTCTTGTGAGTTTCTCCCCATCCTTGGGGCTCAGTTTCTCCGT
>SJXQ01008293.1:263003-296099 GCA_006408695.1 Aepyceros melampus | reverse complement strand
TCTCCTCTTTCACTTTCATCAAGAGGCTTTTTAGTTCCTCTTCACTTTCTGACATAGGGTGGTGTCATCTGCATATCTGAGGTTATTGGTATTTCTCCTGGAAATCTTGATTCCAGCTTGTGCTTCTTCCAGTCCAGCGTTTCTCATGATGTACTCTGCATATAAGTTAAATAAGCAGGGTGACAATATACAGCCTTGATGTACTCCTTTTTCTATTTGGAACCAGTCTGTTGTTCCATGTCCAGTTCTAACTGTTGCTTCCTGACCTGCATACAAGTTTCTCAAGAGGCAGGTGAAGTGGTATGGTATTCCCATCTCTTGAAGAATTTTCCACAGTTTGTGGTGATCCACACAGTCAAAGGCTTTGGCATAGTCAAGAAAGCAGAAATAGATTTTTTTCTGGAACACTCTTGTTTTTTCAATAATGCAGCAGATGTTGGCAATTTGATCTCTGGTTCCTCTGCCTTTTCTAAAACCAGCTTGAACATCTGGAAGTTCATGGTTCACGTATTGCTGAAGCCTGGCTGGAGAATTTTGAGCATTACTTTACTAGCGAGTGAGATGAGTGCAATTGTGTGGTAGTTTGAGCATTCTTTGGCATTGCCTTTCTTTATTAGTGTCTTATAATTTTCTGTGTACAGTTCTTTTGTCTCCTTAGGCAAATTTATTCCTAGATATTTAATTCTATTTGTTGCAATGGTGAATGAGATTGATTACTTAATTTCTCTTTATGATTTTTCATTGTTACTGTATAGGAATGCAAGTGATTCCTGTGTATTGATTTTGTATCCTGTAACTTTGCTAAATTTACTGATTAGCTCTAATAATTTTCTGATACTATCTTTAGGGTTTTCTATGTACAGTATCATGTCATCTGCAAACAGGGAGAGCTTTACTTCTTCTTTTCCAATGTGGATTATTTTTATTTCTTTTTCTTCTCTGATTGCTGTAGCTAGGACTTCTGGAACTATTTGAATAATCTCACAGTATTCTTGACTAGGTAATCCCATGGACAGAGGAGCCTGGTGCCCTACAGGCTTTCCATAGGGTTGCAAAGATTCGGACAGGACTGAGCAACTAAATAGCAACAACAACATCCTTTTAAGAATGCTAGGCACCACTTGCTTAGGATTTCAGCATGTACAGTTCTAAATGAGATTGGCATGGACTTTCCCTTTCTCCTACTTTCCCTGAGTTCTGATATCAAGATTATGTTAGACTCATGAAATGTCTCAGGACCTATGCGTATGCTGTTCCCTCCAACTGAAACACTCTTCCTTCTAATATTTGCACAGTACCGCCCCCCGCCACTGAATACGATCATTTAGCTCTCAGCTTTAAAGTCACTTCAGTGAGGCTCTCCCTGGCCTCCCTATTTAAAACTGCAAACCATCTCCTATCCCTGCCATTCCCAGTCCCCATTCCCTGCTTTGCTTACCTCCCTATAACTACACATTTGTGTATATTTTGCCCATTTGGTTAATATCTGACACTATCGCCAGACTGTCAGGTCCATCAGGGCAAGGACCTTTTCTCTTACTATGGTGTCCCCAGTCCAGGGACATGGCCAGATACACAACAGCGAGCTCAGCAAGCTGAGGGATCAGTGTCCCCCACCTCCTACTCCCCTCTCCCCGAGGCAGGTATGAGCACCTGGTGAACCTGCTGACCAAGATCCTGAACCAGAGGCCGGAGGACCCCTTGTTCCTCCTGGAGTCGCTGAACCGCACCACTCAGTGGGAATGGTTCCACCCCAAGTTGGATACACTTCGGGACGACCCGGAGATGCAGCCCACCTACGAGATGGCCGAGAGGCAAAAGGCACTGTTCGGCCGGAGCGGCAGCGGCGAGGGCGAGCAGGAGATGGAAGAGGAGGCGGTGAGTGAGCCAGTGCGGAGGCACGAGCAGCAGAAAGAGCCGGAGTGGCGGGACCGTCACTGAGGGCCTTGAACGCCAGGCTAAGGGGTTTGGGCTTTCTCCCCAGGCCACTGGGGCACCATCAGAGGGTTTGAAGCAGAGGGAAAGTTGTAGAAACCTGACTCCAGCGCAGAATGCAGGTAGAGGCTGGTTTCTCCTGCCATCCTTTCCTCCTTTCTGCAAAACAACTGCTTCGTGGGTATTTTCTGTGAAACCTGCTACCTTCTGGAGTGTTTCAACACTGAATGTGCCTTCTATCCCCTGGACTCAGTTTCCTGTTTTGCACATTGAGACCTGCTAACAAGTCTTCCACCCACCACTCATGAACATTCTACTATCCTCGGAATATTTAATTCCATAATTTTCTTTCCAGCGTTGTGTTCAGTCGCTCAGTCATGTCTGACTCTGTGACCTTATGGCCTGTAGCCCGCCGGGCCCCTCTGTCCATGGTACTTTCCCTGCAAGAGTACTGGAGTGGGTTGCCATTTCCTTCTCCGGGGACTCTTCCCAACCCTTGGATTGAACCTGCGTCTCCTGCATGGATGGTATCTCCTGCATTGGATACAGCGTTGGATGATGGCTTAAAATTTGGCTGAAATGTTCTTTCACTCGTTTAAGAAACATTTGGGGGAACTTCCCTTGTGGTCCAGTGGTTAAGACCCACTCTTCCAATGCAAGGAGCACAAGTTCCTTTCCTGGTCAGGGAACTAAGATCCCACAAGCCCTGCGGTACAGCCAAAAAAGAAAGAAAGATAAAGAAACATTTGTTGAGAACTCTCTGTTTATGGTAATTCTGACATCTCCTAGGCTTAGGAGTGTAGGCTCAGGTCATCCCTGAAGCAACCTTAAGGCAAGTGCCCTTTATTATTCCTGTTCATGGAGGAAGGACTTAGAGGGCTCAAAACTAGAAAAGCCAGGACGAAGAAGGCAGGACTGTGTCCTCCAAAGCCTAGGCTATCATCTCGGCCATCTCTGCAGATGCTATTGGTCTGTGCTCATGTCTCATGCTTCTGAAATTCTAGGATTCTGGCCACAGTGGGGTGAGATGCTGAGAGAACCGGGAGCGACCATCTGACCAAGGAATGAGCCCTTGGGTGAGCAGAGCGCAGGTGGGAATCCAAGTCTTAGACACGAACAGTTTTACCTGAAAATACGGTTTTAAATTTTAGATCAGCAGTCTCGAAGTCTCTAAGGAGAAACTGCAGAAAACTGCACTTTTCCTCCCCAACTCCTCCAGATCGCACCCACGTCTATCACCAGTCCCTGATGACCCCGCCTCCTTAGAACGCGGTTCCTTTGGAGGCTCCACCCCCGGCTCCGCCCCCTGAAATATAATCCTGAGGGAGGCTCTGCCCTCTTCGAAGCCAAGTCACCAGAGCCCCCAGACCTTAGAACTTGGAGGCGGGGTTATTTTCAGTTCAGTCGCTCAGTCGTGTCCAACTCTTTGCGACCCCTTGAATTGCAGCATGCCAGGCCTCCCTGTCCATCACCAACTCCCGGAGTTCACTCAGACTCACGTCATCAAGTCGGTGATGCCATCCAGCCACCTTATCCTCTGTTGTCCCCTTCTCCTCCTGCCCCCAATCCCTCCCAGCATCAAAGTCTTTTCCAACGAGTGNCAAAAGAGAAACTCCCCAGGTCAATAGGTGCCCAATATGCTACTGGAGATCAGTGGCGAAATAACTCCAGACAGAATGAAGGGACAGAGCCAAAGCAAAAACAGTCCCCAGTTATGGATGTGACTGGTGATAGAAGCAAGATCCGATGCTGTAAAGAGCAGTATTGCATAGGAACCTGGAATGTCAGGTCCATGAATCAAGGCAAATTGGAAGTGGTCAAACAAGAGATGGCAAGGGTGAACGTCGACATTCTAGGAATCAGTGAACTAAAATGGACTGGAATGGGTGAATTTAACTCAGATCCTGGGAAAGGGACAGAAAATATTCGTGGGTCCAAAATAAGACCCAGAATAAGACCTACAGAGCATAGGTCTTCCACCAATGGGAGAGGGGCAGGAAACACTCTCCTGTACAGGAACCCAGGATACAAGCAGAAGTTGGCTGCTACTGGGGCTAAGGGTTGTGAACAATGCTGTATCCCCATCCCGAGATTCCAGATGCAAGAACGTACCTGAAACTGAAGCTGGACCAGGAGAACAGCAAAATTCCTTGCTCCCACAACTGGTCTAGTACTAAGTAACAAGTAACAGCAAGTTGCCTCTGGCTGTTAAAAAGCAAGGTAAGATTATGGAGACCCTTCTCTGTGGCACCAACCTGATGGTTGTTCCAAAGGTAAAGGGTGTGGTGGAGCAATGTCATTGAAGAAAAACCTTCAGTGCCACACATTGCCCAATAAACACGAGGTCATGGCAGCCCATCATGGAGAAATCTGAAGCCTGTAGGATACTGAAGTTGATTACAGCATTAAAATACACAAGTGCTGTTTAGTTAACCATCTACTGTCCACTAACTACTGTCAAGATTATTTTAATCTCCTGTACTATCTAGATTGATTTAATCTCCTGTGCTGCAGCCTGACAGAAGTGAAAGAAGTGTGCAACATTAGCACGTATAATCCCTATTTACCTTAATCTTTACTGTTAAATATTACCACAGGCTCAAAAAAGTAGTAGTAATAATAGAAAAAGAGAACAAATGGGAAAAAAAAATCAACAACTTTTTGTCAAGAGATAAATCAATAAAATCAAACTAAAAGATGATACAGATATTGAAGCTGTCAGTCAGAGTTTTCTGGACCCATATGCAGTGAAAAATTGGAAATGTAAAGAAATTTACGTAATAACTACCATATACATTATAATCAAAACATGAAATGCTTCAGGATGAACAGGCAAGACGTTTAAGTGAAAATGATAAAACATTGAACAACTAATGAAAGCCTAATAATGAAAAGATATATTGTGTTCATATATCTAAAGACTTGGTGTTGTTAATGTATCATTTATTCTCAAACTGTTCTATAGAGTTAATTTAATCTCTATCCAAACAGCAGATTTTTAAATAGACTTTGGCCAACTAATTTTAGTATTCATAAACAAATGCAAAGTATCTGAAATAGCCAAAGCAACTTTGACAAAAAAGTTGGAAAAATTAAAACCACAGTGAATTGCTAGAGAAACTAGCGGAATGACCAAAGTAAAAAATACAACAGTACTAAGTCTTGGTGGGATGTAGAGAAACTTGAATTCTCGTGTGTTACTTACTGGTGATGACATTACCTTGTTCAGCTGCTTTGAAGGAGTTGATAGTTTCTTAGAAAGTTAGTCTTTATTTCCCATTTTCCATCAATCCCATTCATATATATCTACCCAAGAGAGGTGAAGCAATACACTTTTTTTTTTTTTTTTTTGTATTCATGGAGTGATTGAGATATTTCAACCAGATAACATTGTCTGCTAGGACACAGTATGTACTTATGAACTTGGAACAGTTCTAAAGCACACATACAGGTTTTTGAGATAGCAAATGCCCTTTCCCCACTTGCATTCTAGCCGCTAACTTGCAGTGAAAGAAAGGGCCTCCCTGGTGGCACAAATTGTAAAGAATATGCCTGCAATTCAAGAGACTCAGGTTAATCCTGTGTATTGTCCTAATTGCACAAATAATTTAATAGATTTATGGTAATGCAATGTCTGCCTTGAAATTACATATCAGCATTTCCAATATTTTTATTTATTAATCTTGCCTATAATGCTAGTATCACCCTTTGCTTTCTTGCCTTCAGTTTTTTCTTAAAGTTCTTATTCGGGGCTTGATTCCCCGTGCATCCCAACTGTAATATATAGAAACTCTTTCTCCTATATTCTTGGGGGATTGGTTCCAAAACCCCTGCTGATATGTGAATCCTGGCATGCTCAAGTCCCTTAAGAATACAGCATCCTGTGGTCAGCCCTCTGCACTAGGGGTTCCTCCACATCCAGGGTTTCTGCATCCACTGATGCCTACTGAGGGCTGGCTGTACTGGAATTCATGCGCCAGGTTAACACATGCTACTGTTTGAAAAGGTATAGGAAGGAGTTTCAACCCACAGCTCATCTTTTCTTTGTTTTCTCTATGCTAGCTTTACACTGACATTTATGTAATTTTACTTGTATGCAAATTTATGTCAATGACACCACTGATGCTTGGAATCTAAATTGACAAGGAGTGAAAACAAAGTACTATAATTAAAGCTTTGTGAATATTGGCCATTCTGAAAGGAACTTTGAAATATCATTGAAATTTCATTCTGGATCCAGTGTGTCTGGTCTATGTGTATTGAGTATTCCAAGATTTCTTTGCATACTCTTTTGCCAGCATCGTTTGAAATAGTTGTGAGAATATAAGGGTTTCTTTACAAATATGCTTTAAAAATAAAAATGGATGGGCAGTGTATTCCTGAGATTGCTATCCTCAAAATATTTCTACTATTTTCTTCTTAGGTAGATGGTTGGAAATTAATACATATATATGTATGTGTGTGTGTGTGTGTGTGTGTGTGTGTGTGTGCTCAGTCGCTCAGTCTTGTCTGACTCTTTGCAGCCCCATGGACTGTAGCCCACCAGTCTTCTCTGTTCATGGGATTTTCACAGCAAGAATACTGTAGTGGGTTGCCATTTCCTCTCCAGGGTATCTTCCGCACCCAGGTGAACCCACGTATCTGGTGTCTCCTACACTAGCAGGGGGATGCTTTACCATTGAGCCACCTGGGAAGCCCATATGTTTTACATATATATATATATATATATATGCGCCAGTAATTAACCTTTGACTTCTAATAGTTTTTTTCATACAATTTAAAATTAACTTTGGGGCTTCTCAGGTGACTCATGGGCTTCCCTGGTAGCTCAGTGATAATGAGCCCACCTGCCAATGCAGGAAACACAAGTTCAGTCCCTAGGTCAGGAAGTCAGCTGAAGAAGGAAATGGCAACCCACTCCAGTATTCTTATCTGGAAAATACCGTGAACAGTGGAGTCTGGCAGGCTACTCTCTCTAGGGTGGCAAATATTCGGACATGATTTAATGACTAGACAACAATAGTGAAGTGAAGTCGCTCAGTCGTGTCCGACTCTTTGTGACCCTGTGGACTGTAGCCCACCAGGCTCCTCCGTCCATGGCATTCTCCAGGCAAGAATACTGGAGTGGGTTGCCATTTCCTTCTCCAGGGGATCTTCCAGATCCAAGGATCGAACCCAGGTCTCCCGCATTGTAGGCAGACGCTTTTACCTCTGAGCCACCAGGGAAGCCCAGACAGCAATAGACCTCTAAAAATATTTAACTCTAGACTGGACTCCTATGTAAATAATGTTCAGTCCCTTACCTGTTTGTTTTCATTGTGAACATTTTTTCTTGATTTACCTATGTCTGTTTCTACCCATATATCACAGCTAGTATCTTATAAACTTCCTGTCACCTTTATATATCATTGAAGAGGCTGCATTATTATATCTAATGATAGTTAGCTTTGATCACTTACTGTTTTGCAAAATTGGATTGCTATGAATCTCTAACACAGTGAGCACATGCCTATTTCTACTCCTGTACGTAACAGACTTTAAAAAAATATTCTAGAGCACATAAGTTATTGGTCAGTAAATAAATGGATACTCAATCATTTGTATTCACCTACCATCTGCTTTTAGTATAAATCCCAAATGGGCAAATATTTCTATTTGCCTTTTGTGTTAGAATAGTCAGTTGTTGGCAAGATTCTCTTTTGCTATACCGGTTATCATTAACTATCACCTACTTATTTGTAAGCTCTTTATTGTGGCAGTGACTTCCATGGAAAAAATAACCTGTTTTACTGATAATACAGTGAATGTGAATAGATAAGCAAATGCTGGATTAACACATATCTGTATAGAATTTTTCTAATGCACCATACAGATGGTACTATTACCATGGTTATGTTTTGTGAAACATACACCCGTATACACAAACAAAAACTAAAACAAAAATACAAAGAACAGCAAAATCAAAACTCTGGTTTACAGTAAAGCTTATACTGAACTAACTCTCCTGTCAAAAGCAATGATCTACTCTGGACAAAATATATATAAAACACATAAAACCACAAACACACAGCTATTTAGGGGCACTGGAGAGTGACCAAAATCATTAGAAACAGGAGGGAATTCACTCTTTGAAAGAAAGAAATCTTATTGGGTGAAAGCCACATTGATATGACATGCTGTGAATAGAACTCAAGCAGAAAGCTGCAGTTTTATTACCTGAGAAGTCAGCATTTGGAGCTTAGGGTTGAAAGCAGTTAGAAATTGAAAGGCAATATCACAAAAATGTGAAAGCTTCATAAAATGTAGCCCACAAATCTGTATTTAACACCACTCATATCTTTGGCTGACCCCTAATCTATGCATTAATGGGACAGACTCCAAGTACTTCAGGAAAAAACAAAACAACAATTGAATGGATGAAAGTACCAAACAGAAATTTTAATAGCTGCTCCCTGTAGGGAAAGAGAGCTAAGTATTGAGTTAAAGAGACTCTAGGATGAAGGGAACTACTAAATTACATCATTCCTATGAAGCCTTCATTCCTTATAAAACCAACCCTTCAGAAGATCAAGATGATTCTTAGCAATGTAATTGGTTGATAGGACAAAATTCAATAATCATTATAGAAAGACAACAGAATCCAAATTCACTAAAGCATATCATTGCGGTTACAAGATTTGCTAATATATAACCCTCAAAATCACTGCAGATGGTGACTGCAGCCATGAGATTAAAAGACTCTTCCTCCTTGAAAGGAAAGTTATGACCAACCTAGACAGCATATTAAAAAGCAGAGACATTACTTTGCCAACAAAGATCCGTCTAATCAAGGCTATGGTCTTTCTTGTGGTCATGTATGGATGTGAGAGTTGGACTGTGAAGACAGCTGAGTGCCAAAGAATTGATGCTTTTGAACTGTGGTGTTGGAGAAGACCTTGAGAGTCCCTTTGACTGCAAGGAGATCCAACCATTCTGAAGGAGATCAACCCTGGGATTTCTTTGGAGAGAATGATGCTGAAGCTGAAACTCCAGTACTTTGGTAAACTCATGTGAAGAGTTGACTCATTGGAAAAGACTCTGATGCTGGGAGGGTTTAGGGGCTGGAGGAGAAGGGGATGACAGAGGATGAGAAGGCTGGATGGCATCACTGACTCGATGGACGTGAGTCTGAGGGAACTTTGGGAGTTGGTGATGGACAGGGAGGCCTGGCGTGCTGTGATTCATGGGGTCGCAAAGAGTTGGACACGACTGAGCGACTGAACTGAACTGAACCCTCCCCAAAGAAAAGTCAAGAGAAAAATGAGTCAATAGAAAGAATCACAGATTAACTCAATATTGAAATTATTAGGTGTAGACTTTAAAAGAACTCTGATAAATATATAATTAAAAAAAGATAGTTTTTTTAAAAGATAATTTGAGAAATGGAGAATTTAAAGAAATATATAAAAATTATTAAAAAGAGCTATGTGTAAATCAACTGAAAAACAATCAATATATGAAATAGAAATTAATAGAACACTTTAACAACAGGTTAGAGAAACATGGGAAAAGGATCAGTTGACTTGAAGAAAGGCAAATAAAGTCATCTGAACTATAACACACAGAGAAAAATATTTGAAAAAATATATTAATAACCAATAATATAAAGGATGATATAAAATGTCTAACATATGTTAATTGAAAGTCCAGAAAAAGGGAAGGAAATAAAAAATAAAATATGAAAAAAATTCTGAAATGAATTCTAAATTTGATTAAACACAACAGCTAACACATGCAGGAAGATCAGTTAACCTCAAGTAGGATGAATACAAAGGAAATAAAAGTTAATCATATAATATTGTTAAAAAGAAAGATAAAGAAAGCCCAAACCATAAAACACAAACCCTTATAGGCATCCAGAAAAGAAATAAATATAGAATATTAATGACAGTTTTTTTTTTTTTTAAGAAAAAGTTGTGCTGCTAAGTTGCTTTAGTCATGTCCGACTCTGTGCGACCTCATAGACGGCACTCACCAGGCTCCCCCATCCCTGGGATTCTCCAGGCAAGAACACTGGAGTGGGTTGCCATTTCCTTCTCCAATGCATGAAAGTGAAAAGTGAAAGTGAAATCGCTCAGTCGTGTCCGACCCTCAGCGACCCCATGGACGGCAGCATTCCAGGCTCCTCTGTCCATGGGATTTTCCAGGCAAGAGTACTGGCGTAGTAGTTGGCAAAAATAAGTTAATAGAGCATCTACAAACAGATGAGGGGTGAGGGGGAGCAAAACCTTGTTAAACCTAAAATTCTACCTCCAGAAAAAAACAGAAGTTTTCCGAAGTGAAGCAGAAATAATACAAATATGTTCAAATAAACGAAGACTGAAAAAAAAGATTACAGTGAGTATTATCAATTAATGACAGAAAGTGAAGAACCTTTTGATGAAAGTGAAAGAGGAGAGTGAAAAAGTTGGTTTAAAGTTCAACATTCAGAAAACTAAGATCATGGCATCTGGTCCCATCACTTCATGGCAAATAGATGGGGAAACAGTGGAAACAATGTCAGACTTTATTTTTCTGAGCTCCAAAATCACTACAGATGGTGATTGCAGTCATGAGATTAAAAGACTCTTCCTCCTTGGAAGGAAAGTTATGACCAAACTAGACAGCATATTAAAAAGCAGAGACATTACTTTGCCGACAAAGGTCCGTCTAATCAAGGCTATGGTTTTTCCAGTAATCATGTATGAATGTGAGAGTTGGACTATAACGAAAGCTGAGAGCCAAAGAACTGATGCTTTTGAACTGTGGCATTGAAGAAGGCTTTTGAGAGTTCCTTGGATTGCAAGGAGATCCAGCCAGTCCATTCTAAAGGAGATCAGTCCTGGGTGTTCATTGGAAGGACTAACATTGAAGCTGAAATTTCAATACTTCGGCCACCTGATGTGAAGAGCTATCTCATTTGAGAAGACCCTGATGCTGGGAAAGATTGAAGGCAGGAGAGAAGGGGATGACAGAAGATGAGATCGGCGGATGGTATCACCAGCACAATGGACATGGGTTTGGGTGAACTCTGGAATTGGTGATGGACAGGGAGGCCTGGCTTTGCTGCGGTTCACGGGGTTGCAAAGAGTTGGACACGACTGAGTGACTGAACTCAATTGAACTGAACTGATCAATTAAAGAGAAATGATGCTAAAAGTCCTCAATGACCAAATAATTACCCACATAAAAAGGAAATATGAAGGAGAAAGATCGAGTAGCACAAGAGACAATAGAAACCAAATAAGATGATGGCAGTTTTAAGTCCAAATAGATCAATTATCACATTAAAATTAAGTGAAAAAGACACTATAATTAAGGATAGAGTTTCTGCCATTAGAGTCACATCTTCTACATATATGAGGTTGTTAATATTTCTCTAAGCTATCTTGATTCCAGCTTATGATTCACCAACTTGGCATTTCCTATGATGTACTCAGCATATAAGTTAAATAAGCAAGGTGATGATATGCAGCTTTGTCTTACTCCTTTCCCAATTTTGAACCAGTTGGTTGTTCCATGTCCTGTTCTAACTGTTGCTTCTTGTCCTGCACACAGGTTTCTTAGGAGACAGGTAAGGTGGTCTGTTTCTCCTATCTCTTTTAATTTTCCACAGTTTATTGTGACGCACACAATCAAAGGTTTTAGCATATTAAATGAAGCACAAGCATATATTTTTCTGGAATTTCTTTGCTTTCTCTATGATTCAGGGGATGTTGGCAATTTGATATCTGGTTCCTGTGCCTTTTCTAAACCCCACCTGTACGTATGTAAATTCTCGGTTCATGTACTGTTGAAGCCTACCTTGAAGAATTTTGAGCATAATCTTACTGGCGTGTGAAAATAAGTACAATTGGCCTGGCCCTTCTTTAAGATTGGAATGAAAGCTGACCTTTACCTGTCCTGTGGCCATTGCTGAGTTTTTTAATTTGCTGACATACTGAATGCAGCAATTTAACAATATCATCTTTTAGGTTTTTTAATTTTTTTATGTTTTTAATTTAAATTTATTTATTTTAATTGGAGGCTAATTACTTTACAACATTGTATTGGTTTTGCCATACATCAATATGAATCTGCAGCTCAGCTGGAATGCTATTACATCTGCTAGCTTTGTTCATAGTAATGCTTCCTAAGGCCCACTTGAATTCACACTCCAGAAGGTCTGGCTCTAGGTAAGTGATCACACAATCATGGTTATCCATGTCATTAAGTCTTTTTTCTTTCTTTTTTTTTTTTTTTGTATAGCTATTCTATATATTGATGCCACCTCTTCTTAATATCTTCTGCTTCTGTTAGTTCTGTACCGTTTGTCTTCTATCCTGCCCATCCTTGAATGAAATGGTTCTTTGGTATCTCTAATTTTCTTGAAGAGATCTCTAGTCTTTCCCATTCTATTATTGTTTTCCTCTATTTTTTTGCTTTGTTCACTTAAGAAGGCTTTCTTATCTCTCCTTGCTAATTTCTGAAGCTGCATTTCATTGGATATATCTTTCCCTTTCTCCCTTTCCTTTTACTTCTCTTCTTTTCACAGTTCTTTGTAAAGCCTCTTCAGACAACCAATTTGCCTCCTTGCATTTAATTTTCTTTGGGATGCTTTTTGTCAGTGGCTCCTGTACAGTGTTACAAACTTCCATGCATAGTTCTTCAGACCCTCTGACTACTAGATCTAATCCCTTGAATCTATTCCTCACCTCTACTGTATAATCATAAGGGATTTGATTTAGCTCATACTTGAATGGCCAAGTGTTTTTCCTTACTTTCTTCAATTTCAGCCTGAACTTTGCAATAAGGAGCTCATGGTCTGAGGCACAGTCAGTTCTGTGTCTTGTTTTTGCTGAGTGAATAGAGCTTCTTCACCTTTAGCTACAAAGAATATAGTCAATCTGATTTTTGTTTTGCCCATCTGCTGATGTCCATGTGTACAGTCATCACTTGTGTTGTGGGAAAAGAGTATTTGCTATGACCCAGTGTGTTCTCTTGACAAACCCTGTTGGACTTTGCCTGCTTTATGCTGTATTCAAGGCCAAACTTGCCTGTTGCTCCAGGAATCTCTTGACTTCCTACTTTTGCATTCCAGTCCCCTATGATGAAAATGACTTTTTTTTTTTTGATGTTAGTTCTAGAAAGTCTTGTAGGTTCATAAAACTGGTCATCTTCAACTTCTTCAGCATTAGTGGTTGGGATGTAGACTTGGATTACTGTGATGTTGAATGGTTTGCCTTGGAAACAAACTGGGATCATTGTCATTTTTGAGATTGCCCCCAAGTACTGCATTTCAGACTCTTGTTGACTATGAGTATCAATCCAGTTTTTTAAGGGACATGAAATTGAGGAAACTCTGGGAGATAGTGGAGGACAGAGGAGCCTGGCGTACTGCAGTCCATAAGGTTGCACAGAGTCGAACATGACTTAATGACTAAAAAACACTGACAACAAAATAAGATTTTCTGGGCTAAGAATTAGCAATCTGAAAATGGAATCTCAGTCTCTATCAGAAAGAAATCATGAGAAAATTATGCTGTATTCTTCTTTATTCAAATAATAGAAATTGGTGTCATGAATTTTATGTTTTTAAAGTTCAGTTAAATTGTGCTCTATTTAGATGTGGTTTTTGTTTTCTGATTTTCTCAAAAATTAAAGAATAGCAGAGACTGAGAAAATGCATAGGGATGATGTTTATTCCCTTTGGAAGAAGGATTTAAAGGTGTCACTGCTCTGTTTGTATCCCTTGGACTTTTAAGTATATTCCAGCGACCTTCCAGCTGCCAAGATCTGTACACTCAAGAAACTCATCCTGCCGATGTATGCAGCAAGTCCGAAGTGTCAACATTCTCTCCCAGCAACTCTACTCAAGTGACTTCTGGGACTTGGATAAACATCACAGCTTACTTGTCTTTTGGGTATGGAAAATCCGAATCAAGCTTTGCTCCATTTTCCAGAATTAGCCTGTAGAATTAAGGTTTATTCACCCTCAGTGGCATCTAATTTAATAATGCACACTTTCTTGGCTTGCATCCACATTAACTCTATTTATTCTAATGTTTGGGATCACATTCAGGAAACATCTTCAGCAGGTTCTGCAGTGATTATGCTCACAGGATGAGGCAACAGTCTTCTGTTACCCTTGTATGCATTTTGAAAACAATTTCAAAACAACCTAGAAGTCAACTCAAGTGATAGACAAGGTACCCTGAAAGACTGTGCCTGATTCTCCACAATGTAATTTGTATGTGAATCAATATTGTACATATTGTATTGTTCAGTTCAGTCACTCAGTCGTGTCTGACTCTTTGCAACCCCATGAATCACAGCACGCCAGGCTTCCCTGTCCATCACCAACTCCCAGAGTTCACTCAGACTGACGTCCATTGAGTCGGTGATGCCATCCAGCCATCTCATCCTCTGTCATCCCCTTCTCCTCCAGCCCCCAATCCCTTCCAGCATCAGAGTCTTTTCCAATGAGTCAACTCTTCGCATCAGGTGGACAAAGTACTGTAGTTTCAGCTTTAGCATCATTCCTTCCAAAGAAATCCCAGGGTTGATCTCCTTCCCCGAGGCCAGGAGCAGCAGCTGAGAGGAGCCACCCATGCCTGAGGCCAGGGCCAGCAGCGGGAGGAGCAACCCGAGGAGTAATGGCCTAGAGGAGCTATCCTACGTTGAAGTTCAGGAACGGTGGCAGTAAGGAGATACCCCTCGTCAAAGGTAAGGTGCAGTGGCTGTGCTTTGCTGGAGCAGTTGTGAAGAGATACCCCACGCCCAAGGTAAGAGAAACCCAAGTAAGATGGTAGGTGTTGCAAGAGGGAATCGGAGGGCTGACACACTGAAACCATACTCACAGAAAACTAGTCAATCTAATCACACTAGGACCACACTCTTGTCTAACTCAGTGAAACCAAGCCATGCCTGCGAGGCAACCCAAGATGGGTGGGTCATGGTGGAGAGGTCTGACAGAATGTGGTCCACTGAAGAAGGGAATGGCAAGCCACTTCAGTATTCTTGCCTTGAGAATCCCATGAACAGTATGAAAAGGCAAAATGATAGGATACCAAAAGAGAAACTCCCCAGGTCGGTAGGTACCCAATATGCTACTGGAGATCAGTGGAGAAATAACTCCAGACAGAATGAAGGGATAGAGCCAAAGCAAAAACAATCCCCAGTTATGGATGTGACTGGTGATAGAAGCAAGATCCGATGCTGTAAAGAGCAGTATTGCATAGGAACCTGGAATGTCAGGTCCATGAATCAAGGCAAATTGGAAGTGGTCAAACANGTTCATGGGGTTCTCAAAGCAAAAAAAAAAAAAGTGTTTTTTTGGTCGTTGCTTTTTTGAAGTTTGCTTTTGGAGGTGGAGTTTTTAATATGAGGTTTGTAAAAGGGCAAAATTATTGTGGGTATCTGTGGCCTGTGCATGATTCTAGGAAGAAAATCGAATTTGTTATTCAGCATTTTGTATTAATTTCTCTGTATGAGGGGCTCTCGTTCCTCTCATTTTCTATTTCAAATGGAAAGAATTTCTGTTTCTTTCATGCTCCCCCACAGCATTTATGGAAAAACTGTCTTTGCCCCGCTTTGGAGATGCCACCCCTGCCATTCGTTTATAGCTATGTGGACTCGGGTCTGTTCCTGGAGTCCCTGCTCTGTGCCTTGCTCTGTGATGGTTTTCTGTTCTGAGACTCTCCCACTTGTTGTGTACAATTGCTACAATGCAGATTTGGCTCCCCATCCCTGCACCTCTGTTTTGAAAAGTTCCTCACTAGTCTCACATTATAGTTTTAAAGAAACTTTAGTATTATTCTTGTACTTGTTTGTCAACAGAGCTCACTTTAAGATAGGAAATAGATGTCACAGAAATGAAGATGAGTGGCTTAGACAAGATAGTTTTTCTTATACCTAACAGTCAGGCGCAAGCAGTCTATGGCTGGCGAGGTAGCTCCCCAGCGAAGGGACACTGAGGGCTCTCTTCTCCCCTCTCTCCCCCTCATCCCTCACCCTTACTCCATCCAAACTAAGAAAGCACCTTTCAGGATCACAGGAGTCTGGGCATAAGCCCTGTCTCTGACCAAGGCAGGCAGTAAAGCTCACTTTGGGCTGCAGGGACTTGGCCCAAGCAGTCCAGCAGAACATTTCGTTACTTCACTTGCTGAGAGTGGGTACAGTTGGGGCAGCATTTCTGTGAGATCACGGGGGTCCCAGCGCTTCCCTCCCTTCCGTTCTGCTATCATCATGTTGACGCTTGGGACCTTGAGTTTATCATCTAATGTTTGAACAATGACTACTACAGCCTCAGACATCACATTTCCACACCAGTGCCCTGAAAGGGGAGTGGGGAGCTCTTCCTTTTTTTTTCGGTTGAGCCATGTGGCTTGTGGGATATTCATTCCCTGACCAGGGACTGAACCCAGGCCACAACAGTGAAAGGGTTGAGTCCTAACTACTGGGCCACCAAGAAATTCCCTCCCACCCACTGACCCCCTTTTTAAAAAAATCCAGGGAGTAAGGGAATTCCCCAGCAGTCTAGCGGTTAGGACTTGGCCCTTTCACTGCTGAGGGTGCTGGTTCAATCTCTAGTTGGGAAACTTATATCCCACAAGCTGGGCAGCGCGGTCCCGTCCATCAATCAGTCAATCAGGAGCCTCTCAGAAAATCTCTGCTTGCATCTTATTGGCCAGATTGACTCACATGACCATCCCTGGCTGCAAGGGAAGACTGGGAAAGTGACTGTGGAACTTCTCCACTTCTCCAGCCTGGAGAAAGCAAGCAATGGAGAAGGGGGTTGAGGATGGTCCTGTTCAGTGGACTAAACCCAATGAACCCAAAGCCAGGAATGTAGCTGGACCCCAGGCCAAGCTGACATTCAGAGATTCCCTTCTGCTCCTAATTTTTTAAATTCCATCCAGTTACCAGTAGGAAATCTTTTCCCTCAGATTATAGATAGGATCTTCCTGGAAACTGGGAGAAAGAAAGAGGAAGCTTCCACAGTTAATAGAGGAGTTAAAGAGTAGGGGCTAAGACTATGGCATCTGGAGCCAGACCAACCTGGGTTCAAACCCAGCCAACCCACAGAAGTAATTTCTGAGCAGGGGGGCACCAGCTGTACTTTCTCTCCACCCAGTTACAAATTGCAGAGGGAGAGAAGGAGAGCCTAAGCTGCCATTTGGTCCTCACTTGCTCCAATCAACAGTGACCAGAGGGCAGGGTGACATAATTTGATCATAGTTGGTGAGGCCACTCCATTGCCAAGTGGGTGGAAGACATTCCCAGAAAGAGGGTGATGACCACTGGCTCATGGGCCAGGCACATACTCCAAAGAGGGTTTCCTTTCTCATTCACTTAGCTTCCCTGCCGGCAGCACAGTGAGTCTGGGGATTCAGTTTTGACTCTGTCCCACTGCGTTTCTGGTGTAAATGTCGATTAGGCGAAGAAGCTTTTGGCCCATGATTTAGACTGTGGGAAACTGCTGGAATCACTTTCAAAATCATGGTGTTCCTCCTATAGAGTATTAGTCAGGATCTGCCATGTCAAGCTGAGATAACAAACAGCACAACAAGCCCAGCGGCTTAACATCACACAGTTTATTTCTTGCTCACACTTCCTACCCATCCAGCCTGGGCTAGGAGGCTCGGCTCATCAGCCACTTGACATGAATAGTGATGGAGATGCCACCATGACTCAGGCTCTCACAGCTGCAGAGCAGGAAAATCAGGGTGTAGCAAACCCCACACAGGTTCTTACAGCTCCTGCCTGGGTGTGACCTGTGTCCCTTTCACTCCCATTTCAAGTGGTCAGAGCAAGTGACATGACCACTCCTGATGCGCAGAGGTGGGGGTGGGAATGTATAATCCCCCTGTGGAGAGGGACTTCTAATATTTGTGAAGAAGGAACCAGTCTAACATTCATAGAAAGAAAATACAGTACTTTTCCTTTTATTAATAACACTTAGCTCACAAATGGAGCTTTGAAGAAAATGGAAATGCATTATGTGTTTGGAATATGCATTATGCATATGGAAATGCACTTTAAGAAAAAAATGCAATCCAATTTAAGGGCTTCCGAGGTGGCTCAGTGGTAAAGAATCTGCCTGCCAGTGCAGGAAATGCAGGTTGGATCCCTGGCTTGGAAAGATCACCTGGAGGAGGAAATGTCAGCCCCACTCCAGTATTTTGCCTGGAGAATCCCATGGACAGAGGAGCCTAGTGAGCTAGAGTCCATGGGGGTTGCAAAAGAATCAGACACAACTGAGCAACTGAGTACTCTTGCAGGTACACTTTGAGTAAGCATCATCTTTCCTTGGCACACACACCCCTACATCAGCGGCCGCAAATGGTTGCTTGAGCAACTGGATTACCCGGTAGTTTTAAGTCTCTGGACTCTAGGAGAGTCAGCATGGGGAGCAGGGCTTCAACCTGGTTCCCTCTGCCTTCCCCCCGCTGCAGGCCGAGACGGCGGTGCCAAACATCATGGAGAAGGCCTTCTACTTCGAGCAGGCCGGCGTGGGCCTGAGCTCCGATGAGAGTTTCCGCATCTTCATGGCCCTGAAGCAGCTGGTGGAGCAGCAGCCCGTCCATACGTGCCGCTTCTGGGGCAAGGTCCTGGGGCTCAGCCGCAGCTACCTGGTGGCCGAGGTGGAATTCCGGGAGGGCGAAGAGGAGGCGGAGGAGGAGGAGGCGGAGGAGCTGACGGAGGGCGGCGAGGGGGTGGAGGCGCACGGCGAGGAGGAGGGCGACGAGGACGAGGACAAGGCCGCGGACAGCCTCCCCAGGCCCGTGTGGAAGCCGCCGCCCGTCACCCCCAAGGAAGACAGCCGAACCGGCACCAATAAGTACCTGTATTTCTGTGCAATGAGCCGGGCCGGCCGTGGATGCGGCTGCCCCACGTCACGCCGATCCAGATCGTGCAGGCCCGCAAGATCAGGAAGTTCTTCACGGGTTACCTGGACGCGCCGGTCATCAGCTACCCGCCCTTCCCGGGCAATGAGGCCAACTACCTGCGGGCCCAGATCGCCCGCATCTCGGCCGCCACGCACATCAGTCCCCTCGGCTTCTACCAGTTTGGCGAGGAGGAAGGCGACGAAGAGGAGGAAGGTGGCGCCGGGCGCGACTCCTACGAGGAGAACCCCGATTTTGAGGGCATCCCGGTCCTCGAGCTGGTGGATTCCATGGCCAACTGGGTGCACCACACGCAGCACATCCTGCCGCAGGTGAGAGTGGACTCCAGCCGCCCAGGCCCGGGGGTTGGGGGCTGTAGAACCGGGTGTGACTCCGGAACTCGCTATACCAAGCACCTGCTGGCAGCGAGGCATCTGTGCCTGGTAATAGTCCTCCATGCATCCATCCATCCATTCATTCAACAGATACTGGTTGACAGTCCCCAGTCAGAACGCTTTGGGATCAGATGCCCCTTGGACTCCTGAATTTTTCAGATTTGAAAATGGTGATATTGGAATTCCCTGGTGGTCCAGTGGTTAGGACGGGCTTTCCCCGGTCACTCAGCGGTAAAGAATCTGCCTGCAATGCAGGAGACCTGGGTTTGATCCCTGCGTGGGGAAGATCCTCTGGACGAGGAAATGGCAACCCACTCCCAGTATTCTTGCTGACTCCAGGCTTCTGGAGGCCAGGGTTTGATCCCTGGTCAGGGAACTAAGATCTGACAAGACAAGTGACATGACAAAAAAAGCAAAATGTACTTATAAAAATAAGAGTACTTTAAAAATACACAAAAAGATGGCACACTCCACATACCATATATTACGTAACACGTAAGGAGGCGCTGGGGCTGCAGCCCAGTTTTAAAGGTGTCACTTTCTGCAGCAACACTGAAAAGCCTCTCATCAGTCAGTCAGGACTGCAGCCAAATGCTCACGAAAAAACTTTTGGTTTTCAAAGCTTTCCATATTTTGAAAGTGTGGATAAGAGGTGATAGGCCTGCATTTACTGAATGCCTCGTTTGTCTGAACTTTACATACATTTATTTATCCATTCAAGGAAGCACCTGTTGTGTGCTAGGAACTTTTTTATTCATTCATGTATTGGATAAACATTGATTATGGATTCCGAATAACCGCTTTTGAGATTGCTATAATGGCCATTCCAGCTTGTGCTTCTTCCAGCCCAGCGTTTCTCATGACGTACTCTGCATATAAGTTAAATAAGCAGGGTGACAATATACAGCCTTGATGTACTCCTTTTCCTATTTGGAACCAGTCTGTTGTTCCATGTCCAGTTCTAACTGTTGCTTCCTGATCTGCATACAGGTTTCTAAGAGGCAGGTCAGGTGGTCTGGTATTCCCATCTCTTGAAGAATTTTCCACAGTTTGTGGTGATCCACACAGTCATAGACTTTGGCATAGTCAATAAGGCAGAAATAGATGTTTTTCTGGAACTCCCTTGCTTTTTCCATGATCCAGTAGATGTTGGCAATTTGATCTCTGGTTCCTCTGCTTTTTCTAAAATCAGCTTGAACATCTGGAAGTTCACAGTTCACGTATTGCTGAAGCCTGGCATGGGGAATTTTGAGCATTACTTTACTAGCGTGTGAAAAAGCACACATTACTAGAGTGGAAGAAGCACAAGCTGGAATCAAAATTGCTGGGAGAAATATCAATAACCTCAGATATGCAGATGACACCACCCTTAGGGCAGAAAGTGAAGAGGAGCTAAAAAGCCTCTTGATGAAAGTGAAAGAGGAGAGTGAAAATGTTGGCTTAAAGCTCAACATTTAGAAAACGAAGATCATGGCATCTGGTCCCATCACTTCATGGGAAATAGATGGGGAAACAGTGGAAACAGGGTCACACTTTATTTTTCTGGGCTCCAAAATCACTGCAGATGGTGATTACAGCCATGAAATTAAAAGACAATTATTCCTTGGAAGAAAAGTATGACCAACCTAGATAGCATGTTGAAAAGCAGAGACATTACTCTGCCAACAAAGGTCCATCTAGTCAAGGCTATGGTTTTTCCAGTGGTCATGTATGGATGTGAGAGTTGGACTGTGAAGAAAGCTGAGCGCTAAAGAATTGATGCTTTTGAACTGTGGTGTTGGAAAAGACTCTTGAGAGTCCCTTGGACTGCAAAGAGATCCAACCAATCCATTCTGAAGGAGCTCAGCCCTGGGATTTCTTTGGAAGGAATGATGCTGAAGCTGAAACTCCAGTAGTTTGGCCACTTCATGTGAAGAGTTGACTCATTGGAAAAGACTCTGATGCTGGGAGGGATTGGGGGCAGGAGGAGAAGGGGACGACAGGGGGTGAGATGGCTGGATGGCATCACTGACTCGATGGCCATGAGTCTGAGTGAACTCCAGGAGTTGGGGATGGACAGGGAGGCCTGGCGTGCTGCGATTCATGGGGTCGCAAAGAGTCGGACACAAGTGAGCAACTGAACTGAACTGATAATGGCCATTCCCATTCAGCTGCTGAAACTGAGGTCTGCTATATGCTCTGCACTTAGGTTCATGCATTCATTCAACAATTGTTTACTGACTCTTCAGTACTTCCTTCAACCCAACAATAATCCAATGAGAGATGCACCCGTGACACCCTCATTTCACAGATCAGCAAACAGAGCATCATATGGGCTGTTGAATGTCAGCTCCACAAGGGCAGAGATGTGGGGGTCTCTTTTTCTCAAGGACGTAACTCCAGCACCAGGACCACTGCGTGTATATAGTAGGTGCTCCTTAAATATACAATAAATGGATGGATGGATGGTTGCCTAAACGGAACCCACAGAGGCTGAGAGAGGAGGGGTTCCAAGTCTCACCGCAGCAGCTGTCTCGGCCCATTCTACCCCGCCCTCCTGTCTGTGCAACTCACTCTGACCTTTACCCACACCTGGGCCCCTGGGAATAGGACTGGTCCCCAGCATCCTGCCTGGCCCTTCACCGCCTCCCAGGGAACAAGCCCGGGCTGTTCCCTGCGGCTACCAGCTGACCTCCTCCTCCCCACCTGCAGGGCCGCTGCACTTGGGTGAACCCTTTGCAGAAGACAGAAGAGGAGGAGGAGTTGGGGGAGGAGGAAGAGAAGGCAGATGAAGGCGTAGAGGAAGTGGAGCAGGAGGTCGGGCCCCCGCTGCTGACCCCGCTCTCAGAAGACGCAGGTAACAGCCGCACACACAGGCCGGTGGAGGCTGGGAGAAAGGGAGGGGAAGTGGCTCTCTGAGCCTCTGTTACATTCTCATCTGTAAAATAGGCAGCCCATAGGGTTATAGGAGCATTTGTGAGCCGTATCTGGCCCATGCGATGGCCCAGATGGCGACACATGGTCTTTCGAGTCCCATGTGGGCTTGGAAAAGGGGAGTGAGAGCCAGGGCGGCCTCCCCAGAGGAGGCAGGACTTGAGCTGGATGTTGGAAGACTGGACAGGAATTTCCTGAGGTTGGGACCTCAGGTACCTGAAGGGAGGAAGGAGGAGAGGCTGAGAGTGGGTAAGCAGACAGAGTGAGGATGTGAACGCAGATTTCCATGAGTCTGGAGCCAGTACTCCATCCTCTGAGCCCTGGTTCAAACTGATGGCCAATCTAGAAGGGGAATCACAGCAGCTCCCCTCGGGGCCCTCGGCGCTCACTGCCACTCTGCACAGGAGGTGAGATGAGTGTCTCCATTGCCTGGGTGTGATCACTGAGGCTCAGGGAGGTGGAGTGGCTTCCTTGGGCCACAGAGAAAGAGTGGTCAGAGCCAGGGTTCAAACACGGAAGCCAGAGCTGTTGGTTCCCACAGTTCCCTTCATGCCCTTCCTCTTCCTCCCTCTTGGCTCCCTCCCATCCTTCTCGCTGCCTTCCCTTATCGGGGGGCTGTGCATTGCAGGGGGGGCAGGAGGCTGCAGCCCAGTCTCTGACCTCCCTGGTGCTCTCTGCTCCCCTACAGAAATCATGCACATGGCACCGTGGACCGCCCGCCTGTCCTGCACCCTCAGCCCGCAGTATCCGTGGCGGTCGTGCGCTCCAATCTTTGGCCAGGGGCCTATGCCTACGCCAGTGGCAAGTAGGTCTACTCCTAGTTTTCCCCAGCAGAGGGCGCTCCTACAACTTCCTCAGAGCCTGAAGTGCTGGGGCAACCCACTCGGGTGGGCAAAGATCGGCTCCCTTCAGGAAGCCCCTAGGGACTGATGTCTTCACTCAGAATCCAGGAGTCCCGCTAGGATTAAAATGTTAGACCAAGAAATCCCAAACCAAGAGGATGTGAGCCTCTGGGATGACAGAATGGAGGATCAGAAAGGGGGAGGAATTGACTCAGGGTCACACAGCACCTGCAGGATTCAAACTTGGATATCTGACCCCCCTGGCCCAGGGTTCCGTGCTGTATGAGGCATGGAGCCAGAGAGGACTCAGATGTCCCCTTTGAGGTGGCCTTTAGAGGGACAGAGTCTCATCTCTGGGGAAGCTAACTCCTTCCCTAAGTCTCCTGGACAGTTCTTCCAATCTGAAGGGTCTTCTCTCTATTGGCAGAAATCTTCCCACCAGGATCCCCTCACCAGTCGTTTCCAAAAGGTCTGCAAGCCAAAGTCACTTCCATATCCTCCCACCTCAGTTACACACTCCAGACAATCCCTCCGCCTCTTACCAGGTACATCGCAGCTTTTCTGCTCACGGGGCATGCACTTACCAGCGCTGTCCACCAGATGGCACGATGACTTTTCATAGCTTTTCCTTTTCCATCTCCATGAAGAACCTGCACGGGGTTCGCTACTGGGATTCACAAGGAAAGGTGGGATTTCATGTAATCTTCATAATTTATCCACATTCCTGGCAATTTCTTTTTCGCCTTCAGAAGCATGGAAGAGATATACTTGCTTTTACCAATGCCATTCTGGCCGCACCCTGATTTGCCAACATTCCTCTGAAAGCAATCCAAACTTGGAGCTCCTCTCACCCACCCATCCTCCACCCCTGTGTCCCCAACCACCCATCATCCAGCCTCCCATCCACCACCCAATCAGGCCTCCATCATCCCCACTTTGTTCTTTATAAAAGACTCTGGAATGTCACTGTTTGCCAGCTGTATGCTGGGCCCCAAGCACTTTGTTGAAAAAGCAGATATGAATCTGGGAGCAGGCAGAGGAGGCATAGCTGTCAGCTGCACATGGAGCCTCACCCTCCCTCACCCCCATCCCCACCCCAGTCAAATATCTGATTCCAAACAGAGAGAAGTACCACGAGAGAGAATGGAGGGACAGATGACAGCTTGCAACTGTCACGTTTAGGGATCAAGGAAGGATTCCTGGGGAAAGCAACCTTGATCTGAAATCTTTGAGGGAAAGAGAGAAGTAACTAGGGGACATTCCTCTTCTTCTTTTATTATTTTTTTTTAACAATTCAAATCATCTTATTCATTTATTTTGCCCGAGAGACTTGCAGGATCTTAGTTCCCTGACCAGGGACTGAACAGGTCCTGGCAATGAAAGCACTGTGTCCTAACCACTGGACCTCCAGGGAGCTCCGCAGGAGGACATTCTAGACCAGAGCTCCCTAAACCGCGAGTGGATAGGACTCACCGGGGGCTCTGGTTAAAGCGCAGTTTCTGGTCCCCTAGGTCTGGGTTGGAGCCCAAGACTCTGCCTTCCTCGCAAGTGCAGCCTCCTGAATGAGGCGCTGGTTCCTGGACCCCAGGAACCAGGGCTGGCAGAGGTCAGGGGTTTCCAAGGAAGCAGTGATTTTTGAAGCCTCTGACAAAGCCATCTGGAGGAAAAGCATTCTCAAGGGAAGCAAGGCTGTGAAAATAAGATCAAATCCAACTGCTTACCAGGGTAAACTCTCTGGCTCTCTCCCTGTCTCTCAGTCTCTTCCCTTTTCTCCCACTTACTCCTTTTTGCTTCACCCATTAAAAGTCTGGGGAGAGGTGAGTTGGTGGGGGTAGGACCCAACCAATTACGTCCTTAATTATTAGTCTCCTCCCTCTGGAATGTAGAAACCATGGCAGCAATTCTAATTCTTTTTTTTTTTTTTTTTTTAACCATTGATTTGTTTTTAATGAAGGATAGTTGCTTTACAATATTGCTTTGGTTTCCGCCAGCAATTCTAGCTCTTGTCTAATTTGTTCACGGCTAGGCTCCCACAGTTAGACCAGTGCTGGCCAATGTATAGAGAATATGAGCCACATATGTCATTTTAAGTTTTTCAGTAGCCACATTCAAGAAATAAAAACAGACAGGCAAAATTCATTTAATAATGTATTCAACTCCAAACATCCTAAATATTCTTATTACAACATGAAGTCAATAATGTAAAAATTGTTAAGGATCTACTTTGTATTTTGTTCATACTGTCTTCAAAATCTGGAGTGAAGGTTACACTTGCAGCAGATCTCAGTTCAAGTGCTGAATTTTTTTTTTTTTCCCACACCTCGCGTCCAGTGGGATCTTAGTTCCTCAACCAGAGATCAAACCCACACCCCACTGCACTGGAAATGCAGAGTCTTAACCACTGGATTGCCAGGGAATTCCCTTAATTTTCATCAGAAATACTTGACCTGTATTCAGATTTCACAACATTTACAGTTGAAAAAGTAGATTAAAAAAAAAAAAAAAAAAAGAAAGAAAAGAAAAAGTAGATTCACATGCCCAGGTTGTCCCAGACATACTTGGATGTCTTCCAATAAATGAAGTGTTGGTTTTATAATTTAGATTAATTAAAATTAAGTAAAATCCACACCATCCAACAACAGCAGAACACACATTCTTTTCAAGTGCTTACGGAACATTCCCCAGGATAGACCAAATGATAAATTTAGAAAGAATAATCATATAAAATATCTTCTCTTACCACACTGGAATAAAATTAGAAATCAGTTAAAGAAGGAAATTTGAGGGACTTCCCTGGTGGCACAGTGGTTAAGACTCTGAGCTTCCAATGGAGAGGGTGCAGGTTTGATCCCTTCGGGAAGCTAAGATCCCGCAGGGCTTGAAGACAAAAAACCCAAAACATAAAATAGAAGCAATATTGTAAAAAATTAAATCAAGATTAAAAAAAATTAGTCCACAACAACAACAAAAATCTCTTAAAAAAAGGAAATTTGGGAAATTCACAAGTATGTAGGAATTAAACAGCACAATCCTGAACAATCAACAGGTCAAAGAAGAAACTACAAGCGAAATCTGAAAATTAAATAAAATTCAAAATTCAGTCCCTCTGTCTGGCCAGCCCCATTTCAGGCACTCGTCAGCTATTTGTGCTATTAGACATTGCAGCTCTGGACACAATCTGGCAGGCAGGAAGATGCCCAGGAAATAGTGAAAGAACAAACGAACAGGGAACCCTGGTGGGCACATTGCTCTCTACCGCCCACAGCTCTGCAGGCATGCTGTGCCTACACTGGGTCCCACCTTTAACACGAGTCCAGGCTGGGCTTTTTGAGGGAGGCCTTGCCAGCATCTCTCCGCCCCTCCAGGAAATTTGAGAACATCTACATCGGCTGGGGCCACAAGTACAGTCCTGAGAACTTCAACCCGTCCCTGCCAGCCCCCATTCAGCACGAGTACCCCAGCGGCCCGGACACTATAGAGATGAGCGACCCCACAGTGGAGGAGGAGCAGGCCCTGAAGGCTGCCCAGGAGCAGGCCCTGGCGGCTGCGGAGGAAGAGGAAGAAGACGAAGAGGAAGATGAGGATGAAGACCAGGATGACTGAGGCCCCCTAGCCCCCTTCCTCAAGCAGGTAGCCAGCAGGTTTTCCCTTATACAGAGTTATAGCTTGATTTCTTTTTTTTTTCACTGTAGGTTTGCTTTCTGCCCCTAGAGGACAGGGGTAGAAGAGGAAGACAGCTGCTCTAAATAAAATTTCCCCAGGGCATTTGGGTGAGTCACTCAATCATTTGTTCACCACGTCTGTTGACAGGACCTCAGAGTTAGGACTGTAGCATTTCGCTGTGAACCCAGACATAGTCTCTCCCATCTGTTCATTTATTTATTCATCTGGCCATCAAACAACTCTTGAAGTGCCGCCCCTGGTCAGCCCAGCCCTGTGCTGGGGACACAGGAGCAACCAGGTGACCCCAGATTTACTCTCCCAGGGCTGGATCTCTACAGGAGAGACAGATGCCTTCCTCAGGGAATGACAACCCAGATGGGGGAGCCCAGAGGACTGACAGAGCTCCTGAGCTCTGGTTCATAAACGGTCAAGAACAGAGTAGTAAGGCATTCCAAGCAGAGGGAACAGGGTGTGAAAAGATCCAAGAGCAAGAGAGTGTGATGTCTTGGGGTAGATGCTCAAACCTCATTTTTGAGACATGGTGTGAGGAGTCAGTGGCAACAGATAAGGCTGGAAAGAGAACTTGGCAGGAACAGATTACCTAGGGTTGAACTCTGTCCTGAGAGCCCTAGGGAGGCCATGGATGGGCTTTGAACAGTGGTGGGCCGGCGCTGATCGTATTTGTGCTTTAGAAAGACCTCTCTAGATCCCAAGTGGAGTGTAGATAGAAGGGTGAGACACGGGTCTGGGAGAGCAGAGACAAGGCTGATATAGGGAGAGTCCAAGCAGGAGAAGAGTTTCAACTGAGGCTGCAAAGAGGAATGGACTGGAATAGAGAAATCCAGGTGACAAAATGCAAAAGACTTGGGGATTGTAATCAGGGAGTGAAGAGAAATGGCAGAAGTCTAGGGAAACACCAAAATCTGCAGCCTGGTGACTGGAAGGAAAGACAGTGCTGCCCCTAAAATGACACAGGAGAGGAGTGGGATTTGAAGTAAGATTGTCAGTTTCATTTAAGATCTGTGATGGGAGCAGGAAGGGAGGGACAGTGACTATTAGGGAGCTGTTGGGATCAGGAAGAGATTTTGGATTACCAGTGGATTATTGGGACACCGAGGGTATTGCAGGGATCAATCAAATTTTGGTGGGTGTTGGAGAAGTGAGTGAGGTTGTGGAAATATATAGGAGTTTGGTGGAAAATGTGGAGCTGTTCAGTTCAGTTCAATCACTCAGTCGTGTCCGACTCTTTGCAACCCCATGGACTGCAGCACGCCAGGCTTCCCTGTGCACCATCAACTCTTGGAGCTTATTCAAAGTCATGTCCATTGAGTTGGTGATGCCATCCAACCATCCATCCTCTGTCGTCCCCTTCTCCTCCTACCTTCAGTCTTTCCCAGCATTAAGGTCCTTTTGCTGTTAGTATTAATCAGTATTGGGTCAGATGAAGTCACTGGAGTTTTATGGAGAAGTTGGAGATCAATGAAATTTGAAGGATCATCAAGGGTGAGGAGGAAAGTTTGGAGATGCTGTGGCCAGTCGGGGATTTTAAGATGTAAGTGGAAAACACTGGAGGGTGTATGTTGGGAGTCTTCAGGAGACATTAGAGTCACCTGAAGTCATTTCTGTGACGACATGGGAAGGACAAGTTGTGGACGAGGCCTCCTCTTGAGGGTACTCCCGTTGCTAGGCAAACGGTTCCCAGGGAGCCGTTGCTAGGGACTATGGCTCTTTTAATGGCCACGCCCCTTTCCCTGAGGGCCCCGCCCCCACAGCCAACCACTAGAAGGTCGCAGGCACGAAGGCCGCGCCCACTTTGTAGCCCCGCCTTCAGACCCAGAACCGTTACCGGAGCGACGGCAGGAGCTCGTCCCGCCTCCCGACCCTGTTGCCAATCGAAAAGGCGTTGCCCGGGCGACGACCCCACCTCTTCCGGTGCGGACCCCGGCCTCCGGCAGGGGCCCCGGCGGCGGGCGGCGGTCCGGCAGCAGCGGGGTCCGGGGCTGGGGTGGGGGGGCGCCCAAGATGGCGGCGGGCGGCGCGGAGGGCGGCGCGGGCCCCGGCGCCGCCATGGGGGATTGTGCGGAAATCAAGTCGCAGTTCCGCACCCGCGAGGGCTTCTACAAGCTGCTCCCCGGCGACGGCGCCGCCCGCAGATCGGGTCCGGCTTCCGCCCAGACCCCGGCGCCGCCCCAGCCGCCGCAGCCTCCGCCCGGCCCTGCCTCTGCCTCGGGCCCCGGCGCCGCGGGCCCCGCTCCGTCCCCTCCGCCTGCAGGCCCCGGGCCCGGGCCCGCGCTGCCTGCTGTGCGCCTAAGCCTCGTGCGTCTCGGGGAGCCGGACGGCGCCGGGGCCGGGGAGCCGCCCGCCACGCCCGCGGGCTGGGCGCCGGGGGAGACCGCGTCTGCTTCAACTTGGGCCGCGAGCTCTATTTCTACCCGGGCTGCTGTCGCCGTGGGAGCCAACGGGTGAGAGGCCTGCATCTTGGCGCCCTGGGTGCAGGCTGAGAGGATGGGGACCCCTGAGGTGATTCACAAGTGACAGAAGGGTACCTGAATGACAGAGGGCCCGGAGACAAGCATCCTGGATGTGATGCACGTCCTAGGGGGAAAGGGTTCTTGGAGGTGATGCAGGGTTCTAAAAGGTGATGGGAGGCCCCCTGAGTGCTGGCCATCCTGGAGGTGGTGGGAGGCCCCCTGAGTGCTGGCCATCCTGGAGGTGGTGGGAGGCCCTCTGAGTGCTGGCCATCCTGGAGGTGGTGGGAGGCCTTGAGATCACGTGAGATCCCCAGGTTATGCTTGGGGCTTCTGGGATGGTGACTGTTGTGGCGGTGATGGAGAATCTGAGATGGTTGTGGGGTCCTCCAGGGTTCTGGCTGGCAGGCATTTTACAGGTGTTGGAAATTGCAGGCTCATAAGCGATACCCAGGGATATTGCATTCTAGGGGTATTCGGGGGACTTAGGGAGCCCAGAGATAAGGAGGATTCTAGAAGTGACGGGGGCTTAGAGGTAATAGGGATCATGAAGGTGAATGGGACTCTAGAGAAAATTGGGGTTCTGGAGATTAATGACGGTGCTTGAGGAAATGAGAATCTCGGAGCTGATGGGAGATACAGAGGTGATACCCTCAGGTATGACAGGTGTCTCTAAAGTGATGTTGGTCCCAGAGGACGTGAGACCCTTGGAGTAAGTGGTGGCCCCCGGAAGTGCTGGGGATCCTCAAGAGCTCAGATTTGATGAAGGCACCTAAAATTTGGGGGGACTGTGAGATTTAATCGGTTCCTGAACTGTGTGATGGGAATTCTGAGATTTAGGAACTACAGAGTGAAGAGACTCCTAGGACATTGGGCTTTAGCATTCTGGGGATTGGGTGATCCTGAGTTTTGGTGGTCTTGGAATATTTGGTGCTAAGACCTAGGGGAGTTGCTGAAATTAGAGGGAGGACAAGAAAGGCATAGAGGCTCTGGAACTGTGGGGACCCTGCACTGATACTGTAGGCAAGAGTCCCTGAAGTTGGGCGGGGAGGGGCGTCCAACCTGGGGAAGGAGGCAGTGAGTGGTCTCATGTGGTGGCAGTGGGGGCACCTTCCTGCCTGGCGTTCTCCTCTGTTTGTATTTTGGGTCATCCTTCCTGTCTGTGGTTTCCCCTTTCCTCCTCATATACCCATCCACTTACCCACTTCCCTCAGGGCTTTAGCCCTGCTTCCTCTTCGTGGTTTTCCCCCCAACCTCAACACCCTCTTCCTTCCTCTCAGTGGTAGAAGCCATTAACTCATTTTCTCCCACCACTCAAGTCCATTGACCTCAACAAGCCAATTGACAAGCGGATCTATAAGGGCACTCAGCCCACCTGCCATGACTTCAACCAGTTCACTGCTGCCACGGAGACCATCTCCCTGCTGGTGGGCTTCTCAGCCGGTCAAGTCCAGTACCTGGATCTCATCAAGAAGGACACCAGCAAACTATTCAATGAGGAGGTGATTATGGGGCCCCATGGCTCAGAACTCCTTCTCCACCCCACCCGCCCACACGCTATTTGCGGTGAGACTACAGCTGCCTGGGGAGCAGTGTCGGCCTGAGTCGGGGCAGGGTGAGGAAGAGACAGGGCAGGACTGCCAGATACGTCGAGGGGGGGTGACAGCAGTTACTCTGATGACAGCCAGCGATGACGGGTGCACCTCTGGTGCCCAGGCCCTGTGCTGTGTTAGCTCTATGCTGGACACATTACTCCTAGCGTTTTCATCAACCAATAGGTTAGGATTGTGAGACCCATTTTGCAAATTAGAAAACTGAGGCTTGTCACTGGTTGGGATTTGTTTGAAGCCAGAGCCCTTGCTCTTCAAATTCTGGACTACATCATCTACTCACTGTGTGGCTTTGGGAAAGTGCCTGTTCCTGAGCCTCAGTTTTCCTCCACTGCAAAGTGGATTCCTGTCCCTACCTCACAGGACTGTTGTAAAATCATATGTGGAGATCGCTCAGTCCTGGCATAAGGGGAAATGCCAGCGGAAGAGCTTATCTGTGTCTAGAACTACTCTTGTCCTCTCTTTCTCCTGTGTTTAGAGAGGGTGTCCCAAATGTACAGAAAGCATGAATGGCAGAGGAAAGTGAGTTGAACAGGGAATGGATTAAAAATGGACTAATTTATCCATTCACAAAATATTAACTGAGCATTCTTGTTCATTGCCAGACTTAGCTCTAAGCACTAGGAGTATTATATCTCAGTGAACAAAACAGAGGGCCCTCTCTCTGTGGAGCTTTCATCTTGCTGGCAGAGACAGATAGTTATCAAATACCTATCAAATGCTGTGTGTCAGCAAGTTGTGGATGAAAATCCAGCAGTGGAGACGAATGGGGAGTGCTTGGCGAGGTTAGGAAATGTCTCACTAGAAGGTGACAGGGAAATAAAGGACCTGAAGGAGGCAGGAGAAGTTGCTGGGGAGAAGGATGTTCTGCATAGAGGGAACAGCTAGCACAGATGCCCAAAGCAGGAGAGCAGAAAGGCTGGGTGGCCAGAGCAGCGTTGAGGGGGAGGGTAATGGAGGAGTTCTAAGAAACAACTCGGAAGGGAGAGGAGATGGAGGGTCTGGAAGGTCATGGACGCTTGCCACCCGGGTTCACCTGAGCCATAGAACGCAGAAACGATTTGATTGATTTCTAAATTCTCCAGAGAATGCAGAATGGGAGTCCACTTAGATAACCTGGGAAAGAAGTTAATTTGTTACAGGCACTGGATGCCTAAGGGCTTCAAGGCTTGCTTCTCTCCGGAGCCCTGCCTGATAAAGGCTGTCATGTGTGTTGAGAGTGGGAGAGAGTGCTAGGTTCCTGGCTTAGGTTTTAATCACATCTCTCTGGCAATGGTGTAGAGAAGAGACCTGGGCAGTGGTGGCTGGGAGGCCGGTTAGGCCATCACAAGCCTGATGATGGCTGAGATCAGGGTGGTTGGATCGGTGGGGGGGAGGTGAGAACAGGTCCGTTTTGGGGCAAATTTTGAAGCTCCAGCCCACAGGATTTCTTGGAGGTGTGGAAGAGAGTGCTGAGGACAAAAAGGAGTAGAGATGCTCAGCGGATAGGATGGGAGTTGTCATTGATGAGTCCAGGAAATACTTTCCAGGGCTCCTACCTGTGCAGCTCTGCGCTGTGGGGCCAGAACAATGAACCAAATAAGCAAAGGTCCCTTCCTCAGGGGAGCTGATAGTCTGTGAATCAATTTCTTGCCTTAAGCACGACACCGTAAAGATGGTAGAGAGGGTTAGACAGAAGATATTGCTCTGGAACGCAGGACTGCCCTCCTGCCGAAGAAGGGACGTTGAGACTACAGTGCCCCTCACACAGCCCTTCTCCCCCTTCCTTCCCGTGCTGGTGTCTGTCCTTTTCCCTCAGCCCCTCCTCTCCAGGGAGACCCAGGCTGGGGATGATGACTTTCTGCGGAGAACCAGGCTTGGGGGGGGAGAGATGGGCGAGGGGAGGGTGGCCTTCTCCCAACCGCACTCTCTCCCCTGGTAGCGGCTCATCGACAAGACCAAGGTGACGTATCTGAAGTGGCTGCCCGAGTCAGAGAGCCTGTTCCTGGCGTCCCACGCCAGCGGCCACCTGTACCTGTACAACGTCGGCCACCCGTGCGCCTCGGCGCCGCCGCAGTATAGCCTGCTGAAGCAGGGCGAGGGCTTCGCCGTCTACGCAGCCAAGAGCAAGGCGCCCCGCAACCCGCTGGCCAAGTGGGCAGTGGGCGAAGGGCCCCTCAACGAGTTCGCCTTCTCGCCCGATGGCCGGCACCTGGCCTGCGTCAGCCAGGATGGCTGCCTGCGCGTCTTCCACTTCGACTCCATGCTCCTGCGGGGGCTCATGAAGAGCTACTTTGGGGGCCTGCTCTGCGTGTGCTGGAGCCCCGACGGGCGCTACGTCGTGACGGGGGGCGAAGACGACCTGGTCACCGTGTGGTCCTTCGCCGAGGGCCGTGTGGTGGCCC
>SJXQ01008293.1:248066-258644 GCA_006408695.1 Aepyceros melampus | reverse complement strand
GGGGGCTGGGGTGGGAGTGGAGGGGCCCTGGCTTGTGAGGGGTTAAGGCCAGGAGGCTGGAGGGGGCCGGCCCGAGGGGTGGGGAGAAAGGGAGGAGGCCCTCGCAGCCAGCGGAGAGAAGTGGCCAGAGGCCCAGGGGACAGCCAGGGACGGGCAGACATGCGGCCGGGGCCCCCACAGGGCCCTTCAGGCCCCGTGATGGGAGGACCCTGAGCCCCGGGCCCGGGGAGGGGGCCATGGTGCTGCCTGCCCGACATGTCAGCCGAGGTGCGGCTGAGGCGGCTCCAGCAGTGGTGCTGGACCCTGGCTTCCTGGGGCTGGAGCCCCTGCTCGACCTTCTCCTGGGCGTCCACCAGGAGCTGGGCGCCTCCGACCTGGCCCAGGACAAGTATGTGGCCGACTTCTTGGAGTGGGGTGAGTGCCCACCTTTCTGCAGGGGCTCCCCACCCCCCACCCCCAGCCCAGGTTTGGGGATGGGGGCAGGGTAGAGGGAGGAGTTGGGTCTGGGCTGGTTGCTGGGGGCAGGATGGACATGGGGCGAGCCTCCCATTCAGGAGCCCGGTACTTGGGGTGATGTGTGCCTCCCCCTGTGCCCCACTGGGCAGGGCAGAGCGGGGTCAGCAGAGGCCAGGGTAGCCATGACTCAGAACCAAGACTTGGGAGCCGTGGTCAGCTGGGCTGGGCGCTGCCTCTTGTGGTCCCCCTACACCCCCTCCCCGAGTCTAGGCCTAGGGACCTGCTGGGGAGTCCTGTCTCCTAGGGAACTCACCACCACCACCACCAAAATGGGCTCCATGGCCATCCACCCTGCCAGAGTGCAGGGGGAGCGGGAGAGACAGAACAGGGCAGCTGCCAGCTGCCAGGGGTGCGGCCGATGGGCAGGTGTTCGGCGCCAGCCTCTCCAGCTGCCCCAACAGGTGCCCAGGCCCTGGGAGGGCGCGGTGACTCAGGCCCTAGGGAGAACCAGCTCTGCAGGCAGGCATCACCCAGCACCCCCTGGTTGGAGGAGGAACAACCAGGGTTCTTCTGGGAGGGCCCACTTTCTCTGCAGGTTCCATGCTGCATGCCCCCTGCCCAAAGTCCCTTCTGGCTGAGTGTTCCCCTGGAGACAGGTCCGCAGGGAAGATGGGTTAGCCTCAGCCTCCTGCTTGTCTGCCCTCAGCCCTTCCTGGTCGGCGCCCTGGGGCACTCAGGTTTCTGTCTCTCTGACATCTGCCATTCTGGCCCTCAGTAGCCTGCTCTTGGTCCTGGGGCCCTGGGTGTCTCTGTCCCCATCCCTGTGTCCTCCCTCTCTGCCTTCTGCTCCCTCTTGTTCCATCTCTTTCTGACCCAGGCCCTGCTTCTCTCCTTCCCATTTTGCAGATGAGAAGGTGGAGGCCAAGTGCTTGACCACTTGGCCTCTGGGAGAACCTTCTCCCCAGCTCTTAGTAACTCTCTCAGCCTCCTTCTTGCTGCAGGATAAACTGAGACCTGAGGCGGGGACAGGAATCAGCACTCCTGTAAGGAGCGCTCCTTTTGTGGCCCGGGCAGCATCCTGCGGCCCCTCCCCTGCCAGGCTGCTGGGGCGGGGGAGGGGGCCTGGGTTCCCGCTGCCTTAAAAGGGCTCAATGTCTTGGCTCTCTCCTCCCTCCCCCATCCTGGGCCCTGGCTGCTGCTTCCCGGCCGGCCCACTCTCCTCGAACCCCAAACCCTCTCCGTAACCCACAGTATCTTTCTCATCCTTAGCTGTACCCATCTCCCTCTCCCTCCTGCCTCGGAGGCTCCCAGCTTCTTTCAGGCCTCCTTGTCTCCCTGCCTCCACCCTCTGCCCTTTCTCTCCCAAACTGCCCTCTGCCACATTTCTGGCTCTAGGACCTTGGGCAGAGGACTTCACCTGTCTTGGGTCTTGATTCCCCATCTGTAGATAAGGAGTGATGGTAAAACCTCCTCCTGGAGTTGAGAACACAGCACTCGTTTGACCGCGTCTGCAGCGCTGGTGCCCAGGCTGTAGATCCACACTGGCTTCGTCTCCCTCTCCGGTTCCTTCTCCTGGCCCCAACCCTAAACTCGGGATTTCCCAAAGTGTGGGCCACAAGCCACCTGTATCTGAGCCTAAGGTGCTGGATTAAATTGCAGGCTCTGGGCCATAACGCAAGGCAGACTGAATGAGAGAGCGCCCTGGGGGTGGACCAGGTCACTGGGAGTAGGGACTGACGCCCTAGGAGCTCTGTGAACTGGGCCTGTTTCTTCTCTCTCTGTTCATCAGACTCCTTTGAGCAGACTTGTTACTTCAACCCGTTCATCCTGCACCCCAGAGAGCCCTCTGGCCTAATGTTCTGTCCTAGAAAGGGGTTCGAGGCATCACACCTTTCTCCATAGGAGGGCAATTTAGGGCCCCTCAAACCTCACAAAACGTTTATGTGAAGACAGAGGCAGACAGTCCTAAGGGGAGAGGCAAGGACAGGGGACCGAGGGCGGGACTGCCTCGCCTTCAATGTCAGTCCCTGTGATTCTGGTTCCCTTCACGCCTCCAGTGGAGCCCATCGCGGCGAGGCTTAAGGAGGTCCGACTGCAGAGGGATGACTTCGAGATTTTGAAGGTGATCGGACGCGGGGCGTTCAGCGAGGTGAGCCTGGAGCAGCCGAGGCAGCTCAGTGGGGCTGGAACCTGCCTTTTCCTGCAGTGGGCGGGGGACGTAGGAGTTCCGAGACAGGCCTGAGAAAGTGATGAATGACTGAGTTTAGAGCCTAAGGCGGGGCTTGAGGCCAATGGGCGTGGCTTGTGGGGGCGGGGCCGCGTCTGGGCCGGGTTACGGGCGGAGTCCTATCCCCGCCAGCCCGGTGTCTCCCGTCCACCTCCGCCCCGTGACCCTGTTTGGGCCTTCAGGTGGCGGTGGTGAAGATGAAGCAGACGGGCCAGGTGTATGCTATGAAGATCATGAATAAGTGGGACATGCTGAAGAGAGGCGAGGTGAGGCCGGGCTAGGCGGGCAGGGTACTGGGGATCCCCCTCGCGTCGCCCCCTTCCCCTGCCCGCTTCAGCTCCGGGTGCCCCACAGGTGTCGTGCTTCCGCGAAGAGCGGGACGTGCTGGTGAATGGGGACCGGCGCTGGATCACGCAACTACACTTCGCCTTCCAGGATGAGAACTACCTGGTGAGCCCAGGCCGGGCGACTGGGGGACTCCATACTCTGGACGTCGGGGAAGGTCTTTGGGTTCTCTTTCTCCCTGACTCTCTTGGTGGGGAGTGAATTTCTGTCTGGTGACATCCTGGAGGAACGAGGATTGGGGGTGGGGGTGTCTGTTTTGGCCTGGGAAATCTCTTGTGGCTGCGCCTGCGGGGTCTCTGCCCAGGGATGGGGCGTCTCTGGGACTCTTCTCCTGGGATGTCAGAGATCGGTGCCCAGTCGGAGTACCGACCTCCATAACACGCCCCCTCCCAGTACCTTGTCATGGAGTACTACGTGGGCGGGGACCTGCTAACGCTGCTGAGCAAGTTTGGGGAGCGGATCCCGGCGGAGATGGCGCGCTTCTACCTGGCTGAGATTGTCATGGCCATAGACTCCGTGCACCGGCTGGGCTACGTGCACAGGTGGGCGCTGCCGGGGCCCAGAGGCGCGGGAATCGGAGAGCTGTGACCCTTAAGAGGGTGGGGCCTGGTGAGACGACGGGAGAGAGGCTCGCGTATCCCCCTCCCCTTCCTTCTTCCCTCCGCGCAGGGACATCAAGCCGGACAACATCCTGCTGGACCGCTGCGGCCACATCCGCTTGGCCGACTTCGGCTCCTGCCTCAAGTTGCGGGCGGATGGAACGGTGAGACGTGCGTCGGGCCTGGGGCAGCTCCGGCGACCAATAAGGGGTGAGGTCGGGGTGGAGGACAGAACCGGAGGTGCAGGGTGTGGGGCGGGCCTGAGGCGTGCAGGCCGAGCCAGCGTGAGGGCAGGACCAGATATGGAGGGGAAAGAGGAGACCCAGGACTAAGCCTGCTTGTGGGGGATCGGTGTTAGAACAGGCAGAAGGAGGGACAAAGCTGCAGGGTCGAGGTTAGGAGGAGGCGGAGTCAGAGATAGGAGGGGCGGGGCCAAGCTCAGCTGTGGTCCTCTTGGCTCAGGTGCGGTCGCTGGTGGCTGTGGGCACCCCGGACTACTTGTCTCCCGAGATCCTGCAGGCGGTGGGCGGTGGGCCAGGGACTGGCAGCTACGGGCCCGAGTGTGACTGGTGGGCGCTGGGCGTGTTCGCCTATGAAATGTTCTACGGGCAGACGCCCTTCTACGCCGACTCCACCGCCGAGACCTACGGCAAGATCGTGCACTACAGGGTGAGCACCGCTCAGGGAGCCCGGGACCTCTCCGCGAAGGCTCCCAGGTAACAGCCCCTCTTCCCCGCCCCTTCCGAGCAGGACACCTCTCTATCCCGCTGGCCGACACAGGAGTCCCAGAGGAGGCTCGAGACCTCATCCAGCAGCTGCTGTGTCCTCCCGAGGTGCGCCTGGGCCGGAACGGAGCAGGGGATTTCCGGAAGCATCCTTTCTTCTTTGGCCTTGAATGGGACAGCCTCCGAGACAGCGTTCCCCCGTTCACGCCAGATTTCGAGGGTGCCACGGACACGTGCAACTTCGATATGGTGGAGGACGGGCTCACTGCCATGGTGAGCGGGGGCGGGGTAGGTACCTGCGACCCCAGCTCTGCAGAAGGTACCCCTCACACCTCCGCCATAACACTGAGGTTAGGAGAGTACCGTCCTCCTGGGGTCCTGAAATCACTGCTTCCCCAGAACCCCTGCTCTGTGGGGGCCGAGTACTGGGAAGCCAGCAGTGACCTAGACTCACAGTCCAGTGGGAGACCTAGACTTGTCCCTGACAGTGATGCCCCAAAGAGGACAGGGCTGAGATGGACGGGGAGGTGCAGGGGGTGCGCCTCCTGATGCAGCATGAAAGGTCCTGGAGGGCTTCCTGGAGGAGGGGGCTACGTGACCTGAAAGGATGAGAGGTGAGAAAACACCATAGAGGAACGTCCCTCTCTTCCTTAGGCCTTCTCTCCCTCAGCTGTTGGTACAAGCTCCCCCAAGCTTGCTCTGACTGCCCTTGTGCTGGGCACTGCTGGGGACACTCATGGACCAGGTCCCTGCCCTCCTCTACTTACAGTCAGGAGAAGATATACCTTTACTGTGGCAAGTGCCCTGAAGGAAGCAGCAAGATGTAATAAAATGATGTGGAGTCCACTTTAGACAGACCCCGGGCTGGGTTGGGGGGTGGTGGGAACTTAAGCCAACCCTGGGAATGGGTGAGGGGCCAGCCCTAACAACTGCTGCTCACCTCACATCTGTGTTTCTCTCGCCTAGGAGACGCTGTCAGACATGCAGGAAGGCATGCCGCTGGGCGTCCACCTGCCTTTTGTGGGCTACTCCTACTCCTGCATGGCCCTAGGTAAGCATGGCCCCTTTGCAGCCTGAGGGGAGTGGATGGGGGGAGTGGAAAGGCCCCCCCAAGAGGCCCTGGGGGGCTACTCCAGGTTATCACATGCTGCCCTGATGGCGCCCAGGAGACTTGCAGGGTCAGTCTTGGAACCTTATCGTCTTGGGAAGTAAGGACTTTTAGGAGCCCAGAGTTGCAACCTTAAATTCTCAGACCATGAGAACTCTGAAATTTAGATTCAGTTGTAAAACCTCAGAGTCACAGACTTGGCCTTGCAGAATCTTCTCACTTTCCACTTTTCCATGTCTAGTGTACAGTCATGGGACCTCACAGTCTTAGAAAATAAGGAGTTTAGAATTGTTAAGTCAGTCTTAAAAGAACACAGACTCATTGAATTACATAACCACAAAGCCTTTTTAAAACACTGATTCTGCAAATAATGCATTTGCCTATCACAAGTATATCAGAAAATACGAAGCCCGCCAGCAGCGGCGGTCCCTGGCTCACACACGCACACCTCCTTAACAACTGTGGGAACATGCTGTATTCTAACCCGTTCTGTTATTGGACAATGTACTGCAAATGCCATTTCTTATCACGAACAAACTACCACACAGTCCTGACCTGCTGGGGAGTGCTCTCTCCACTGGACCGGCAGGATTTAGTCAACCAGCCTCTCTGTCCTGACCTAAGCTGGATGAACAGCCAAAAGTTGGTCTTGGCAAAGGTCTTTATCCTTGTCCAGGGTCACTGGGTCCTTGAGGCCCAGTTCCGTAAGAGGGACTGCTGGGTTGGAGGGAACATCACATTTATTGCAATTTCATATTCCTTGGGAGGATCTGTCTTCCTCCCAGCACCTGGGTCTGAGGGGGTAGGCTGCTCTCTACTGTCAGTCTTGAGATCCCACACCCAATCTGAAGACAACTTCTTTGGAGGTTGCCAGAGCTGGGCAGTGTGCCCCTCACTTCCTTAGTCCCTAGAGAGGGGTCTGAGAAGGGGACATGGAGACGGAGGGGAAGGGAAGATCTTAGACATGGATGTCTTGACTCCAGGTTCCCAAAGGGAAGCTCAGCTTCCAGGGGCCTGAGGCCATGCCAGGGGCTGGCCTTTTCCTAACAAAAGGAGGACCTGTTCCCCTACCCCCACCCCAGCCTGGCAATGTGTCCCCTTGACTCTGCCTCTCTCCCTCCTTAAACCTCGGAGACTTCAGGTCTGGCTGCCCCAGGGCACAGGCTGGGGTGTCCTGGCTCTAAACCCAGGGGATTAGCAGCCTCTGGGGTGAGGCCAGTTCACCCTCCCAGCCCTCGGCCACCTCCTCTCCCCAGGGATGATGAGATCCTGGGCTCTACGCCCATGGAACTGGAGGCCGAGCCATTGCCTGAGCCACTGCAAGAGCCCAGCCTGGAACCCACAGTGCCCCCACCAGAGGAAACGGTGAGTCCCCGGAGGAGAGTCAGTGAGGGACGAGAAGGGGAGGCCTTCAGGGATACTGCGTGCCATGGAGTGCTGGACCTCCTGGGAACTTCCTCCCTAGAAAGGGATGGAAGACCAAGTAGAGACAAGGCTAATTCGGTCAGACGTGACCCTCACAAAGAAATTAGACCAGGTCACTGAGTTCTAATTTCTAATGCATGGAGGGGGACTCTCAAGGGAGGGGAAGCCCCGGAGAAGGAGGAGGACCACCCATGGGAGGAAAAGCAAAGAGAACCTTAAGAGTAAGGGCTCTGAGGTGGGAACCAGCTATTTGCTCTTAAATGTGAAAGGAGGGTAGTACGGCTGCACTGTTCCAGGAGAAAGGACAGTGAAGAATGAGTAGGGTGGCTGAGGCCAGCCCAGGCACACCAGACAGGGCCTTTCAGTGTGGTGTGCCTCTTCCTGAGGGCTCTGAGGGCCTGGAGAAAATCTTGAGCAGAGGAGGGACCTGGTCAAGTTGAGCAGTGTTGTAGGAACATCCCTTTGGTTTTGGCGTGGATGGTGGATGGGAGGAGACCAGAGTAAAGGCTGGAGATGAGTAGGACTGGGCTGGCATTAGCCCTTCAAAGGAGGTTGTCTGGTCATTGTGGAGCTGTGGAGATTCCAGAAGGATCTAGGGGGTGCAGGAATAGAGGTCGAGGGAGGATCCCAGTCCTGTCTTGAATGCTCCCCAGGCCTCAGGCCGCCCTAAGCCCTGTTTCCATACCCAGGCTGAAGCAGCAGTTCCGGAGACCATTCCGGAGGTGGTGGCAGAGCCGGAGGTGACGCTGCGGGAGCTACAGGAGGCCCTGGAGGAGGAGGTGCTGACCCGGCAGAGCCTGAGCCAGGAGCTAGCGGCTATCCATAAGGCCAACCAGAACTTCGCCAGGTCGGGGTCGGGGCCCGGGGGCAGTCACCACCTTTAGCAGCTTCTCAAGCCAGAGCCTCAAGAGCTCACAGTCCTCACCTCCCCGCAGTCAACTCCGCGAGGCCCAGGCTCGGAACCGCGACCTGGAGGCGCACGTCCGGCAGCTGCAGGAGAGGATGGAGTTGCTTCAGGCCGGGGGAGCTGCAGGCGAGTCCCTCACCCGCCCCCTTCCCTGAGGTGCCCCGGGGAGGTGGACCTGCTGCAGGTGTACACACCTGGGGGAGGGCGAGGGGCCAGGCTGGGGCACGCCGCGCCACCGCCCTCCTCGTCCCTCCACGCGCCCTATGCCTCTCTCTTCTCCTTCCAGCTGTCACGGGGGTCCCCAGTCCCCGGGCTACGGATCCACCTTCCCATGTAAGACCCCTCTTTTTCCCCTGCGACAAGCCTGCTGCCCCTCTTTGCTGCCCCTGTCTCTTGTCACCCCGTACCCCCGTCCAGATTCAGGGCTCCCCTCTCTCTGTGGTTGCAGTCAGTAGATATTCTCCATTCACTCCACATCGACCAGATCTCCCTCGTTTAGGCTTTTCACCATATCCCCATTCGGGATATCCCATTCGAGGTCTCCCTAGATAACCTCTCCGACCTTGACTCCCCTCGCAATCTCTCGCCCCCCGCCGAGGGCGGCCGGGCCGAGCTAGGCTCAGATCGGGTCACCTGTCCCTTCTCTCTCCAGCTAGATGGCCCCCCGGCCGTGGCCTGGGCCAATGCCCGCTGGTGGGGCCAGGCCCCATGCACCGCCGCCACCTGCTGCTCCCTGCCAGGGTACGTCCGGCTGCTCACGCCCGCCCGCCGCGCGCCCCCGCCCAGCTCCACATACCCGAAGTCGCCTCTGCTTAGTAGCGCCTCTGCGGGGCTGGGCCAGCGGTGGGGAGGGAGGATTCTCGGGCAGCCAATCAACACAGGTCTCTAGGAAGCAGCCAATAATGAGTTCGGACAAGACTTAGGTTTGCGAGCCGACCAACCAGAGCTACCCGCCCTGTGAGGGGGGTGGGGCGGGTGCCGGGGTTGTGGACCCTCTTAGGCGCAGGCGAGGCAAGTCCCGGGAGCCAATCAGAGGCTCGTGTGGCTGGGTGCTGATCCTCGCTCTCTCCCTGCAGGTCCCTAGGCCTGACCTATCGGAGGCGCGTTCCTTGCTCCTGTTCGCCGCTGCTCTGGCTGTTGCCGCCGCCCTGGGCTGCATTGGGTTGGTGGCCTGCGCCGGCCATCTCGCCGCAGTCTGACCCCGCCCGGGAGCCGCCTTCTCCGCCGGAACCCTAGAACCCGAGCCTGTCCTACACTCGGGCTCCGCTGGAGGGTTGGGTGACCGAGGCAGGGCCCAGAAGCCCCTCCCATCGCCTCCCCCTGTTCACAACACTCCAAGCGTGGGTCTCCGCCCCAGCTTCAGCCCCGTGATCCGGGCCCGCCCCCTGGCGGCCGGGGAGGGAGGAGCCGGGGCTGCAGCTCCAGGGAGGCTTGTAGCGGGGAATGCGGCTTCTGCTGCTGCTGCTGCTGGGATCGCGGACCTCTTCCGCCTGCCTAGCTGAGGCCCCCGACGTGGATGGGCAAACTGCAACCTAGAGAAGGCAGCAGGGCCAGGGCTCATCTGTTTCTCACCCTCCAGGCACCCCCACCCACACGGCTCGCAAACCACAAATCCTCCTCGTGCATGAGGCCCCGCCCCCTCAGGAAGGCTCTCGTTCCGCAGCGAAGGTCTAGCGCGAGCTCCGCCTGCTTTCTTGGAATCTTTGTTTCCACAGCCCCGCTTTTTGGGATTCTCGCGCCCTGCTTCTCACGTGCGCTGCTCTCGGAGCCCGCCAGCTCCATCCGCCTCGGCAGTGTGGGTATTTATTGACCTTCCCTCTGACCCGCTGACAGGCTCTAGGACCCCAGCACCCTAATCCACGTTTTGGATGCACTGAGAACCCGACATTCCTCGATATTTATTGTCTTTCCCCACCTAGGACCCCCACCCCCGATCCTCGCGAATAAAAGGCCCTTCCGTCTGCCCCAAATTCTGAAATTCCTTGGGGTCCGCAGCTTGAGTCGAGGGCAAGGGGCTGCTCAGCGGGCCAATCGGAAGGCGGGCGGAGGCGGCCAATGGCTTGGCAGGAAGCTAGCGGGAGGCGAAGCAGACGAATCGGGTGGGGGTAGGGCTGAGGGGCGTGGCCTAGGCACCCGGCCAATAGGAGAAGACGAGCAGGCCCCTCGGAGGCACCGCCCATTGTCCAGCTGTGGCCCAGCTGTGCCATTCGACTGCGTTGAAGAGGCGGGCTGGACTGGCAGCTAGCGCAGCCGTCCTCGTACCACTGCGCCTGCGCGGGCCACGCTCATCCGTTCCAGAGACTTAGGCTAGAGAAAAGTTGCTGCAAACTTTCCAGCCCGTTTCCCCCGCCCCTTCTCCCAACCAGACCCGCCCCCCTGCGGAGCCGGGAATTCCGAGGGGTGGAGCGTGGGCCGAGATGGGGAGTGAGGGGGGCCTTCGGAGGACCCTGGAGACGGCGGCGTGGAGAAGCTTAGTCTCGGGGCAGAGGTGGCTTCGCGCCCTTAGCCCTCCCGGACGGCCTGTTACCTTCTCCGTTGTCCCGATGGGGAAACTGAGGCCCTGAGCCAGAGGCACACGCGGGGGGAGGCAAAAAGCGCGGCCCGAGGCGGAGGGAAAACAAAGGGAGAATCACGGACAGACAGGGAGGGGGACGGGCACACACACAGACACTGGGACAGAGACCCTAGTAGAGAGCTGGGCCTGGCATCGGTGTTGAGGAGAGGAGACGCGGGTTCGCGGGAGAAGATCGGGAAGCACGAAGTGGGGGGTGGGGTGGGGAGGGGAG
>SJXQ01008293.1:221625-244169 GCA_006408695.1 Aepyceros melampus | reverse complement strand
CCCCGCCCCCAGCCTGCCCTTCTCCCCAGAATCCTCTGGCCTCCTGCCTGGTTTCCCGGTGCCCCCGCCTGAGGGGCTGCTGCTATCGCCCGCAGCCGTGCCCATCTGGCCAGCCGGGCTGGAACTGAGCGCCGGCACTGAGGGGCTGCTAGAGGAAGAGAAGGGGCTGGGAACACAGGCCCCCCACACCGTGCTGAGGCTGCCAGACCCTGACCCCGAGGGGCTGCTCCTGGGGGCCACCGCGGGGGGCGAGGTGGACGAGGGGCTGGAAGCCGAGACCAAGGTCCTGACGCAGCTACAGTCAGTGCCTGTGGAAGAGCCCTTGGAACTGTGACCCGGCGGCCCCCAGGCCTCCCCTGACAGTGGTGCTCAAAATCCAGGCCGGGAGGAGGGGCCCTCTCATAAACACAGCGGCTGCCGTCTACCCACACACACGATATCCTCCACGGCCGGGTGCTCAACCTCTCCGTGCCCTGGAGGTCCACTCCTCGGACAGGATGCTGCCTCTGTTACAGTCCTCTCCTTGGTCTATATGGGGAGATTTGGGGGTCCTGACTTGGGGGCTCTGCCCCCCCTCGACCTGGTACTAGCTGTGAGCTGAAAGCCCTGCGGAACGGCTGAGTTTCCCCTGCCCCCTACGCCCAGCCCTCTCCCTATCACTCCCTGAAACACTATTAATAGCTCCACTGATGTCCAGCGTTCTCAGAACTGCTTGGAATCCAGGGTGGAGGACGGGCAGTCCTGTGCCTAGAGACTCATGGACCCTCCCAGCTGGGCCCTTCCTGCCCACAGGTGTGGGGGGTATGGGCCAGGGTCCTCGGTTAGCACCTCCTGGACTAGAACCCCCGGTACCTTGTCCAGCCCCAGACCAAAGATCCCCGACTGACCACCGGGGCAACCCTGACCCCTATGTCTAGTTTGTATCCTAAATCTTTATTTTTCTAGGACGTGTTATTCCTTCATTTCCATTAAAATAAACAGACAACTAGAACCTTCCAGGGGTGTGGGTTACCTTCCAACAACTTGCCCAAGGAAAAGCTCAAGTACAGAGAGCACACCTGAGTTTCTGGCTTTGTGATCCAGCTCCCTGAGTAGGGACAGGCCTGAAGGTCAGATTGGAGGAGCTGCTTGGGGAGGTGTCTGCAGAGACCAGAGCTGAGGAAGAGGGCCCAGGGCAGCTGGCCTTGTCTCTGCTGGTAACAAAGTTTTATTTCATTGAAACAATAAATAATCTATAAATAGAATAGGGTAGGAGGAGGAAAGTGAAGTGAGATTGAACAGGGTGGAAAGCATTGGATTCTGGGCTGGGCAGTGGACAGGCAGAGGGAACCTTCACCTCCCTGCATTTCATTCGGGTGGGAGGGGGCTCCTTCCACCCTCTGTAGCTTCTCTGATTCCCCTGCCCAGAGGAGAAGGGGGCTGTGAGAGGCTTGCCAACCTTGGGGCAGAAGTTCAGACTGCCCCATACAAGGCAAACGCAAAGCATCGGGATAAATAACACCACCTGCCAACCTGGGGTACCTGCACTAGCTGGGATGAGGCCCAGGAAACCATCACGGGCTCCTGGTTTCAACAACAGCAGGGCCCGAGGGAGGGCGTGGCACCCTCACCCTTGCTGAGACTCCGGAGAGACTGGGTCTGGGGAGCCTCGGGCCTTCTCGGCCAGCAGCTGGTAGAAGGGTTTGGGGGTCTCCCAGTCCTCGTCCTCGCTGCTGGAGCTGTCCTGCTTCACGATCCGGTTGTGCTGGCGACTGAACCTGCGCGCCTTGGTGCTGGGAGAGAGGTGGCAGGATGGGTGGGTTTCCTCTGTCTCACCTCCGTCCCACCCCCGGTGCTCTGGGCTCAGTAGTGACCAGGGCCTGGGCTGGGGATGGCCAGGGCTTTATTCAGCTCCACCAGGAAAGTGCTAGCTCCTTGGAGACCTGTTAAGATCTGCGCATGCTCTTGTTTTTCCGGAGCGGGGTGCAACCGAAGACTGGGCAGATGGCAGCAATTTGAAGTTGGTGGAGAAGAGGAGTTTCAGGAGGGACGGGGCGTCGAGACGGGGAGAGGAGGAGGCCAAGCGATAGGGAGTTAAGACTCAAGTTTCCTGCTCTGAGAAACTCCTGAAGCAGACAGCATAAAGGAAGTTTAGGGCCAAGGGGGTCCAAATCGAGAATTCAGCTATTTGCCCTTCTAAGTTCCAGGCAGGCGTAGAGCACCCCTCTGCTTCTGTCCCCCAGCTCTTCCATAAACTTTGGAGACACCCATGTCTCCCACCTGAAGAGACTCCCACCCTGTTTCCAACATCATGAAGCTCAAGGCTCTGATGATTTTCAGGGGAGCAGGGAGGGCCCTAGCGTCCTCCACCCATGCCTCTGGGCAGGGGCTTCTCACCAGTATGGTTTTCGCTCCTGCAGGGTCATCACCCGCCAGAGTTGGGCCAGCTCCTTGGTGGCAGCCGTGGATGCGGTCCCAGGGCAGGCTCTGTGGCAGGAGCGGGGAGGAGGTGAGGAGGTGCCTGCAGCCCTGCCTGGCTTGGGCAAAGGCCAACCACACAAGGGGCCCTGGCCCTCCCAGAGCCTTGACTTTCCCATCTGAGAACTCAGATCTTACCATGTTGCCCAAAAGGCTTCCCTTTCGTGCCCCCTGGAACGGAGGTGACAGAGGAGGGAGCTGGACTAAAGTGTGGCTGGAGAGGGGCCCCAGCGTCCCAGGGTCTGCATCTGCGCGGCTCAGGAGCACCAGCTCCTCCCCACTGAGGTGCGAGGGGCCTCCCCCACCCCCAGCCCCGGCTGCAGGCTGGCAATGATTGTTCAGGGTTGGGCGCTTGACAGATCCCATCAAGTTCAGTTCCAAGAACTTCTGCTTGAAACCTTAGAAATGAGGAGCTGTCTTCCCACAGGGTTGCTGGGGTGGGAGACAGGACATGAGCCTGAAGCTCCTAGGTAGGGGTGAGCCCTCTCCTGACCCGGCCCAGCAGGGATGGAGCTTGAAGCCTAGAGGAACACGGAGTCCAGAAGGGGATGAAGATCCAAGAGCATCACGGGAGTCCCAGGACCAGCCACGGCTGAAGGTGGAGCCTCTTTTTTCAGATTATAGTAATTAATTATATTAATCAGTTATATTAGTTATATAAGTTAATATAGCCAATTAATTTCCTTTTTTTCATAAGTCTGAGGCGAGTTTCACTGCCTACAACACACAGGGTCAGGGGAGGCGGGGGCAAGCATGGCAGGCGAGCGTGTCAGCAGCAGAGGGTGGCCTAGCCCTGAGAGTGGATGGACAGTGAGGCAGGGCCCCTGTCAGGGTTGAAGAGGATGCCCACCCACCGGATGTACTGCTTCCGGTTCATCCTGCAGAACATGATGAAGCCGTTGACACACTTCTTCTTCATCTGGGGGGTGCCAGGGGCTTTCTTGTTCTCCTTGGACTTGGAGGGACGCCGGTTGGCCCAGCCCTTCCTGGCTTTCCTCCCAGCCATGGGCAGGGCCGAGACCCGCCGGGTAGGGGTCCACGTGTAGTCCCCATCTTCGCTGGAGGACCGCAGGCCCTCGAGGTCAGCCTGAATGTCCTGGCGGGGGGCACAGAGAGGTGAGGGGGCGTAGGTGAGGGCGGGCAGGAGGCCTGGACTGACCCGGCTGATGGCTGTCCGTCTCCCTCACCTCCTGCTGCCTCCACACCGAGTCTGTGTCCGTGTCCTCTGAGCCAGGGCTGGACGGCACCTTGCTGTTTTCACTCAGCGAGAGGTAGCAGTGGTCCAGTGACACTGAGGACTGGCCCAGGTTGTGGGAGTCAGGGGGGTCTTTGGGAACCTTAGGGGGCATGTCCTGGGGCATGAAGGAGAAAGATAGGAGGAGAGGGACAGAGGGGGGCAGTGGTGTCCCTTCATGGCCCCCACTCGCGGCTTTCCTGGGATGTCACACGAGCATCGGAAACAGCTCAGGTTCAAAACAGCCTCGTCCAGACACCGCCTCAGAAGTTCAAGCAAAGGTTCCCTAGTTCCCACAGCGGGACAGAAAAGAGGTGGACTGGGGGTTTCTGCCTCCTATTGCGGGGCACTCCCTCTCAATTCCCCTGTGAGGGAGCTGGCACACCCTAGGCAAGTTTTAACTCCTCTGAGCGTCAGTTTCATCCACGGTGGTGTCACCACGCATCCCCTGCCAGGCAGGCCAGTGTTTACAAGAGCTCCATTAAGGCTGTCTATCTTTGTTTCTGTGAAATCAGCTACTTGTTGAAGCAGGGGCCACCTTCCCACACATGGAGGGAGAACCATCTGGGGACCAGAGCCAGGCTGTGCCTCTTGTCAGTTGGAGGTTGAGCTGCTGGAGCAGACGGTGCTGCGGAGGTCAGCTCTGGGGCCTGGGAGGGAGGCTCTTTTGCACTGAGGATCCCAGGGGTCACCTGCTGTTTTCGGTTTCCTCCCTGGTTAAATGGGGTCACAAGAGAGCCTGCCTCACAGAGCAGTCCTAATATTATGTGGGGTCTTTTCTGGGCACCTGGCAGCTTTTAGCTTTTATTCTTTACAGGTGGTTCATTTCCAAGGGCCCAGTACAGAGCAGGGCTCCTGGTGGCCAGCAGATAGGTTAGGGCACAGATGGAAGGGTGAGTCTCTGGAAGGACCAGGAGAAGCATGATGGACAGACAGCTGAGTTGAGGGGTGGGGGTGACAGAAAGGTCGAGAGGACGGATGAGTGAATCAGCGGGTGGGAAGGATGGACGGGTGTGACAGGTGTACAGGCAGACACCTACCTTCTTCTGTGGTTCCTCGAGGATGCAGGCAGAAGGTGAAGGTGCACAATCTAACAATATTTCCTCAAAGAGAGCTGTCGGGGACAGAGAGGGAGACCAGAAGGGTGGCTGGGACAGAAACGCCTCTCTCGGGCATGCTGTCCTGCCGTCCCCATAGCTGGAGTGCCCTTCTCTGGCTTTGAGCTTTGGGATCTTCTGTCCAAGTCCAGCTCACAGTCCAGCTCCTGTGGGGGACCTCCGGCCTGGGCAGAGTGAGTAGGTCCCTACTATAGGGTCCAGAGCCTTCCCCACACCAGGCTGGCCTGGAGCAACTCCTCACCAGGCTGTGGGCTCCAGGGATGGGATGGGATTAGTCCTGGGAGGATTCACCCCTGGGTATCCAGTGCTGCCCAGCAAAGAGCTACATACCTGGTGGGCATCACTGTGGGTTTTTTCCTTCCAGTGAACCAAACCTCAGGTCCAGCCCTGGGTGCTCACCTTGGGTCAGGTATTCATTGCCGTCCTCCAAGATCTGTTCGGGCAGCAGTTTCCCTGGGGAGCTGAAGAGGGAGGGGCTGAGCCCTAGGATCTCCTTCAGGGGGTCTGTCTCCATCTGGTTGGTAATCTGGGGAGGACCCAAGGCCAGTGGGTTCTCTGAAAAGGAAATGTCAGGCTTGAGGGTGTGTCAGGCATTGCCCTTTCGCAGAACACAGTGGCTGGCTTTGAGGAGATGGTGTCCCACACTGGGGAAAGGTGACTCTGTCAGTTCCTCAATGTGAGTGCTTAGAAGAGGAAATTAAGAGGCACGGTGCCTGGATTCATGGTGGTGGTGGTGGTGGTTTAGTCGCCAAGTCGTGTCTGGCTCTTTGCGACCCCATGGACTGTGGCCCACCAGGCTCCTCTGTCCATGGGATTTTCCAGGCAAGAATACTGGAACAGGTTGCCCATTTCCTTCTCAAGGGGAATCTTCCCAACACAGGGATCAAACCCACCTCTCCTGCTTGGCAGGCATGTTCCTTCCCACTGAGCCACCAGGGAAGCCCAGAATTACGTTAGGGATGGCATATATATATATATATATATATATATATAGGTATATGATGTGTGCTAGATCCAATAGACCGATAAGAGCTAGCTGGAGCTCTGTTAAGAAAGATTCTGAAGTAGTTTCTGGGATCAAGAGAAAGAGTTAGGATTGATTAGCAACGTCCGCCATGGCAACCAATGGCTGGGGCGACGAGTGCACCGTGTGTCCATGCCTAGTGGACATCCATCCCTCTCCAGCTTCCCTGGCCATCCTCAGAAGAAGGTACCAAGAAGGCCCCACACCTGCCTACAAGGGGGAGAGACAGAGCTTCAGTCACCTTGGGGGCTGCCCTCTGCAGTCCAGGAGGGAATCCAAGGGTCAGCATTTGGGGACTCCTTGCCCACCTCCTCGCCAGAATCATAGAACACCAGCTTCTGCCTGCAAGAGGTAGAATTACGAGGCAGACCTGGAGCCCTGGCTGGAAATACTGTGGCACACAGAGCGAGCCCTTGCCCCCGGATGTCTCAGTGTTGCCCACTGTGGAATAAGACGGGGATGGCTCTGTGCCCACCGCTGGGGGAGTGCTGGGGCAGAAACCTTAGTCAGTTGAAGTGCCTGCCCTTAGGGAGCTTCAGGGCTTGTGACGAGAGGCCAGCTGTCATCAGAGCTGATGACACAGTGGGCAGAGCTGTGAGGGGGGTTTGAGGAGGAAGAGAGAAGGCAGGCAGGGCAGGACACAGAACCATGCTGAGCTAGAAGGATAGGTAGAAGGATGGGTAGTTCCTTCCAGGTGGACGAGGGGAACAGGCTTCCAGGAAGAGGGAACCAAGGATGAGAAGCCTGGGGGGACACAGGTGGGGCTCCTTCCAAAGTGGTGAATATTTAGTGGTAAGGATAAGATTCACGGGGAGGGGCTGGCAAGATGAGCTGGGGCAAGAGAGGGTCTCAAGTGCAAATTAAGATATCTAGGCTCTACCCAATAACAGGGAGCAGCCTAAAGCCAAAACCCAACAAGATCAAGAACTCTGTTAAAAAAGCCACACAGATGACTGGTGTTGACAAGCTAGAAGGGTAGGACAGGAGGCCAGGGAGGGACTGCAACCCTGGTCAGCACACAGGAGGCAGGGCTTTCCCTTGGGCTCCCAGTGTCTGGTGCAAAGCTAGGCCCTCAGAGGTGGTCACCCCGGATACCACCAGAGGGTGGAAATTGACCCGATTTCTCCCCAGGTCTTAGCCATTCCCCTGGAACACGTCAGTTCCCCAGCTCATATCCCCTGAGCTTCCCTTACCTGGGACCAGGCTGGGTCTTGTTGAGAAAATGGATCATCTCGACCCCTTGCTGGGCCTCAAAAGCAGGATAAGACCCCGAATCCTGAGTATCATATTTGGCACAGCAGCCTATGGGGGCAAGTTGGGATGGTCACTCCTGTGATGGGGCCAGATGCCAGGGCTCACAGGGACACAGATGGAGAGGTGCGGAGTCTCCCACAGCCTTCTGCCTCCTCCCACTCCAGCCAAAACCTCAGGCTGGGGGCGGGGACTCCGAATTAGGTTTGAAAGTGAAAGTGTTAGTAGCTCAGTTGTGTCCAACTCTTTGTGACCCCGTGGACTGTAGCCTGCAAGCTTCTCTGTCTGGAATTCTCCAGGCAGGAATACTGGAGTGGGGTGCCGTTCCCTCCTCTAGAGGATCTTCCCAATCCAAGGATCAAACTCTCCTGCATTGCAGGTAGATTCTTTACCATCTGAGCCACAGGGTACCATGAATCACCCCCAGGTTTCTGGAATCCTACATCTCTATTAGAAGCTCTAAAGAAGATAAAATATTTAAGTGCAATAATGATGAAGATGATGGTAGCAAACAAGTGTATAGTACTTACCATGCCAGCACAGTTTTAATCATTTTACACACTACTCAGCACCCCTTTGCCGAAGAATATGGTTATTATAATACCCATTTGAAAATGAAAGTGAAGTCGCTCAGTCGTGTCTGACTCTTTGTGACCCCGTGGACTGTAGCCTACCAGACTCCTCTGTCCATGAGATTTTCCAGGCAAGAATACTGGAGTGGGTTGCCATTTCCTTCTCCAGGGGATCTTCCCCACCCAGGGACTGAAACTGGGTCTTCCACATTGTAGGCAGACACTTTACTGTCAGAGCCACCAGGGAAGTCCAATACCCATTTACAGTTCAGTAAATGGAGGCACTGAGCTCTAAACTAGTCCAAGGTCATAAGATTAGCAGACAATCTGGAACACCCACCACTCATGGGTGACCCCAGGAAGTGAGCGTATGGGATCACCGGATGGTCACTAGCACCATGCCCATGGCCTGGCCCAGAGGATAGGGTCTGGGAGGAAGGGCTGAATGAATGGGCAGAGGAAGAGGATGACCTGGCCTTGCTTTCCAGTCGTGCCTATGTCTGCTGGGGGTGTCACACCTTTGAAGCTGGCTCACAGGAGCATTTGTCTGGCTGCTTCAAGGGAAGGGAGGCTCAGGAGGGGCCCAGCTCTTGCCCCCAGTTCTGTGAACTGCAGCCCTCACGTGAGGGCCGCACTGAACCTGTCCCTGGCCTTACACCCACAGCCGAGACTGAAGGGAAGAGGAAACTGGGAAAGAGGCCAAGAGACGGCACCTCTCTTGTCCATGGTCCAATCCCCGGCTCCTAGGACTGTGTCCAGGATGCTGGGAGGTGCCTGATCAGTGGTGTGTAAATGACTGGCTAAGTTAGTGGAGAGGAAAGAGACCAACTTGAGATGTCACAGTGGATGCTGTTCTCAGCCACATCCAGCAGTGTCAGCTGGCATCTTCCTCCCTTCCTGTCACCTTGAAATGAGGATGCCTCAGCCCTGGGGAGACTGCAGGAGTCCCAGCATCTTGGAGGGGTGGTGGTCCCCACCACATTTCCTCCTTTCTGGTCTGGAGATGGGGTCTCCAGCTTCTCAGGCTTCTCCAGGGCCAGACAGCGACGAGGGTTCTGGGCCCGGGTCTGGCGTTCTGGGAGAGGAGAGAGATGGCATCAGACAGGGCGGGGGGGACTGTCTCCAGAAGGTGGTTGGGGTTGGGGTGGAGACACTCTGCTCTGGTCCCAATGACCTGCTTCAAAGCTTTGCCTGGCCGAGTCACTCAGTCCTTCTCAGGTAAGCCTGTATCCTCAATTAAAGACCGTCTAGTCGGATACCCCCTTCCTCTGCCCACATGTTAGATTCACTTTGAGAACTGTGAAAAATACTGATGCCCAGGTTCCACCCAGATCACTGAAGCCCAGCATTCTGGGTGTAAGGCACAGGCAGGGAAAGCATCTCAGTGATTCAGATGTGCAGCCAGGGCTGGAAATCACTGATTAGGTCCAACTCCACCCCCCCACACACTGTTTTTTTTAAAGCTACGTCATGTGGCATGCAGGATCTTAGTTCTTCAACCAGGGATTGAACCAGTGCCCTCTGAATTGAAAGTGAAATCTTAACCTCTGGAACACAAAGGAAGTCCCCCAACTCCCTTTTTAAAGACATGGAAAATGGGGCCAAAAAGGGGAAGAGACAGGTAGTGAGTCAGTAGCATGGCTGAGGTGGGACTTGGGACCCTCGGCTCCCACACAAGGGTCCTTCCATCACCGATGCGCCCTGCTGCCCTGGCCCAGGGATAGATGACAGGACAGAGGAATGATAAATGCTAACAGCAGATTCCATTTGCTGGGCACTGGCCACATGCCCCTCCACTTAAGCACTGCTGAGAGGTGTGCACATGGGCTCCCAATCCTGAGGCCCACCCTGTGGCAGGCACTCCAATATCCAGACCAGGAAACAGGGGCTCAGAGGATGAGAGTGACTCCCCACTCCCACCCTAGGCCTCAGAGCTAGGAAGAGGAGAGCACCAGGAGTTGAACTGAGGCACGGCTGAATCTAGAGCCTGGTCCAGGCTCAGGACTGCTGACTCGGCCTCCCTGGAGTGGTGACGACCTGGAGAAGGAGCCCCATTCCTGTGGGACTCCTGCTACCTGTTCTACTGCAGGCTTGTACCTGACGCTCGGGTAGGCTTTTTCTTCCGAGGTTTCCGGCATGCTCCCCAAAGACGGGACTTCTGAGAGTGTGGGGAGCTGGATGGGGTGGAGAGTCTCTGCTTTGCGGGGCCTGCAGCAGGGTTCCAACCCAGCCCTGCAGAGGATGGAGAAGGAGGCAGGTCAGATGGCCTCACCCTCGTCCAGCCCGAGTCCTGCCTCTGGACAACGCTTCCCAGCGGACGAGGGAGGGAGGCTGCTGCAGTCCCCAGATAGACTTTGTAAAAGTGGAAACTGAGGTCCCGGGAGGAGATGGGACTTGTCTAAGGTTCCACAGCCAGGTGGCAGAAGTACAGGTGAAAACTCGGTTATCTGCACGTCCATTCCGGGCCTCGGCCCAGACAGAAGACTGACCCAACGCTTCCCAAATGCTTACCCATCTTCCCCTCCCAAACCAATTCCTCTTCCTACCTCCTCATGATGGTGGGTGGCCCGCGGCCTTTCCCCCAGGCCTCACAATTCTTCCTTGTGAACATCTCCCAAATTGACATCTTCAGCCCACACTCTCAGCCATGGTGCTGCATTTGCTTGCGGTCTCCTGCCCAGGTCCCTCCTAGAAGTGTCTCCGCTGGTCTCCCTGACTCGTTTCTTACTTAATGACCCCCACACTAGATGTCAAGGACCTCTTCCTAAACAGCCACTGTGACTGTGGTTTTCCTCTGGCTTACAGTCCTTCAGTCGTATTCATCCTCTCTATCTCCCTCCCGAGTCAGGCTCTCGAGGCCCTTCAGAATCTCATCTCTGCCTCACCTCTTACCCTTCTTGCCAGGGTATTTCTCACACCAGTAACACCACCACCCAGCACACACAATGTGGGACGACTGGCATGTTCCAGGCACTGTGTGACAACACTCCTTGCGTGTATTAACCCATTTAATTCTCAAAACAAACATAAAGGAAGTACTCGTACTGGTCCATTTTGCAGATGAGGGAACTGAGGCACAGAGCAGTTTAGGTCATGAGACACATGTGTCTGAGTCTGGACCCAGCTCTGGAGGCTGTGCACGTCATCTGGGTGCTGCACGGCCCCTCCAGTCACACCCGATGGCTTGCCTGTCCCCTTCTATTTGTGTCTTCTTGTGCCTGCGGGCTCCTGCTCACATAGTTTCTTGTTTGCCTGGCATGGTGCCCCCTGTCCTTGAAGGCCCGCTCCAAGGGCCCTCCCCCCACAGCCTTCCCAAGACACACTCCTCTGGGGTCACAGCATCTTGGACCCACGCCAGGGTGCGAGATCTGGGGAGGATGGGCACCATTTAGGTCACTTCAGTGTCCCCTACAGCCTGGACATAGCAGGCACTGGGAACGTCTGCTGAGCTTACTTACCTTCGAGCCCGCCGTGCCCATGGTTGGTGTGGAGTTGGAGCAAGGCCTTGGTCACATTGATGCTGCTCTGTAGGTAGTGAATATACTGCAGGACGTGCAAGAGAACCTCCTTCTGCTCCCAAAAGAAAGACGGGGTTGAGCAGGCGCTCAGGATCATGTGAGGCTGCTGGGGACCAGGGACAGTCAGGTCCAGGATCCCTGGGGCCCCATCCCAGCAATCCACCCACCATGTGCAGAGAGGTTCCTGTTGTGCTCGTCAGTCCACACCGTGGCCCAGGGAGCCAACGGTTACAGCTCTGAAGACAAGCTCAGGCGCTGAAGGGATCGCTGGGTTACAGAGAGGGCATGGCCGAGCTTGGGTGTGAAGCCAGGCCTGCCTGCCTCCCAGTGTGGTTTTGGGGGGCACATGCTGCTGGGCTTCCTGCCCCTGGCCCTTAGGCACGTGCACAGTCTCCCTCTCCTCCCTGGCTTCTTTCTTCGAGCCTTGGCACAGCGTTCCCCGCCTTCCAGAAGCTTTCCTGACCTCCTGACCCCACACCTAGGCTGTTCAGATGTCCCTCCTCAGCACTCCTGTGACACCCTGGGCCTGTTTCCACCAAGGCACTTGCCACACTGTGTTATAATTATCCATTGATGTGTCATACTCTCCCATTGACCTTGAGCCCGTTGAGAGTAAGAGAATGTAGCTGATGGATTTCTGGATCCTGAGCACACAGAACAGAGAGGTGATGGAGCCAGTTATCACTGAAGGAATGACTCTTCCCCCATAGCACCAGCAGGCATCCCCCATCCAGCCACTAAGTCGAGGCTGAGTTGACACTGGAGATACTAAGCTAAAAAAGATACCAACCACTAAAGCCACAAGGAGGGGGAACTACACAAACTTTTTTTTTTTGCCTTCACAGAACTTACAATACAGGGAGGGCAGCAGACCTTAATAAACTCATAATTCATATAAAATTATTGACTGTATGATAAGCATTAGGAATAAAAGAGCATGATACAATTAGACTTGGGTGTCCAAAAAGGCCTCTCTCAAGTGGCAGCATTGAAACTGAATAGTGGGGACTGCCCTGGCGGTCCAGTGGTTAAAACTCTGTGCTTCCAGTGCAGGGGGCTCAAGTTCAATCCCTGGTTGGGGCACTAAGATCCTATATGCCGTGCGGTATGGCCAAAAAACTAAAAATATTGAAATAAAAAAAATAAACTGAGAGTGTAAGGAGTTAGCCTGGTAAGGAGGTGAGGAAAGAATACCTATAACTCTTTTTTTTTTGGATTGAAATAGATCCCTAGAATAACAATAATTGTCAGCAGGAATCTTCCAAACCCCAAATCAGGAAACATGGTCTCAGGAGTGGGGGATAAATTGAGAGACTGGGATTGACATATACACACTGCTATATATAAAATAGATAACTAACAAGGGAACTTAGCACCAGGAACTCTGATTAATACTCTGTAATGACCTATATGGGAAAAGAATCTAAAAAAGAGTGGATATATATATATATGTATATGTATATGTATGACTGATTCACTTTGCTATACAGCAGAAACCCACATAACACTGTAAATCAACTATACTCCAATAAAAATTAATTTAAAAAGAAGAAGCATGGTCTCAAGAGGGACATACATGAAACTTTTCCATAAAATATAATACAGATAGTCACTGAACATATTTAATCTGATCCATGGAAGAAAAATAGCTGCTCAGTAGTGTCGGACTCTTTTCAAGTCCATGGATTGTAGCCCACCAGGCTCCTTTGCCCATGGAATTCTCCAGGCTAGAATATTGGAGTGGGGAGCCATTTCCTTCTCTAGGGAATCTTCCTGATCAAGGAAGAACACAGATCTCTTGCACTGCAGGTGGATTCTTTACCGTCTGAGCCACCAGGGAACCTGATACGCAGAGGTAGTTATAATTTACTTAAGGATTAATGGCTATTGATGCTTGGCTTCCCAGGTGGCTCAGTGGTAAAGAATCCACCTGCCAATGCTGGTTCAATCCCTGGATCAGGAAGATTCCCTGGAGAAGGAAATGGCAACCCACTCCAGTATTCTTGCCTGAGGGAAATCCCAGGGACAGAGGAGCTTGGCAGGCTATAGTCCATGGGATCGAAAAGAGTCAGACACTGCTTAGCAACCGAGCACGCACACCACACAATGTGACACAGCCCAAAGACTATTAGCTTAGGTCCTGGCTCCAACCTGCCACTTACTGGCTGTGCATGGTAGGTCATTTTACCTCCTTAGAGCCTCAGTTTTCTCATCTGTGCAATGGGCACAAGGATATTCATTCAGGCTCAGAGGAGTATCATTAGGACGAAATAAATTTGAGTGTGTGAAATTGCCCAGCATACAGCCTGATACATTCGTTGACCAATAAATGCTTAGTTGACGACTGAGACTGAGGACTGACTGGGATGAAGGTTGTATGTAGAGCAGGAGGCCCAGGACTTAATTTAAGGGAGGAAGGTCCGTCTAGTTAAGGCTATGGATTTTCCTGTGGTCATGTATGGATGTGAGAGTTGGACTGTGAAGAAGGCTGAGCGCTGAAGAATTGATGCTTTTGAATTGTGGTGTTGGAGAAGACTCTTGAGAGTCCCTTGGACTGCAAGGAGATCCAACCAGTCCATTCTAAAGGAGATCAGCCCTGGGTGTTCTTTGGAAGGAATGATGGTAAAGCTGAAACTCCAGTAGTTTGGCCACCTCATGCGAAGAGTTGATTCATTGGAAAAGACCCTGATGCTGGGAGAGATTGGGGGCAGGAGGAGAAGGGGACGACAGAGGATGAGATGGCTGGATGGCATCACTGACTCAATGGACGTGAGTCTGAGTGAACTCCGGGAGTTGGTGATGGACAGGGAGGCCTGGTGTACTGTGATTCATGGGGTCGCAAAGAGTCAGACACGACTGAACGACTGAACTGAACATGAATCACAGTGATAAAATCAACAAGATCCCTGGTGGTCCAGTGGTGAAGACTTCGCCCTTGCTTCCACTGCAGAGAGCAAGGGGTTGGATCCCTGGCTGAGGAACTAAGATTCCACAAGCCATGTGAACTGAACTGAAAATGGGAAAGGAGTGGGATCCTTAAGACAGCTGAGGGAACTCCCTGCCAGTCCCGTGGTTAGGACTTTGTGCTTTCAATGCTGAGGGCCCAGGTTCAGTCCCTAGGTAGGGAACTAAGATCTGGAAAGCTGCACAGTGCAGCCATAAAAAGAGGGGGGACAGTGGGCTGAGACCTGGGGGGATTCTACCAAGGGGATGTGGTCCTCTGCTTGTGATGAAATGCTGCTGCCTGTGCCTTGACTTGACTGTCATTCCTCCAGTGCAGGGACTGTCTCAGCCATCTCCACCCTCCCTGCCAAGAACTATAAGAGCCCATGCACACCAAATTCTCCAGTGGGCAAGAGGGCAAAATTTCTCAGCTATTTTTGAGCACTGTGGTGGTCTGTATAATGCCTCCCCCAAAGGTGTCCATGGCCTGGTCCCCGGAACCTGTGCATGTGTTGCCTTATATGACAAAGGGGCCTTTGCAGATGTGATTAAGGATCTTGAGATAGGGAGATGATTCTTGATTCTGGCTTATTTGAGTGTGCCCAATGCAATCACAAGCATCCTTATAAGCGGGAGGCAGGAGGGCCAAAGGCAGAGAGGGCAAACTGCTGACCAAAGCAGAGATAGAGGTGAGACCAGAAGCTGTTATGCTTCTGGCTTTGAAAAGGCTATGAACCAAAGACCATAAGTGGCCTCTAGAAACTGGCAAGGCGTCCCCAGTGTCTCAGGGGTAAAGAACTTGCCTGCAGTATAAGAGACTCAGGAGACTTGGGTTCGATCCCTGGGTCAGGAAGATCCCCTAGAGGAGGGCATGGCAACCCACTCCAATATTTTTGCCTGGAGAATCTCATGGACAGAGGAGCCTGGCGGGTTACAGTCCATGGGGTTGTAAAGAGTCGGACGTGACTGAAGTGACTGAGCTTGCACATGTGCAGAAATTGGCAAAGGAGGAGGAAACATGCTCTCCTGGAACCTCTGAGAAGAACTAAATTCGGAAATCATCCCAATGAAGTCACAAAAGAAGGCTGTCAGAAAGGGAACCGACATTTATTCAGGCCCTGTAATGGCTATTGTGTCGTTTTGGTCTCACAATATCTCTGCATAGGAGTAATTATTTTTAGCTGAGATTATTTAGTTATAGTTTTATAGATTATATAGTTACTTTTAGTAGTGATTTATAGCTGAGAAATCTGAGGCTTGAAAGGCTGATAATTGAGTGAGCTGCCCAGAGTTCTGCAGGTGTGGAGCTGGAGGGCTCAGATCCAGACTGTCTTGACTCCCAGGGAGATGACCTTGACCTGGTGCCTTGCCTATTTTTTTCCTCTCTCAATTCCTCCCGCCTCCTTTTTTTTTGTTGTTGCCATGCCACGTGGCATGTGGGATCTTCCCTAACCAGGGATCAAACCTGTGCCCCCTGCATTGGGAATTCAGAGTCTCAACCACTGGACCACCAGGGAGGTCCCTCCCCCTGCCTCCTTTGCAGGAAAGAATTCCTCAGACTTCTGGTCATGGGATCACAGACTCCCAGAAATTCCCACTCATAGCAGGACTCTTGCCATCTCAATGCTGTCACTGGGTTTGTGTGTCTGTCTAGATTTCCCAGGACAAGGGAGGTCAGCCCAATTGCTGATATGTTCAGATCTGCCTCCCAAATTCACCTCCTCTCCTTCAGCCCCTTTACCTTGGTGAGCTTCTTGGTACCAGTCTTTAGGGTCACTGGCAGCATCAATGCCAGCTCTTGCAGTTTGCTGGTGTGGTTTTTCCTCTGCTTCCTGTTTTGGGACAAGAGCCGGTTTTGGTTAGGACATCCCAAATGGAATTTGGTATCTGATACCACCCCCGAATCCACCTGTTTCAGTGTTCCCCATCTCAGAGAAGCTTAGTTCCCCAACCAGGGATTGAACCCATGCCTCTTGCAGTGGAAGCATAGAGTCTTAGCCAGTGGACCCCCAGGGAACTTCCAATCACCAAATTTTGCCCATTCCTCCTCCAATCTCTTCTCTCCATCCCCTCACCCCCACCCTAGTCCGTGTGTTGACATCCTCATAGTTCTCCCAGCCTCCCATCTGGCCTCCTCCAAACCATACTCTCTATGAGAGTCAGGGCGATCATTCTTTCTTCTTTTTAATATTTATTTCGCAACACCAGGTCTTAGTGGCAGCACGCGGGATCTTTAATCTCTCGTTGAGGCCCTTGGGATCTAGTTCCCTAACCAAGGATGGAATCTGGGCCCCTGCATTGGGAGCACAGAATTTTAGCTACTGGACCACCAGGGAGGTCCCTGGAGTAATCTTTCTGAAACACAAAAATGTCTATGGTTTTCTCATCTGTGCAAAATGAATGAGGATATTCTTTCAAGGCACAGAGGGTTATCCGTAGGACTGAATACTTTAGTTACCTAAGAAGTACTTCAAATCTCTCAATCCCATCCCATTATTAAGAATCAAGTCCTTGATTTTATTAAAAATCAAACCCTTGACATGGCTTATAATGCCCGCCCCTCCCCCCATGGCTTGGCCCACCTGATCATTCTGGTCTCATCTCTTACTTCTTTCGTTCTCTCCCATCAACAGCCCCCAACTCCACAGGACAGGTGAGGTGGCTCTGCTAAGGGGCCCCTGACCCTGAGCTCATGCATTTCTCTGATCCCTGCACTAGGCTGAGAGCTGAGCCAGGGGCACCTAGAACAGGGTCTGGCACATTGTGGGAACTCACTGCCTATTTGCTAAATGAACAGATAAATAGGGTGTGAAAGAAGTTAACTCCTGAGCAGATGCAGAACTTTCAGGATATAATCCCTGAATCCATAATTCATAATATATTCACGTACACACACCTGTACCTCTTTCTCCTGACAGATGGAGACACAAAGATGTTGGCGTCTCTCCCAAATTACACATTTCTGGCACTATTCCTGCTACTCGTTTGGGAAAGCCGGAACACTTCGTCTCCACCAATCCTTATCTCATCTTCCTTCAGGGCCTGGTTCAATTGCCATCCACCCCAGGAAGCCTCCTCTGTCTTTCTCTCTGACTGAAAGCAGGATCAAGCCAAACATACTCCACTGATTACATATGTATCTCTGATTCCTACTCAGACCCACGAACTGATACCCCCTCTTTTATTTTTGGCTGTGCTGTGTGGCATGCAGGATCTTAGTTCCCTGACCAGGGATCAAACCCTTGCCCCTGCATTAGGAGCGAAGAGTCTTAACCACTGGACTGCCAGGGAAGTCCGTCGATACTTCCTTTTTGCCAGTCCTGTGCTGGACACTGTGGAAAGGGAGAGAAATTGATTCACTGTCCTCAAGGACATGAGGGACCAGTGTGGGAGGCACTCTTATCTCCCCAACCATACTCTGAAGTTGAAAGAATCATTCTCACTCATTCATTCAGCAATTGCTTATTGAGCCCTTACTGTGTGCCAGGAAGTGTGGTTGGTGATAGGGATAAAAATCTATAAAACAATAACTTTTTCTAGAGCCCACAGTACAGCCAGGTATCCATTTATCAAATTGTTCCACAAACAACATAAAATGACAACTAGGAGCAGAACCAGCTATATAATTTGCTGAGGATAAGAAGATTTTCCTCGTGGTCCAGTGGCTAAGACTCCAAGCTTCCAATGCAGGGGGCTCCATTTCCATCCCTTGTCAGGGAACCCAGATCCCACATGCCCCAATTAAAAAGATCCTGGGTGCTACAACAAAGATCAAAGATCCTGCACGTTGCAACTAAGACCCGGCGCAGCCAAGTTATATATAAATATATAAATAATACATATAAATGTATATATTTATATGTATAATACATATAAATATATATATTATACATAAATAATACATATAAATATATATTTTTTATTTGGAGGGAGAAAAAGGGTTACTAGGAATTGCAAAATCTTGGTCTCTCCTGGACAATAGTCCTGAATAGGTGTGATCCGGGGCTGTGCTCACAGGGGCCTCTGGGAATCGGGCACTCCCTCCCAAGGGGGCTTCTTTCCTTGCTGGATGGTTCTAGTTTCAGACAAGTCTTCCCCATAGTCTCTATGAGTTTCACTCACTAATCCCAGCTCTGCCCTCTGATTCTGTGGGGAACAGGTCAGCTCCAGCCACACAGGTTTTTTTCTGTTTCTCTCAACTGCCAAGTTTATTTCTGCCTTCAGGGCCTTTCCCATCCCCACCACCTAGAATGTTTCTTTGCCGATTTTTCACATGGCTGATTTCTTGCCATTCAGCCTTTAGCTTAAATGTAACAACCCCAGAAAGGCCTTTCCTGACACCTGATCTAAACAGGCCCATTCTTTGTCACATGCCCACATCATTTATCAGCATCTAAAATCTTTCTTTCTCTCTTTTTTCCTTTCTTCTTTCCTTTCCTTCTTTCTCCCTTATAAACACAAGAGCAGGGATTTTTGTCCCTTTTATTATTGCTATATCCTGGACTGACTTCTCCATTAGGCAAAGGTAAGCACAGTGCCTAAGGCTGGTGATAATTTTAGGGGCTCATGAAGTGTTTTCTTTTGAAATCAGAAGAGAAAAAGATTAATATTCAGCTTGGATTACATTCATCTTTATACCAATGCTGTCATAAATGACAGTTTTTAATGTGTTAATGAAAGAATGAGCCCAAGAAAGCAAAACTGCCTACAACCCACAAAAGTCATATATGGCGTTGGCTATATTCCTAGCTCCTGGAATAATACCTAGCTCTTAGTAGGTGCTCGACAAAAAATTGTGTTGAATTAAAGAATGCTATTCTGTCTTATGATTGCCTTTCAGTCTTTGAAGTAGCAAATCACTCTAAATTCTTGGGTTTCCTTTTCCCTGAGCTAATCAGCCTAAACACTCACTATTCCTTTATTTTACAGGAGCTGGAAGGAGCTTTAATCAAGAGCCAGTCCAAGGGACTTCCCTGGTAGTAAAGACTTTAACTTCCTGCAGGAGATGCAGGTTCAATCCCTAGTCAGGGAGCTAAGATCCCACATGTCTTGTGGCCAAAAAACCAAACGTAAAACAGAAACAATATTGTAAAAAATTCAATAAAGACTTTAAAAGTGATCCACATCAAAAAAATCTTTAAAAAAAAAGCCAGTCCAAATTTCTCAGATCAGCTATGTGAAATCCAAGGCCCAGACTCTAATTTGCTTAACATGTGCAAGAATTTTGGGCACCTTATGCGAAGAGTTGACTCATTGGAAAAGACCCTGATGCTGGGAGGGATTGGGGGCAGGAGGAGAAAGGGACGACCGAGGATGAGATGGCTGGATGGCATCACAGACTCAATGGACGTGAGTCTGAGTAACTCCGGGAGTTGGTGATGGACAGGGAGGCCTGGCGTACTGCGATTCATGGGGTCGCAAAGAGTCAGACACGACTGCGCGACTGAACTGAACTGAACTGTGCAAGAATTAAAGAGCCACCTCAAAATGAGGGAGAGCAAGGGGCAGTCCCAAGAAGCAGTATAACGGTTATAAACTTGAGCTTTTGAAGCAAACAGATCTGGTTGAAATCCCAGCTCTGCCACTTGCTGTGTGATTTTGGACAAGTGCTTTCATCTCTCCAAACCTGTTTATAATTCATTTATAAAATGGAGCTGGCTGGAAAGTGTGATCTTGTCCAGGTGTTTAGCACCAAGGGCATGCTCATGAAAGGCTTGTTCAAGATAGAAGGTAGACAGTCATTTGTTGGAACAATTTAAGTATAAGGGATGTTGGAGAATAGGGTGGAGGTATTGTATTGGATGACTATGGTTGATAAAACTGTCATTTTTGGTTGACCAACATCCAATCCCCGTTTTCTGGTAATAATTTCCTTTGGGTTACAATCCCTCCCCCACTCTCAGTCCATGTGGTTCACAGAGTCTGAACCCAACCTCCCCTTCCACTCTTGGCTCTGATGTTGTCTGGGCTGGCTCACCATTTGTGAGGGCAAGAGACCTTTCAGTCACTCCAGGTCCACATCCTGCCAACTTGACAAGTCTGGCATAGATTCTCTTTCCAGGATCCATTGACTCTGATTAGCTAAGTCTGGGTTACTACCCAAATCCTGAACCAATTACTTGACTTCTCCCTTCCATTAGGGAGCACTGAAGCAAAGTCTAATCAAGAAGTCAAGGGATTGGTTGAGGATTTGGGTAGTAACACAGGCTTGACCAATCAGAGTCAATGGATCATGGGGAGAAAGTCTCTGCCAGATTTGTCAGGTTGGCAGAACATGGACCTGGAGGGGCTTAGGAGCCATCTTGCCCTCACAAATGGAAAGGCAACCCAGACAACAGCAGAGCCAAGACAGGCAGATTTCTGGCCATATCATTTAACCCCTCCTTGGAACCAGCCTAGCCTGATGCCCCAGAATTTTTTGTTTAAAGGATCCAATAAATCCCCATTTATGCCTTAGCCAGTTTTAGCTAAGTTTCTATTAATTGCAATTGAGTCTTTATTAATACAATGACTCCACATCTAAAAAGGGAGGAAAGAGAATGCACTGTTGGTGACCTCTGGAATTCCAGGAAAAATAGGCAAGCAGGAGAGAAATTCTTCATTGTCTTCATGTACTCCTTCTGAGCACAGTTCCTAAGTAGAGAACCTAAATAAAGCGGATGCTGATTTTTTGAGTTAATAAATGAAGAAACAGATAGATGAAAAGTCACTGGGGAAGAAAATAAGGGATAAGATGAACTTTGGCTCTCTTCTTTATCCAGATGTTGGAGGAAAGGAGAAATCTGATCCAACCCTCATCTGCTGGGAAAACCCATTAGATTCCTGACACTTGGTAGGGGCATGATGGCAAAATAAATACGTAAATAAAAGAAAGGAAGGAAGGGCATTTAAAAAAAATCAGAATGTCAAAACCTGCAAGGGCTTAGAGATGATCTTTGCCAACTACCTCAGAGTTCTCTCATCTTGAAATGGCAGTAATATTTGTACCTACTTCCTCCTGGAGCTGTTGTCAGGATTAATGGGTATACAAACAAAAAGCTTAGCAAAAAGTCTGGCAAACTACTAAATGCTCAGTAAACACTATTGTTATTATCATTCTACCAGAGTGGCCAGAGCTGCAAGGGAGGTGGGGCCAGGGGGAGCCCTTACCTGTCACTAGGACTCAGGGAGTTGGTTCTGGGCTGTTCAGGAGAACACACATGTTTGCTGGAATCCCACATCTGCAAAGAGGGGAAAAGAAAGAATTATTAGTGACCTCTGGGATTCCAAGAAGAATGCACAGTATGATAGGCAGCCTCATTTCCCTCCATGGTGCTCCTTTGAGCACTCAAGAGATCCCCCAAAAAGTCCTGAGTCCCCATAAACACAGGCCAATAGAACAAATGAAAATGTCCAAAGTCTAAACGAAGTCCATGAATGTCAAATTGGAAGTTTGGGCTTGTAAATCATGATCCAGATCTAAAACTAAAAGCAGCAGATTTCCAAACTTTGATTCAGAGCTTTAGTCTTAATAATGAGATGTCAGACTCTGCAGTGGAGAGCGGACCTGAAAACTGTGGCTTAAGATATTTAAACTATGATATTAAGACAGCAACTGTATGATTTTAAACATCCAAAATGAGGATCTAGAGCCTAAAAAGGAGACTTTCCCAAACCTAGAAGCCTTAAACTCTAATACTGAGGTATTCTAGACCCCTAAACTGTCAACTTCTGATCTCCAAATATAAGCCCTAATATTAAGAACACAGACCAGAAACCTTAATATTGAGAACCCAAACCCTAAACAAAGAAACCCGAGCTCCCAAAAGCAAACCTCAACCCCCCCAAATTTACCTCAGATTTGAAAATGAAGACCTCTAGACCCTCAAACTGTCACTTCAGACCCTCAGACTGTCACTTCAGACCCCGAAACTGTGCCCCCAAGCCTAAACTGAGATCTCACATGTGAGTTCTATCTAAAACCCAAACTCTAAAACTGCAGCCCCATACTCAATGTGGGGGACTCCAGGCCTTAACAGTTCTCAAAGTTCTAAACTGGGACTCCAAACCCTAAATCTCACACCTCATACTCTATATTAAGATTCTAGACCTTAAATCTATATTGAGACTTCAATTCTCCAAAATTAGACCTCTGGCCCCCAAATTATACTCTAGGCTTCTAGATTCCCACATTAGTATCTCTGATTCCAACAGGAAAATTTCCAGTGACAAAACCCAAGATTTTCAGATTTCCCAAAACTAGTTCTGTCCAGACACAAATCCCAAGACTACAGGTCCTAACCGGTGACTCCCAAGTCCCCAACACTATTCAGAGACTTCATACGTCAAACTTGAGCCTGGACCCCCAAACCTAGGCCCTGCCTCAAATCCAAACTCTGGCTCTGCTGCCCAGGTCCCGCCTCGCATACAGCCTTGGCACCCAAGGCA
>SJXQ01008293.1:205904-221384 GCA_006408695.1 Aepyceros melampus | reverse complement strand
AGAGACCCCCCTTCTGGTTTTGCGCCAGCCCCAAACTTGGAAGCCCGATTGGACAGTGTCTCGCGCTGGCTCCCGGAGGCTGTTCACGTGCGGGAGCCTCACGCCGGCCTCGGCCACCACGTTCCGAGCCCAGGCGTGAGGTGGGCGCAGTCCCCTTTGGCGTGAGGTTCCTGCTTGAGGCCTGAAGAGAAGAGCAAAAGTGAGCGCTTGAGGCCAGGCTACGCCCCCACCAGTTCCTGCCAAGGTGTGCTAGGCGCGAGACTGGAGAGGAAACGGCAGGGTACAAGTGGCCGTGCGCACGCGCGCCTGGGGAAGGTCCCAGTCTTCCAGCACAGCGCGAGCCTGGCTTCGCGCCTCCTGTCAGTCTTTGCCCGGGAGCGCCAAAAGGCCGACCAATCAGGGCTCGCCAAGTTCCCGCCTTTTCGGCAGGCACCGCCCCTCCTTGCCACGCCCCTAGTTCACTTCAGAGGTCCGAGGCCAAAGGAGCCGAGTGAGGAGGCGGGGTCTCCTCAACTGCCAACTATAAGGAAGCAAGGGAGATCTGACTAATCTTCCTTCCTGCCCTCTGGTGTCCGGTTTCCAACTTTTCCCTTTAGCACAGGGTTAATGAGGACTGAGCGACTTCACTTTTCACTTTCATGCATTGGAGAAGGAAATGGCAACCCACTCCAGTGTTCTTGCCTGGAGAATCCCAGGGACGGGGGAGCCTGGTGGGCTGCCGTCTCGGGTCGCAGAGAGTCAGACACGACTGAAGCGACTTAGCAGCAGCAGCAGCAGCAGCAGCAGCAGCAGCAGCAATGTGGACTTACTGTGTGCGAAACCCCGTGCTAGAAGTTGAGGATTTAGCCACAGCCTTCCTAGTGCAGTCGGGAAGGCTCACAAACTGTGAGAATCTAGTGAGGTAGAGGCTGCGTTAAAGAGTGATAAATTGAGAAAAGATTCAAAGAAGAGGGCCACCAGCATCAGGCCTTAATAGCAGTTCCTCTCATGAAGTTATGTTTCTTAATATAGCAAACTCTGCATTTAGAAAGTTCACTTTCACAACCTATGAGAAGGATAGACAGGAAAATACTGCTTAAAGGGAGGCGATATAGCAACCTAAAGGAGAGTAGAGGCACTGGTGTCCAGCACATTTCAGTTTAAATCACTTTCTGGCTGTGTTGCCATGGAGAAAATTCTCAGTCTATTTCTGCCTTTAGCTTTTATAAATTTGGGATAATGCTTGGATTCTCTGCAGAGTGTCTGGCACATATTTGTGCTTAGTTGCTCAATCGTCTCCGACTCTTCGCAATCCCATGGACTGTAACCTGCCAGGCTCCTCTGTCCATGGGGATTCTCCAGGCAAGAATACTGGAATGGGTTGCCATGCGCTTCTCCAGGGGATCTTCCCAACCCTGGAATGACCCAGATCTCCTGCATTGCAGGCAGATTCCTTACTGTCTGAGCTGCCAGTGAAGCCCAAAAATACTGGAGTGGGTAGACTATCCCTTCTCCAGGGGATCTTCCTGACCCAGGAATCGAACCGGAGACTCCTGCATTGCAGGCAAATTCAATAGGCATATAATTAGCATGCAATAAATATTTACTCAACACTGATTTACACTGTTCTGGGTGTTTGAACAAGATACACAAAGGTGCCTGTCTTCGTGAATCCTCTATTATAACTATAATATGTACAAATTTCTGGTATATGGAGCTTTCCACCCTCCTAAGGTTTAAGGCTAACTTCTTTATTTGTAAATTAGTGGTAAGAAAATCAGGGGTAAAAATAGATGGGAAAGTGCGAAAATACAAGGCACTGTTAGTTATCATGTTAATCAGTTTGAGGAAATCGGTAAACTTGCTCTTTCCACCCCTCACAAACGCCCCTTCACAATTTTCTCAATTTCTTTTCCAAGGGCCCCGGGCCAAAATGGAGGAGGCTGGACTGCATCTCCCAGCGCACCTGGCGGGGGCGCTCTGTACGCCTGCGCTGTGAGACGCCCTCTCTGCCTCCTGGGAGTTGGAGTCAGTCTTTTCCTCAGCCCGCCCAGTTTGCTACCTCCCCACCTCCGCGCCTAACCTTGCTGCCTTCTGGGAGATGTAGTCCGGAGCCGCCCGGACTCCAATTCCCAGCGGGCCTCGGGGCGGGAACCCGGAAGGGGAGGCTGGAGAGGAGCGAGTGGGGGAAATCCGCGTAGCCGAGGGAGCTGCAGCGCGGGGTGATGGTGAGAACCTCGAGCCGGGGCCGGGGGCGCTTGAGAACCCGTGAGGGAATTCGGGACCCGGTAGCGAGAGGGAAGAGGCAGGGGCTAAAGAAGGGGCTGGAGTGAGGGGAGATCGCTTGGGGGAGGGGATTGGGAGACGGGAGCTGGAGGGAATTGTAGAATGGGGGCTGGGGATGGGTCTTGAAGGTAGGGAGAGACTCGAGTTTTGGGATTGATTGTAAGGAAGCTCAGAGCTGGGGAAAGGAGTCCCGAGTTGGAGAAGGGAGTTGGCGTTCAGGCAGAGGCCCAGATGGGGGCAGTTTCGAGAGGTTTAGCCGGGAGAATGTGGAAAGTCATGGGAGTCAGTGCTAGATGAATGAGAGGGTTTGGAGGCTCCGAGGGAGAGGCCAGTTCTGAAAGCGGTGGGTTGGAGCCTCTGGATCGGATTGTGGGCAGGAGGGCAAGCTGGGATGGTGAAAGAAAGAAATCAATGGTAGAGTGATGTGTAGGTTAGGATCCAAGACTGTGCGTAGGGTAGGGAGCAAGAGATTAGGGGCCTGCCTGTAGCGATAGTTTGCTTAGTCCAGCCGGAAACTCCCGATAAACTGGACAGCCACACAACTGTAGGGTAATATGGCCAGAAGAGGCCATAGAGACGACTTCTGCACTCTTATTTCTCCAGTGGGATTTAGAAAAGTGTGGTGGTGTATGTGTATAGGCAGTCCAGCATTCAGATCTTTTCTTCACTCCTTTATGATCTGGGCAAGTGTCCTCTCTCTGAAACTCAGTGCCTTTATCTGTTGTGGGAACAACATGCCACTGAGAAGAGAGGAGTCTTCATAAGATCGTCCTCCTGGCTCAGGGTAAGTCCTTAGTCTCAAGCAGTTGGTGGGAAGTTCCCCACCCCAGGAATGTGACTTGGTCACAGGTGCTAATGGATTCCCTCCTTTTCAGTGGAGCCCCGGGGGCGTTTTCTCAAAACCTGGCACTGATCCAGGCACACCCCAGGTCAGAAACAGGCGGGGGCAGGGAGAGGGTTTCCCCACAGCCATTCCAATTCCAGCTAACACTTATTGTTTAGGAAGTGCCTGGCCTTGTTCTTAGCTATTTGTATGTGCTAACTCCTTTAATTCTGATAACACGCCTAAGTTGTAGGTGCTGTTATTAGCTCTGTTCTACAGAAAGGAGCCAGAGGCACAGCGAGGTTCAGCAACTTTCCCAAGGTCATCCAGCATTAAATGGTAGACTCAGGATTCCAACCTAGGCATCCTGACTTAGAATCTGTGCTCCTGTACTGAGGTTCAACGTCATGAGTAGGGCAGAGTGAGAACTGAAGCCATCTTCAGGGGGTTTTTTTGTTTGTTTGTTTTTTTAAGATTCATTTATTTATTTACTTCTGACTGTGCTGGGTCTTCATTGCTGCCCACGGGCTTTCTCTAGTTTCGGTGAGCAGAGGCTACTTTCTAGTTGCGGTGCCTGGGCTTCTCACTGCAGTGGCTTCTCTTGTTGCAGAGCAAGGGCTGTAAGGTACACCACCTTCCGTAGTTGTGGCGCACAGGCTTAGTTGCTCCACCACGTGTGGGATCTTCCTGGAGCAGGGATTGAACCCATGCCCTTGCATCAGAAGACCGGAGTCTTAACAGCTGGACCACCAGGGAAGTCTGAAGCAGTCTTCAGTTCAAATTTTAATTCTGCCACTTACTTTCTCTGTGACCTTGGGCAAGTCTTTTGGCCTCTCCTCAATTATAAAATGGGGTCAGTAACCCTAAGAAGGTTAGAGAGTTCAGGAAGGTAAGCATATAAAGTGCTTGAATAGGTGCTTGATGCATGTGAGTTGTCATTTTGAATGGGAAACGCAGACCTGAGAGAGGGCAGTAGAGAAAGACTGGTGAGGGAGACACCTCCAAACTGCCTTTTCCTTTCTCTCCCAGGTTGCTCCTGGGAACTCTTCTAGTTCCCCACCCTCTGTCCCTGGTGCCTAAGCCCAGGCCTGACTCCCTGAGGGGGTGCTCAGAAACTCAATCTGTCCCCATTCCCATTCCTAGCCCCAGCCAAATATAAATAATTCACTCACCAATGCCCAGCCTGGCCCAACTCCAGGTATTTCAGTGAATAGGAGATATTTCTAACAACTGTGTTTTTTTTCCCTCCTGACTTTTTGGTCACTGGGACCTCGCAACTTTGTATGTAAGTAATGTTAAAACAGTTTGGTTCATTTGTTGTAGGCTTCCGGAGTTTACCCCCTAAATTGTCTGGCTCTAATAGGAAAGCTTATGGTTAAAAGCACCAGCATCCAGTAGGCCCACGTTCCCATCCCCACCTCTGCTGCTGTGTGTCCTTGGCCAAGTTGCTTGCCTACTCTGGGCCTCTGTTTTCTCATATGTAAAATGGGCCACATTCCAACCATGAAACTCTTGTCAGTTCATGAGATCTTGTGTATAATATGCCTAGTGCATATTAAGTTCTTTGTAAGTGTGATGTATTTTGATTAATTTTATTCTTTCCAGAAAAATTTATTGAGCATGTGCTCCAGAACCATAACACCAAGATTTGAATACTGGCTCCATCACCCACCAGCTCTGTGACTTTGGGCAAGGCACTTAAGCCCCCAGGACCTCAGTTTCCTCTTCTGGAAAATGAAGGCTCATCCCTTGAATCATTCACCCTATTGATAGAGCACCTACTGTTTGCCAGCACCTGTCCCAGGAACAGGCTGCCACCCTCCCCTTGGGGTGCTTGCGGCTGTCACAACACCGGGGCAGCTTTGCATCTCTGGTGGCATCTGTGCTCCTTTTTCTGGTGTGGATTACTCTACTCCTGATTCATTTTCAGCCCCTCGTGCCAGTTTTGCCTGTTTGTCATTCACTTCAGTTCAGTTCAGTCAGTGCTCATTGGTGTCCGACTCTTTGCGACCCCATGGACTGGGCACACCAGGCTTCCCTGTCCATCACCAGCTCCCAGAGCTTGCTCAAACTCACGTCCATCAAGTCGGTGATGCCATCCAACCATCTCATCCTCTGTCGTCCCTTTCTCCTCCAGCCTTCAATCTTTGCCAGCTTTCTTGGATTTTTAACATTCTGTTTCCAGGTCGCAGTGAATGATCTGGAACCCCGTTGGTTTAGGGAAGAGTTGCCAGCCTCTCCTCCTTGTGCCCATTTGTCACAGCTGGGCGCCCCCTGGTGGTGCAGTGCTTCCCCTGCCTCCTTCCTTTATTTGTCTTCAAAAATGTGTCTGCTTTCCAAGTTACTTTGCCTTTTCCTCAAATCTTAAATGTGTTTGCAACCTGGGTTTAACTGAAGCTTTGTTGTTTTTCAATCGCTTAGTCGAGTTTGACTCTTTGTGACCGCATGAACTGCTTACTCATGCAGAATTATATATATATAGTTTTTTTTCTTTACTATTGCTAGTGATATATTGCTAGAAACTCTGGTAAAGCGGCATTATTCCTAAAAACGCAAGTTTTCTTTTCTTTTTTTAAATATTTATTTATTTATTTGGTGGTGTCAGGTCTCAGTGGTGGCACATGGGCTCCAGAGCACACGGAATCAGTATTTGAGGCACTCGGGCTTAGTTGCCCTGTGACATGTAGGATCTTAGTTCCCCAACCAAAGATCGAACCTGAGTCCCCCTGCATAAGAATGGCGATTTTTAGCCACTGGACTACCAGGGAAGTCCCCAGGTTTTCTAAAAGACTTGGCTTGTCACCTGTTCCTGACCCCTAAATTAAGATTATAATCCCCACCTTACACTCTTGAGCCCTTTCACTTACTATATTTGTTTTCCTTTAGCACTGTGAAATTTACCCTGTCTCCAACCCATGAGGACAAGGATTTCTGTCTCCTGTGTCCTGAATGTCCCAGATGCCCAGAACAGTGTCTGACACATAGTAACTGCTCTGTAAATGCTGTTTAATTACTAGGTGAGACCCAGTACCAGACAGTAACAAGTAATGGCCATGTTTTGATTATTGTGGGGGAATAGGACTGGTTTAATTTCAGAATATAAAATAAACAGGGAAGAAGTCTTTGACTTCATCAAGTGGTTGTCAGACTCTTGAGTAGTCCCTTTTTTTTTTTTGCCGTGCTGATGGGATCTTAGTTCCCCAACCAAGGATCAAACCCCTATCTTCTGCAGTGGAAGCTCAGAGTCCTAACCACTGGACTGCCAGGGAATTCCCTGTCTTACCTTTTCTTACTTTCCTTTTATTTGTTTTTAAAATCTTGTTTTTATGTGAGCCGTTGTTAAAGACTTTATTGATTTTATTACAGTATTGTTTCTGCTTTATGTTTTGATTTTTTGGCCCCCAGGCATATGGAATCTTAGCTTCCCAATCAGGGATATAATCCTCACCCTCTACATTGTAAGGAGACGTCTTTAATTACTGGCCACCGGGGAAGCCATGTCTCACCTTTTCTTAATAATCCTGGTCCCTTCATACTGAACCTCTCCTTGTTGCCTTGCTGGCACTGAGCGCTCTACTGATTTGATCTCAATGAATCAGCAGTCAGCCCATGGATGGGTACTGTTACTATCTGTATTTTACAGTGGGGGAAACTGAGGCACAGAGGGGTAAGGACCCTGCCTGTAGTCACAGCCCGAAAAGTGAGAAAGCTGCCTGGATTCTGTCTGCGGCCTTGATCTCTAGATGCTGAGGATTTGTATGATTCTGACCAGCTATTAGAAAGGAAAACTTTAGAGGAGGAGAGAGACCAGCAGACCCGGAGTCCAAAAAAACCAATAGAGGGGCATGGATGGATCAGGATTGTAGACACAGTTGTAGAGGAGGGTGACAGGGTAGAGAGAGTGGAGGATTGAAGGAATAAGACCAGGAGCAGTGCCATGAGGGTCCTGCCACTGATGCCTGTTGCAGTAATGGGCAAGTACACTCCCTGGGCACCGCTCTGGGCCCAGCCCTGTCCTGGCATGACCCTGACCTCTCCAACTTGCAAGATCTTGGTTCCCTGACCAAGATTGAACCCAAGTCCTTGGCAGTGAAAGCACAGAGTCCTAACCACTGGACTCCCAGGGATTTCCTATTTCCAGCTTCTTAAGTCCAAGGCTTAGCTTGTTAATTAGCAGCCTTTTTCCTTTGTGCATTTATGGAAGCAGGTTCTCCCTTAACCTGCTACACAGCTGTCCTCGGAGCTCCCTTTATCTTCATCTGGGGAGTCCTTCCTTTTGTCTTTCTTCTGAACTAGATCTTATCTCCTTGATCTCATAGCTTCCTTTTTCTTGGTTCACTCCTTTGTGAAGCAAATCCTTTGACAGCTTCCTGAGAAAGGGTTCCTGTGCCTGTTCTGTTGGTTCTTTCGTTTTGTTTTGCCAACTTGCACCTCTCATGGAAGGATTTTTAAACAGGGGAGTTCTGTGGTCTGATTGGTGTTTAGGAAGATCTTTCTGGCTACCATGAAAAGGATGGAGCCAGAAGAACTAAACCAGGCCAGGGAGCCAAGTGCGGAGGCTGGAGCAGCTGTGCCTCTGGGGAGAGAATCCAGCCTTCCAGAAACCCAGAGGATGGAGGGGAGAGAGAGAGGCCCTAACCCAGGTCATTGTCACTCAGCTGGGACAGATGACAGGGGTGGCCAGAGGAGACCTCAGGAGGAAGAGACCCTGTGTGGCTTAGGAGGGCACCAACACGGCTCCTGGAGGAGGTGGCCTCCTGCCTTGGTCCTGGGAGCAGGATTTCCACCACTGGACTTGGCTGGACCAGCTCATTTTTCACAAGAGGTCCCCGGTAGCATCTGTGCAGAAGGTGGACAGTAAGGCAGTGTTAGGGGTTTGTTCCAACCAATAAGTGCTGCACACCTGCAGTGTGTCTGGGCGTAGATTCTCCAACTTAATCGTGCAATCCCCCAGAGATATTGCTGATGTGCAGTTTCTGATTCAGCAGATGTAGGGGAGAGCCCAAGATTACATCTCTAATACACTTCCAGCTGCAGCTGCTGCTCTGAGGATCACACTCATAGTAGCCAACCACTGGGTGCTATTCTAAAGCTGGGGATGCAGAGGTGGGGAAGAACGAACTAGGCAAAAAGTACCAGTCTAGGGGAGTTTTCATTTTAGTGAGGGGAGCGGACAATATAATAAAGTTTATAGTATAGTAGATAGTAATGCATGCTAAAGAGAAAAATCAGGGAGAGTGTGTATGTCTATCTGTGGCGGGGACTGCAGTTTTCAGTCAAGATGTTCTCAGGAACAACAAGATCCTACTATATAGCACAGGGAACTATATTCAATATCCTACGATAAACCATTATGGGAAAGAATGTATATATATATGTATAACTGGATCACTTTGCTGTATAGTAGAAATTAACATGACATCGTAAATCAACTATGCGTGCTAAGTCACTTCAGTCATGTCCTACTCTTGGCAACCCTATGGACTGTACCCTGCCAGGCTCCTCTGTCCATGAGATTCTCCAGGCAAGAATACTGGAGTGGGATGCCATGCCCTCCTCCAGGGGATCTTCCTGACCCAGGGATTGAACTGGAGTCTCCCGAATCTCCTGCATTGGCAGGCAGGTCCTTTTCCACTAGCACCACCTGGGAAGCCCCAGTCAACACTACTTCAATAAGATAAATTTAAACAGAAAGTTCTCATGAAGCTGATCTGAGGAGGGGGGTGAGCCCTCTGGATATCTAGGGAAGAGTATTCCAGGCAGAAGGAACAGAGAGTGCAAAGGCTTTGCAGAACAAGATGAACAAGATGATCCAGGAAAATTGTTCCGTATAGTCCATGAAGGAGCTGCTTGCACTCTGGAGTCAGCCAGACTGAATCAAAGCTTGGCCACAAACCTGTGTCCGACAGCAATTACTTAGCCATTCTATGCCGCCACTTTCTAACATCTGAAATGAGATTAAAAAGTAGTAAAACGATGTGAGAATTAAATGAGTTAATATTTATAAAGCACTCAGAACAAAGCCTGGCTCACGGTGAGAGCTCCAGTGTTAACTGCTGTTGTGATCATCATTTCCTCTGTAATACATTCATCTTGGCCATGACTGTTCCTTGGATGCCTGCCCCCTTTCCCATGAGCTCTTTCTGGTGATCTCTGTGTCATCTCTGTAGCTCCAGCACCCAACCCAGGGCCAGCACACAGGAGGACCTCAGAATGTCAGATGAGGGGCATAAAGCTGGATTCTCTTGTGGGTATTCCAGCAAGAGTGGTGATTGTGTGGTTTGGGTCCTTACTGATTTTTTTCTTTTCAACCACTGTCTTATGAAGAGATACATTAAGGTTCCCCACTACAGTGGTGGACTTGCCAAGCTGTCATTCTGTTGCTTTTTGCCTTGTCTGTTTTGAGGCCATAGTATTAGGAGCACGTATGTTGAGAACTTTTGCATATAATGGGTCACTTTGTTTTGTCACACTTTGTCCCTAATCATCCCTTTTTCCTTTTGTCAGTTGTTAACTGTTTTTTTTAATCAGCACTGTCACTTCTCTGCTTGACTCTTTTTTTTTTTTTGGCTGTGCTGGGTCTTTGTTGCTGCATGGGCTTTTCCCTAATCTCAGCAAGCGGGTGCTACTCTCTAGTTGGGCACGGGCTTCTCACTGCAGTGGCTTCTCTTGTTGCAGAGCACAGCCCTGTAAGGCACATGGGCTCAGTAGGGCCGGCTTCCGGGCTCTAGAGCACAGGCTCTATAGTTGTGGCGCACACGGGCTTAGTTGCTCCACAGCATGTGGGGTCTTCCCAGATCAGGGATCAAACCTGTGTCTCCTGAATTGGCAAGTGGATTCTTTACCACTGAGCCACCAGGGAAGCCTCTCTACTTGATTCTTGGTTCTTATTTGCCTGGTCAGTCTTTTTCCATCTTTTGATTTTCAGTCTGGGAGCTATCCAGATGTTTTTCAATAAGTGGATCTTCACGGAGCATTGCCTTAGGGTATGGCCTTGTTCGAAGCTCAGTGTTTGGGAAGTTAGAGGATTCTGCCCTAGTAACCTCTGACCCAGATAGAATATTTGGGTGTGAAAGAGAGTTTACACTGCCAGGCCTCCAGGAGTTTGAGACATGGAGCCTTAGGGCAGGGACTTTGATCCAATCCATCCCGTGCTGGGCAGTGTTGCCGGGGTCACCATGATAACTCTGACCTTTCCTCCCATGGGTTCACTATTCAGTGGAGCAGATGGATCCATCCCTCAATAGTGACAGTGGACAGAGCTAGGTTTGGGGAACCCAGAGAACCTCTCTGGGCAGGTGGAACGTTTCCAGAAAGGGAGCTCAGGGAAGGCCTCCTGGTTAAAGATACGGGCCCATGAAAGTTACATTTGAGCTAAGACCTGAATGATAGAAGGGATAGAGCCATGTGGGCTCGCTCTTTCTTTTCTGGGGGGAAAGCCTGCCAATCAGAGCTAACATAGGAGGAAAGGGCTTGGTGACTCTGAGGAATATCCAGCAAGGAGGCCAGTGTGGGACCCCAGAGGTGGAGCCTGACCCAGCCTTAGGGGGTTAGCTTCCTGGGGGAGAGGATGGCTGAGCTGAAACCCCAGAGAATATATAATTAAACAATAGAGCACAGAAATCTAAAATCAGATTCCCTGGGTTCCCATCCCTGCTCTAAGTTCCACCAGTTATGTGTGACCTTCAGCTAGTTAGGCAACCTGACCTGCCTCAGTTTCTTCATCTGTATAATGGAGATAACCACTCCTCCTGAGGATCGGAGAAGGCCTCAGTATTCTAACTATGCTGTAGGCCAGAGCAGGTGCTTACCTGGGTTCACTGGGGGCATGGGAAAGTGGGAAAGGATAAGGCTAGAGTTGTAGAGTATCTGGGCTTTTCCCCAGGGGCACTGGGGAATCATGGTAGGTTCTGATCAGGGTAGGGACAAGGTCAGGTTTATATTTTGAGAATACCCTTCTGGCTCTGATGTGCAGGATGGCTGGTAGCAGACAGGGTGGTGGGAATGGACAGATGCCTGCAGTGGAGTGTCTCTTGAGCCGGCCTGGCACTGAAAGGATCTAGGCCAGTGCTGTTCAGTAGAAAAAAGGTGAACCTTACATATAATTTAAAATCTAGCAGCCACATTTAAAAAGTCAAAAGAAAGAGATGAAGTAGTTTTAAACATTTTAACTCATTTATATCCTAAATAGTCTCATTTTAACAGGTAGCCAATATTTTAAAAAATTATTAAAGTATTTCATATTATTTTCTTTACTATTTGCGGCGCCTGGTTGGAAAGGCAGGCCTGAGAGGTCCTTTTGGCCCCACGGCCTGAGCCTTGAATGCCAGGCCCAGAGGCTTGGACTTAGTGCCGGAGACGGTTCTGCCCATTTGTTTTCCAGGGTGAGGTGATCCTGCTGCTCCCTTTCCCCCACGGGAAATCTCTCCCTCCAGGTTTCCCTACCAAAGCTAGGCACTTTCAGATCTTTCTGCCCCCTTCCTTTCCTCCGGACCTGGAGTCTCAATCCCTGAACTGCTCGGCCCTTTAAATCTCAGCTGTCAATCAGGGCTTCTGTTTAGAGGAAACGTCGTAATAAACCTTTCCTTGATTGTCATGGCTTGGTCCTGGCCTTGTTCTTCCGTTTAGCAGGAAGTTAGGAATTGTTCCACACTCTCTTGCACTTGACTGTTTCCACACCCCGTCGTCACCTCTCGCCTACTCCACCCTCTTTCGAAGTTGGGCCCCTTCGCCAAGCCCTGCCTTATATGGGCATGGCTCCGAATGGCCGCCGCTCATTGGCTGGGGCCATCACGCGCACGTCTGTCAACAAAGGGGCGGAGGGAAACCAGCCGGGTGCCGGGCAGGCACGACAGCTGGAAGGAAGGAACGAGGAGGCGGGCCCTCTTCTCTTGCGCACGCGTGGGTGCCTCCTCCTTCCCGCAGGGGGCGCGGCGCGCTGGTGGGGCGCGTTGAGGGGGCGTGTCTAGCTTTTGATAGTAGCCTTAGAGGTTGGCGAATTCCAGGGAAGCTACAATGGGAGGGAGTGGGGACATTTTTCGTGGATATGGGAATACTTTGGGGTTCTCTTGAGTTTAGGTGGCGCCTTGGGGTTTGAGTTTGGGTTCCTATGTACTGTGGAAGATTCGAATGTATTGTAGGGAATCGCCCATGTGGTTTGGGGTGTTTGGTGGGTAAGGATTTGGGGAGCCACGGAGAGACATAGAAGCAGAGAGTCCCATGTCTGGACCCAGAATGCATGCGCTTTCAGCTCTCCCGCCTTCCTCCATGTCTGGCTCTGGACAGGGATTTGACCTTTCTGCCCCTCATCTGGACAAATAACACTCCCTGCTTCCTCGGGAGGAGGGAGGATTAGCAGGAATTGTTAAAACAGGACCCAGTAAACTGCCAGCGAGCGTGCCATAAGCTCTTGTCTGCATATTAACATTTTGTGAGGTTTCTTTGGGAGTATTTTGGAGGTTCTTTTGACTTTGAGAAATAAATGGTTTTGTATTAGTTTTATGTGTTAGGGAAGCATTGATGTTTTAGTTGTTTTGCGGTCGGGGGGCCTTCTGTGGGATTAGGTAATGCACGTGGAGGTTTAGAGAGAGTTTGAGCTAAGTATAGAATTTCAGGAAACTGGTCTTTTGGGTCATCTGTGAGGTTGGGAAATTGCTGTGTGTGTTGGATTTCTTGGTAGGCATGGGATTTGTGTGGGTCTACATTGAGATTGAGGCTTTCTGAGCTGGAGGGGATATTTTTAGGTTTGGAAGTTTTAAGATTTTGAGAGGGTCTGGATGTTTTGGGTCAGGATATATTTGCATCTATAGAGAATGAGTGGCTTTTGCTGTGGTAGTTTCTATTCCGGGACATTTTATTTATTTATAATCTTGTTTATTTACTTTTGGCTGTGCTGGGTCATCATCACTGCAGGCCCTTCTCCAATTGCAGCAAGCAGGGGCCGCTCTTGCTGTGGTGCACAGGCTTCTCATTGTGGTGGCCTCTCTTGTTGCGCAGCACAGGCTCCAGGGCACATGGACTCAGTAGTTGTGGCTCTCTGGCTCTGGAGCACAGGCTCAAAGTTGTGGTGCATAGGCTTCCTTGTTCCGAGACATGGGGGATCTTCTCAGATCAGAAATCAAACCCGTGTTTCCTGCTTTGGCAGGTAGATTCTAGATTCTTTACCATCAAGCCACCAAGGAAACCCTGTTCCTGGACATTTAGATGTGTTGGTTGTTGGTAAACTTAGCCACCTATAGGTTTTAGGGGCTGTATGGGTTTTTTTTTTCTTTTTTTAAGCAAGAAAGAGATTTCAGCAGGGGCTGTGTTAGGAGTAGTAGGTGGGAATTATGGGGGGCAAGGATTCTTAGGATTAAGACTCTGGTGTCTGTGAGTGCTTGGAGGTGCTTGGAGACTGTCTAGATCTTAAAGCTATAGGGCCATGAAATAAATGGTGATTTAGTGGTGTCTGGTGTTGCCTGAATTTAGAGGAACCATATATACTGCAGAGGTCAGCAAAATTTTTCCATAAAGGGCCAGATAATGAGTATTTTAGGCTTTGCAAGCCATATGTTTTCTGTCACCTGTACTCAACTCTGCCATGGTAGCATAAAAGTAGTCATGAACAAAATAACATTTTTCAATAAAATTTTATTTGCAGAGACAGGCAGTGGGCTGGATTTAGCCCAAGGCTCAAAATAGTACAACCAGGAGTCAGCAAACTACTTTCACTGGTCTGTAAGCATGTGGAAGTTTCGACATTTGAAGAGTGTCTTGGTTTCAAGATATCTGGAGGGAGATGGCCCAGGGAAAGACTGAGGATTTGAGACTGTTAGTTCTGCAGTAGAACATAGCTGGGTCAGGCTCATTAGCAAGACTGCCTCCAGATTAGGTCATGCACACAAAGTCATTGCAAAATAAAACGGTCACTATTACAAGCCCTAAATTGAGAAATCTGGAAACCAAGTTTGAAGGCCTGGTTTTGCAATATATAAAACTTCCCCACTCTAAGCCTCAAACTCAGCAAGTTGGGAGCAGCTTGAAGAAGCTAGACTAGAAAGCCCTTCTCATGCCAGGGGTCTACGTTTCTGCTTAAAGGAATTACCTGCAGTCTTGTTGCAAGTGTGTGTATTTTTCTGGGTGAGGATCTGCAGCTATAATAGATCCCCAAAGAGTTTCACAACCAGAACTGAGTGAAGAGCTCCACTATTAAGGACCTCTCTGTCTCCTACCTACCTCCAACTTCCCCTGCCCAGCCCACCTTGTTCCTTCCTCCATGGGTTCAGGCTCCTATAGCTGTGGGCAGGGCTGAGAATTGTCTTTTCAGGAACTTGTTATTGGGTGAGCAAATAAAAAAAGGAGGAGCTTTCCGTCAGTTGGTACTTTAAATTCTGTTTAAAGTTCTGGCAGCAGAAGGCCTGTGGATCGTGAGTTAAACCAGTCAGGCAGTGGAGGGTTGGAGCAAACTGCCAGCTCCTGTCACACTCTGGGTATTACAGAAGCAGGTCCCAACCTCTCTGCAGCCCTTCATTTGCTCATCTAGGGCCGGGGGGCGGAGGGGGGGGTTCAGGATCTGAGTGGTATAGGGCTGGTCTGTCTCCTCAGGTCCAAGAGGTTGAGGTCAGAGAGGAACTGACAGGGCCGGCTGTTCCCCAGCTCCCCCACCCCCTCTTCCATGTCTCCAGGTGACCTGTGGAGCCCCCCACCGCCATCCAGGCCCTGCGATGTGGTGAAACCCCGCCTGTCTGCCACCATTCCCAGAATGGACCGAGGTGGCCTTCTGCCCTTCCAGCTCTGGTGCCCTCGGCCCTTTGGCACCTACTCCCAGAACCAACCACGCCCACCTTCTGCAGCCCTCAAGCCCTCAGCCTGCTCCGAGCCCGGCGGTGGGGCGGAGCCAGAACATGGCCCTGCCCACTCTGAGAACACGCCCCCGGTCTTGGCCTCGGATGCTCCTGCCTCCCAGCCTGCCCCGCTCCTTTCCGCAGCCGCAGCCGGCGACGAGGGTCGAGTCCTGCTGGACACATGGTATGTGATCAAGCCGGGGAATACAAAGGAGAAGGTGGCCTTCTTTGTGGCCCACCAGTGTGGTGGGGGCAGTCGGGCCAGTTCCATGAAGGTCAAGGGGCACTGGGGCAGTGACAGCTCCAAGGCCAAGCGGAGGAGGCGCTGTCTTGAGTCTACGAAGGCTCCGCCCGACCCAGGGGGACAGGACGGGCCCCCTGCCGCGGAGGGGGCCCCAACCTCCGCCGGCGAGGATGTGGCCTGCTCTCTGTGGCCGAGATGGTGGCCCTGGTGGAACAGCGGGCCGCCCTGGCCCTGCAGAGCTACCCGCGCCCCAGCACCCCAGCACCTGTGGTCTTCGTGTCGGCTGAACAGGGTGGGCCTGGCAAGGGGCTGGGATCCGAACGAAG
>SJXQ01008293.1:183357-195166 GCA_006408695.1 Aepyceros melampus | reverse complement strand
GAGGGGGGGGGGGGGGGGGGTGGGGACTGGGGAGAAGGTCAGAAGGGCCATGTGAACCATGCTGAGCAGTCAGGTTGGCCCACCAATACCACTTTGGTTGAATCGTTCCCTTGAGACACTTCTGAGTACCTACTAAGTGCCAGGCATGAAGTGCCCCCATCTCTTGAAGCCCAAACGAATCACAGCTCACCCTTCCATAGCACTCACTCTGTGCCCAGTCCCTGTTCTAGGAACCCCTATGGAGTGGGGACTGACAATGGTTCCATTTTGCAGATGAGGAAACCGAGGCACAGAGAAGCTGAAATTAGTTTAAGGTCATACCAAGTGGCTGAGGTGGATGTGAAGTCAGGTAGCGTTCAAATGACTCTCAATGCCTTCTGGGGAGCAATACAGAGCTCTGGAGCCAAGCCATTTGGGTTGAAAGCATACCATTTACTAGCTGTGGGATTTGGGGAAAATGCCTAACTATTCTGGGTGTCAGTTTCCTCATCTACACAATGAAAATCAGATTGGTACCCACCTCATTAGGCTCATAGGGCTGTTGCTGATGCATATAGTAAGATTTGAGGGTGGGGTGCGCAGAGTAGAGGGCAGTGGTCTGGTGGTTAGCAGAATAGAGCTCCTATTAGCTCCAGGCAGACTTCCAGCTCTGCCACTTGGGCAGGATACCTATTTCCTATTCATTGATGGGCTGTGGGGTCAGGGCTTAGGGGTGAGGTCCTTTTACCTTTCTGACTTGGAGATTGCCCGGGCTGCCCGGAGTCCGTACAACCAGCAGAGGGCGCAGGAAAGTGTTCCAGAGACGGTGAGGGTCCAGTTGCCCCACTATCATCCGTACCCGAGCCTCGGGGAGGCTTCCGATCAGAGGCCCCTGAGGAAGCAGGTAGGGAAGAGAAGAGCAGAGCATGAAAACGACCCTCATTCCAACCATATCCTGGAGGCTGCCCTCCCTAGGAAGGCAGGAGAGGCTGCCCTCCTCTTCCTAGTCGCAGCCTCCAGCATCAGAGGTTTCTAGAAGTCCCTCCAAACCCATCCTGTCAGCCCACGGCAATCCTGATGAGGGAAATCTAGGCCCAGCGAGAGGAAGGGACTCTTCCAAACAGCTGACTTTAGGATTAGAACCCAGAACTCCAAGTCTTACTAATCCAGACTCTCTTACGGGGTAACCGCTATTACAAAACAAGCCCGAAGCCTCGTTGCGTTGGAAAGGGGTATGCGCTCTAAGAACGGAGACGGCGGCACCTGCAGCTAGGGCCATATGGTAAAGACAAAGCCAGGTCAACCCAACCTAGGGTCTTCCCCATAAGACCCTGGGGAAGGGGAAGCAAGGAGGAAGGGATTCCGCAGTGCCCGTGTCCCCGCCCGTCCTCACCCGCAGTTCCCGGCCCAGCGGCAGCTCTTCAGTCTGGCTAAGCCAGCTGCTCCAAATGGTATAGAACACCAAGGCTACTGTCAGAGCCAGCAGCAGCTGGGGCAACAGCTGTGCCCGCGGTATCAGGCGGCGCTTGGGCGGTGAGGGTCGCTCCAAAAGGCTGCGTTCCCCGACCTGGAGCCGGGGCCGCCCGCGGCCCCCGGGACGCATGGCAGCTTGGCCCTGAAACCGGTCGGAGACGGCGGATAGAGTTAAGGCCCAGCCAAGTCCCGCCCCATGAAATAAGCCGGACCAATGAGCAACAAGGGCTGCACCACCCGCCCTCCCGCGAGCAGTAAAGCCAATGGGACTTTCGGCCTGAGGACGCGGCTCCTTGCCTTCAGGGAGCTTTGGGGGTTGGTTCCCCCGGGTTACACAACCCCAAAGGGAAAGCGTAAGAAGTAGGCGCCGCCTTAGCGCAGGAGGAAAAGCCAATGAGAAGCATTTGATCACCAAAAACATTAGCCTTACTGGGTGCAAACCCACGCCGCTCCCGGATGGACCCTCTCCCGGGTCCAGAAAAACCAATATACACTTAAATCAACAGTTCCCGAAGGAAAAGGGGAGGTGCCCATCCCTGAAGCGAGGAGCGGATTGGCTTCGCGAAGGCCGCGCCCCCAAAGGCAGAGCGGGCGGGCATTTGGAAATGGTAGTATTTCCCTCCTTCAACCTATGCGGTTCTACAACAAAATGGTTTGAATCAGTCCTGTCTTCTTTTCCTCTCCATGGTCGTGAATATCTGCCCAGTACTGTCTTGAATGGTAGCCTGGAGCTACTTACTATGTAAAGGCTCCTCCTCTGCAGCCTCCGCCAGGGGCGGAGATCGCTATAGCAACGAGCCACGCCCCACTCGCTGGTTTGGTTTGCGCAGGCGCGCGCGGAAGTGGGCCGTAGGAAGAGGAAGTCCCGCCTCTGGCTCTCTGTTCGGAAGGCACACCACGGAGGAGACGGTAGTGGCTTGAAAACGCGGTCACCATCATCGTCATGTGAGGCCGGGCTGGGTTTGGGTGGCGGCAGTGGGATTGAGGGTGTAAGTTTGGCCGCTTGCCGGTTGAAGGGGGTAGGCAGAAACGGGCGCGGAAGCAAACATTTGAGGGTAAAGTGGCGTATCTTTCTACTGATGAGTTGCGAAGGGACATGGGGCCTTTGACGGATCCTGACTTCGGGAGCGGGGACAGCTTTATCAGATAACAGGCTGGGCTTTCCCAAATAAGCAATCTTATTGAAGTGAATTTTAAGAGGAAGCGTTTTTAAGAATTAAAAATCTAGGAGATGAGGAATACGGACTTGTAAGAAAAGCGGTCTTAAGGTAAGAGGCTTAGCTGGATGCAATTGGCTTTTCGATCACATCCGCCATTGGTAGGGATAACGAGTTATGGGGATGATTTTACTTATGTATTGACTCAACAGTTATTTATTGAGTGTTTGTGTATTAGGCTGCTTTAGACGCATAGCTTATATCACTGAATTACTCCACTCTCCCCAAGGGAAAAAAAATCCTCTTCTACATCTTACGGGATGGGAAGAGGCAGGCAGGAAACGTGCTGGTAATCCGTAAATTCTAGAATGTGTTAGGAGATAGGGTTGTGAATAAAGAAATAACAGAGAAGGGTAAAACAGTGTGGAATGTCACTTTCGAGAGACAGAACACATAAAGGAGGCAACACTTGAGAAAAACCTGAAGAAAGAAAGCAAACCGCAAAGATACCTGGGGAGGTACCTAAGCAGAGAGAAAAGTGAATAGAGGGGCCCAAGAAGGTTTGCCTGATATCTTCAAGAACCACTGAAGAGGCCGTTGTGCCTGGAACAGAGTGAGGGTAAAAGCTGGGCTTTACTGTTTACACTGAGAGAGGAGCCATGAGAGGGTACTGAAGAGTGACATGATTTTTGACACTACCCCTGAGACTGCTCTGTGGAGGGCAAACAGAGCGTGGGGAGCTCTGGGAGTGTGAGGAGCTCCCACGCCATTGTGGAGCGTGGGTGGAGGCGAGGAGATCTCTAGGAAAGAGATGATAGAGGTTTAAGCCAAGGTAAGAAATTCATATTCTGATAGGTTTTAGTGGCAGATGGCAGGATTTGCTGACAGATTGAATGTAGGATGTGAGAGAAGAAAGAGTCAAGTTGACAGTAGGGCTTTTGCTCAACGAACCAGGGGGATGGAGTCGCCACTGACAGAGATGAGGAAGGCTGTGGATAGTATAAGTTGGGGTTATTGGGGGTCTGGAGTTTAGTCGAGGACATGCGAGGATTGGAAATATCCATTAGGCATCCAAATGGTGATACCAAGAGAGAGGACTGAGTAGGAGGAGAGGGATATGTGTTGGGGAGACACCGAGGGAGAGGCCATGATCACCCAGGCTATGGGCCTGCTCACCTCTGGGTTCCATACTTGTCTTCTCAGGAGTCTCCTCAACAAGCCCAAGAGTGAGATGACGCCAGAGGAGCTGCAGAAGCGGGAGGAGGAGGAGTTTAACACAGGGCCACTCTCTGTGCTCACGCAGTCAGTCAAAAACAATACTCAAGTGCTGATCAACTGCCGTAACAACAAGAAGCTCCTGGGCCGCGTGAAGGCCTTCGACAGGTGAGCACCAGGGTCTGGGGAGGTATGCTGTCTGGGCCTCAGTTTCCTTACCTGTGAAATATGCATCATCATAATATCCCTCAGAACAGTCATGAGGCTTTAGTAATACTATGATGAAAAGCACTTGGCTCAGTATCTAACACATGATAAATGCTCGGTAAACATATGCACCCTTTAGTTAGCATTTGGGAAGTGCTTTCCTCACTGTAGATTACTATATAGCAAGATACAGAGCTTTCCCAATTTTTTTTCTTTTCTTTCTTTCACTCAGTCATAGTTCCTTGTATCCTCCTATCCCTTTGTGTGTGTGCATGAGGGCTAAGTTGCTTTGGTTGTGTCTGAATCTGTGCAAGCCCGTGGACTGTGGCCCACCAGGCTTCTCTGTCTATGGGATTTTCCAGACAAGAATACTGGAATGGGTTGCCATGCTCTCCTCCAGGGGATCCTCCGACCCAGGGATCGAATTTGCATCTCTTATGTCTCCTGCATTAGCAGGCAAGTTCTTTACTGCTAGAGCCATCTAGGAAGCCCCCTATCCCTTTACCTTGCTTTAGTTTTTCTTCATAGCACTTACTACCACCTGACAATATATTACAGGTGTCTTTGTTTACCTGCTTCGTGTTCTCCCTTCACTAGCTTGCAGAGCCCATGAAGACAGGGCTCTTACCTGTTTTTTTTTCATTGCTCTAATCATCACAAACGTTTGTTGACTGAGCCATTCCACACTGTCATCACACATGCCCATAACAAGAATACTGTGTTGATTCACTTAATTTTCACAACAGCCATAGGAGGCAGGCACCATGAATGTCTCCATTTTAGAGAAGAGGAAACTGAGGCACAGAAGGTGAAGCCCTTTGCCCGAGCCTCGGAGCCCTGGCTCTCCCCCTTCCCAGAGGCAGTGCCACCCAGAGGAAGGGTCAGGACGCACCCCTCACTCACTCCTGCTACCTCCTCATCCCCACCAGGCACTGCAACATGGTGCTGGAGAATGTGAAGGAAATGTGGACGGAGGTCCCGAAGAGCGGCAAGGGCAAGAAGAAGTCCAAGCCCGTCAACAAGGACCGCTATATCTCCAAGATGTTCCTGCGCGGGGACTCTGTCATCGTGGTCCTGAGGAACCCGCTCATCGCTGCAAGTAGGGCCTCCTCCCTGCTGGCACTTGCCCCCTGGTTTTGCGAAGACCTGCCCTACATTCTTGAAATAATAAAATCGTGCGTTTTTTCTAGCGGCCTCTGCCTGTTCCCAGGGCCTAGAAAGCGGAACAGACCCCAGAGACGGGTGGCAAGGTGTGGGGCCAAGCATGGGCTCAGGCCTCTCTGAACAGGTGAAGAGGCCCAGTCTCTGCCCCTTCCAGGCCTTAATTTTCCCATCTTGGGCAGAGAGAGCTCTTGTGGTCTTTTGTGTTTTAATTTTTTTCTACCTTCTCATCAATTTTTCCTCCATCTCCCCACCTCTCAGTAAGTCACTCTCACTCAAAATTTTCTTCACTCTTTTTTTCCCCCCCATTTGTTCAAACAGTCTGTGTCCAGCCCTGTGTTGCCATGCTGGGGACACAGCAGGGCCCAGAAAAGCCCCCAACCTGCCCTCACTGAGCAGCTGCTACTGCTGCTAAGTCACTTTAGTCGTGTCCACCTCTCTGTGACCCCAGAGATGGCAGCCCACCAGGCTCCCCCGTCCCTGGGATTCTTCAGGCAAGAATACTGGAGTGGGTTGCAGAGGTTAGAGCAATTAGTACTCAATACTGACGGCATTTGTCGCTGACACCTGCTGAGCTGTGAGAGCGCCAGGCCCTAGGCTCTGTCTGTTCCTACGTCTGTACACCTCTGAGCAGGCACTGTCATCCATCACCTCCAATTCCAGGGGCAGGGGCTGAGGCAAAGAGTGGTGATGGTGCTTCCCCAGGGGAATCCAGCCCAAAAGTGGTGATGCCGTGATTCAAACCCCTGTTGCTCCTGAGCCAGTGGCTTAACCCCTGAACTCTGCTGCCTTCAGATCACAGCTTAATGAGCCCTGAGGAAAATTCTCTGACAAATGTAGAGAGGTGGAGGTGGGAAAGGAGGTCCTGGCTTATTGTGAATGGATTAAGGGAAATCCCTTTAGTCTTTCTCTGAAGCATATCCATTATGCTCCTCCCACCCGCATCTCTCTCCAAGTCTGTCTCTGCATCTCTCTCTCTATTCTCCAGAGAGGGCCAGATGCCAGGCTGGTGCAGTTCCCAGGCATGAGGTCAGGATCCAAGGAGATGTCTGACACATTGAGCTCTGGAAGGCACAGCCTGAGTTATCCCAAGAGCCCATCAGCAGCAGAGCTGAGGACCCTGCAGTAGAAGGCCTGACACATGCCGGACGGTGGCTGTGAGGTCAGAAGGGTGCACGTTCATGTCTAATTGAAACACCCATCTGAGGGATAGATACCAGAGCCATCCTATTTTATTGATGAGACAGCAGAGGCCCAGAGAGGGTAAGCAACTTGCCCAGGATCACTCAGGAAACAATGGAGCTGAATTCAAAGCCAGGGAGCCAGACCCTGTGACTGGGAGGGGGCAGGATGGAGTCATGATATCCTAACTTGTAAGCCGGGTTTGGGGTGGGGTGGGGACGGTGCTGCTGCAGAAACCTTCCCCCTGGATTTGGTGATTGTTCAGAGCCTGGGATAGCACAAGCCCTGGGGTCACAGTCCTGGGTTTGAGTCCCGGTCATACATCCCTCCTGTCTTCCCCAGGAAGCAGCAGGTCCTTTCCCTGCTTTGCCAGGCTGACAGCAAAGATTCTAGCCTAAGGCTAGAACTGATGACTCTGCCTGTCATCAGTCATCTCTATCCAACCATCTGCCCAAATAGTTTCTAATCCCCTCTTCCAGTTCAAGTGAATGAAAGTGACAACAGGTTGCTGGAAAAGCAGTAGGCAAACTAGCCAAGTGTGTTCCATGCACCAGTGAGATCCTCTTAGGAACTTCAGGCCATCCTAGGATGTCAGTGTGATCGTTTCTGTTTTCCCGAAGTGAACCTGAGGCACAGAGAGGTTAGGAATTTTCCTCAAGTCACACAGCTAAATAGTAGCCAGTCTAAGATTTGAACCAGGCCTGTTCCTGCCGCATTAGTATTCCTCCACCATCTTTCTAGAGAAGCAGCTTTCAGAAAATGTTGGGTCTGTGGACTTTCCTGATGGGTCCAGTAGTAAGAGTCTGCCTGCCAATGCAGGGGACACTTGCATTGTGTCCGAACCTAACATGGGTTCGATCCCTGCTCTGGGAAGATTCTGAAACTACTGAAGCCCTCCACTGCTGAGAAGCCTGTGTGCCTAGAGCCCAAGCTTCACAGCAAGCGAAAGCACTGCAGTGAGGACACCACATACTGCAACTAGAGAGTAGCCCGCAGTTGCTGCAACTAAAGAAAGCCCGCGTGCAGCAACGAAGACCCAGCATAGTCACAAATTAACTAACTAATTAAAAAAAAAAAAACATGATCGTCACACGCACAATTTTAATCGTACACACTGCAAATAGTTTGAATAGCAGGAGATCACAGGAACATTCCCACTTGGGGCTTCTCTTAAGCATGGAGAATAGTGGCGGCATGGTGTCCATGATCTCTTGGCGACTCTTGAATCTCTTGGAAGTTAGGCAGCGCTGCTCTCCAGAAGGCGCAAGGCCACCACCGGCACCTGGCCACACAGCCTGCCCTCCCTGCTGTCATCTCCCTTATGGCCTGGCCAAGAAGATTTCCCCACCCCCAAAACAACTGTTTTCTCATGCTTTAGTTTACAAGGACCCAGCTCTCAGGCCCCCACCTTCCCAGAACCCACAGGAGGGGCCCAGGAGGGCCGCATGCTTCAAAGGACATTGAATTCAGCGGCTGTGAGCCATATCTGTCCAGAGAGCTGGGGACCCCAAGGAAGTGAATCAACAACACCCAGGTCCTAACTGAATCTAAGTGTGTGTGGTGGGGAGCGATTTAGGAGTGAGAGTCTTATGTGTGTATATATATGTGGCCTGGCCACATTGAGGCTGCTGGCTTCCCCCCTAAATCTCATAGTTCCCAGGGGCCAGTGAAAAGGGTGGGTATGTCTCCAGGTGGCAGTGGGCCTGGCCTCCCGATGTAGATTTCAGCTCTGATGCCTGCAGTGAAATTGCTTATTTCTTTCCACACCCAGAATCCTCTCAGGACCCCAGTGCCCACTCACATTTCTATCTCTAACCTTCCTGTGAGCTCCAGACCCTTATTTCCAGCTTAACCAGTCCAGAGAGCACTCTTGGTACTCCTCACCTCAAACCCCATCTCCCTCCCTCTTTCCTCTCTCGATCCCAAACTGAGAAGTCATCCCTGGAGCCTCTCCTTCAGCAAATCTTCTGTTTTACCTTTAAACTAGCTCTAGAATCCAACCATTTCACACCCTATGTGGCTGCCACCCCGGTCCTGCTAACATCACCTCCCACCATTATCAGACTCCTGACTGGGCTCCCAGCTGCCCCAGTTCAGTTCAGTCACTCAGTCGTGTCCACTCTGCGACCCCATGAATCGCAGCACGCCAGGCCTCCCTGTCCATCACCAACTCCTGGAGTTCACTCAGACTCGCGTCCATCGAGTCAGTGATGCCATCCAGCCATCTCATCCTCTGTTGTCCCCTTCTCCTCCTGCCCCCAATCCCTCCCAGCATCAGAGTCTTTTCCAGTGAGTCAGTTGTTCGCATGAGGTGGCCAAAGTACTGGAGTTTCAGCTGCCCCAGTAGTCCCTAATAATCCATCACCCCACAGGGCAAATGGAGCAGTCTGTTTAACACCTTAGCCCATTCACTAGGAGCCACTCCAAAGAATCTTCCATGAACTTGGAATAAAATGCTCACTCTCTGTCCCCACCTACTTCTGTCTCCGCATTTGTGGACTCTGACTCATCCCCCTCCAGCCTCCTAGGTCACCTCTCTCTTCCTGACACAGCCAAGCTCCTTCTTACCCCAGGGCCTTCGCAGATGTTCTTCCTTCTGCCTTAAAACCTCGCCTGCCAATTCTTTGTAAAGCTACCTCCTTCACCTCTTTTGGGCATGACTTCAAAGTCGCTTCATCAGAGATGCCCTGGACCACGCTAGGTCCCCTTCTAGCCTTTCTCCCTAAGCCATTCCACAGTGTACATAGTCTAATTTGGTTTGGCCTCACCGCCTGTTTCCCCCACTCAGTTGTAATCTCTAGGAGAACAGGGGCTTTTCTGTTTCCTTCCCCGCCCCCAGCCCAAACCCTCGCCATTTCCCCAGCGCCCTCCAAGCCAAGCCTGGTACACAGCAGGCGCTCAATAAATACATGCTAATTGAGTGGACCCAAGAATCCCGCTGCCTAGCAGTAACTTAAGAATCCCGCTGCCTAGCAGTAACTTTCTAAGACGTCGTTGGCCTCACCCCCAGGACCTGGGAGGGTCCTCGAGCACAGAGCGCGGCCGGCGGCCACCTGGCCCGGGCCGGAGCTGGGGGGCAGGGTCCGGAAGGCGGGCTCGGGGCGCTGGCGCGATTCCTCGCCGAGGCTGTGGCGCAGGCGGCACCGGTGCCAACCCCGGCGGATCTCCGACTGCACCTGAAACCGGACGGCGCTCAGAGGCGGCGGCGCGCGCGCGATTCCCTGCGCGGCCGGCAGAGGGCGCGGGCGGCGGGCCGCGGCTCTCCCTACCTCCTTGTTGATGAAGCAGTAGAGGACGCTGACCAGGAAGCCCTGCCGTGGGGGGAGAGGGGGTTAAACTGGGAGCAGGGGTTATAAACACCCCTCAGTGAGCTCTGACCCTTTACAGGCCCAAACCACCTCGCCCGTCGCCACATCGATCCTAAATTATTGCAGTCACCCTTTCCCTGGCTCCTGACGTCCCCCCTCCCCTTGCCCTCGCCAATTTGCAGAGCCATCAGGGCTGGAGATTAAGAATATGTAACCCCAGAGGCTGACTGCTTGGATGTGATCACGGCTTCCCACTTTCTTCCCCACTTAGGCAAGCTGCTTAACCCCTCTGTGCCTCAGTTTCTTCATCTTGAAAATGGAACAATAATCCAGTGGTGGTGCTGAGATTTAAGGTATTATTACTATATAAGAAGCTCTAGTGCATGGCACATAGTTAAACCTTTTTCTAAATCTTATCATAACTTACTACATGACATATTGGACTTATTTATTTGGCCGTGCTGCAGGGCTTGTGGCATCCTAGTTCCCAGACCAGGGATCGAACCTGGGCCCTTGACAGTGAAAGTGCTGAGTCCTAACCACTGTACTGCCAAGAATTCCATAATAATAAACTAATAGGCACATCCAAAAAATTCTGAAATTATTTTTAAAAATTAGTTTTATATTTATAATAATTTAGAAATTTAGATACATATAAAATGTATTTGTAATTAATAAAGTAATTGATACATTAATGCAAGTCAAGGGCTTCCCTAGTGGCTCAGATGGTAAAGAATCCGCCTGCAATGCAGGAGACCCAGGTTCAATCCCTGGGTCAGGAAGATCCCCTGGAGAAGGGAATGGCAACCCACTCCAGTATTCTTGCCTGGAGAATTTCAAGGACAGAGGAGCCTGGCAAAGTTGGACATGACTGACTAAGCATGCAGTAAGATATTACTTATCTTATCATCACTTTCCACAGTCCCATTAAAATCCAACTCTGATCATGTTCCTGTGCTCCCATGGCTCCCAACTGACTCAGAGGAAAAGCAAAAGGTCCTCTCTAGGCCCAAGGATCTAGCCAGGTACCTCACCTCTGTTCTATCCACCCACCCCCTGCTTCAGGCATGCTGGCCTGAGAGTGCCATCGTGATCAGTACTCTCTCCCACCTCAGGGATCTTGCACTTGGCATTTCTCTTCCTGGAACATTTACCCCAATATCTTCCTGGCTCATTCCCTCATCTTCTTTGGATATCTGCTCTAGTGTCTTTTCAGCAAGGCCTTCCCTGACCCCTGTCCATAATCCCATTCTTCTTTGTCATCTCTATTTTCTTGCCTTCTCATCCCTCCCTCCTTTAGGCACATCTCACCATCTGATATTCTGTGTATTTTACTTATATAGCATCTTTAGCATCTGTATATCCCACTAAAGGAGAGGGACCATTGGGTTGGCCATATCCACATAGTAAGCCTGGAAAAGTGCTTGGTATATAGTAAATGTTCAATGCATTTTTGCTGAATTGATAAATGAACAGCCTTATAAAGTGAAACTAGTATTGTCCCCACTTTAGAGATGGGAAAACTGAGGCCCAACAAGGTAAAGCAGGATGGAGACTAGGGTAGGACAAGCACGGGCGGGTTGACCTTAAATATCACTGGACATCTCCTTCCATTTGGCATGTTAGGCACTTCATATGCTTCTCCTTTTCCCTGGCCCTGAGGTGAAGGTCACAGAGCTGGGAAGTGAAGACCCAGATTTGGTCCCAGCCCTGGCTGATCTTAAAGCCCTTGATCTTAACCAGGAGGCAGTACTGCTGCGGCTGCCAGGTCTGCTGCTTCCCCAGTCAGGACGGAAGTATAGAATGAATGAAAAAAATCCCATCTTCGAAGCCCATTCTGCGGCTGCACCAGAGGATGACTCTAACCCTCGTTCTGCACCTCGCTTAGGCACCTGGAAAGAACTGAGGAAGATTTCAAAGCCGAGCTTAGCCAAGCGCAGGGCACCCCGGGCCCTTTCTTCAGTCACGGGAGCAAACACCACCTCGTGGACGCCCAGCAGGGGCACCAGCGTCAGCGTGGAGCGAGCCAGCCTGCGGGTAGAGGGTGGCAGTGGTGCCGGGGGCCTGAGTCCCCCACCTTGCCCCCAGTCACCCTCCCCTCCGTCCCCACCTCAGTCGGTAGTCTGG
>SJXQ01008293.1:172503-182651 GCA_006408695.1 Aepyceros melampus | reverse complement strand
GGGAGGCAGAGAATCCTAGAGAGGGGAGACCCCCTCAGGCAGACCAGCTGGGTAGTTTGCGGGAGGGGAAGCGCGCCGGGCAGGGCAGGGGGCAGGGTCGGGGCTCACCCCAGCCAAGGAGCATGTAGCAGCGGAAGTGACCCTCCTCGGAGCCTCCCACAAGCACGAGGAGACTGTGCAGGTAGATGCCTTCCACCAGCAGCCACGTGTAGTTGGCACCCACGCAGTACTGGGTCACGATCTGGGCCGTGCGACAGGCAGCTAGGGCCTAGGGGGAGACCAAAGAGGGGGAGGGGGCAGTCAGGGTCCCCTCCAAGCCCATCTCTTGTCATCAAGTATTCTCTTCCCATTCTGTATCACCAAAGGATGATAAAGCTATCCTCTCCGCACTCACTCTGTTCTCTTTCCCTACATGAATTCTCCTACTCTAACCTCTTTAACGATTGGTATCTTCCCTGGAGAAGGAAATGGCAACCCACTCCAGTATTCTTGCCTGGAAAATCCCATGGACGGAGGAGTCTGGTTGGCTACTGTCCATGGGGTCGCAGAGTCGGACACGACTGAGCGACTTCACTATCTGTCTATCTTCCCTGGAAGCTCAGCTGGTAAGGAATCTGCCTGCAATGCAGGAGGCCCTGGTTCGATTCCTGGGTCGGGAAGACCCGCTGGAGAAGGGATCGGTTACCCACTCCAGTATTCTGGCCTGGAGAATTTCATGAGTTCCCCCCAGATTCCCCTGAATATGGACTCTCCCACCTCATCTCCTAAGAATTCAACTACTCCATCTTTCAAAACGTTTTTCTCATCACCCACCAGCACAGGGACTCTCCCACACCCTTCGCTTTCAACAATTGGTATGGCCCAACTTGCTGCCTGAGAGGTTGTCTCCCCGACCCGCCCCTAGTCTCTCCCACCTTGTCTCCCTGGAACAAACTGGTATCTGCCAAATCCCCCCATCGGTTAGTTTCTCCCATCCTGCCAAATTCTGTCTGGTCTCTAGCAGGGGCCTCTCTTATTGGTGCAAACTCCAATGATGGGTGAGATACCGAGAGAAAGGTAATGGAAATGTTCCAGTAGAGGAGATAAAGAGATGAGAGAGTTCAGTGATGGGGGAGGCTGAGTAGGGGGGTCCGTCTCTAGTTGTGTCAGAAGGGTCTGGAGAGATTAACAGTGGATAACATTATTGTTCTTTTTGTTGTTTCCTTGCTAAGTCATGTCTGAGTCTTTTGTGACCCCATGGACTGTAGCCCACCAGACCCTTCTGTCTGTCCATGGGATTTCCCAAGGAAGAGAAGTGCAGTGGGTTGCCATTTCCTTCTCCAGGGGATATTCCCGACCCAGGATCGAACCCATGTCTCCTGCATTAGTAGACAGGTTCTTCACCATTGAACCACCAGGGAAGCCCGGTTGATAGGCTGAAGATTGTTCAGTCATGTCTGACTCTTTGCCGCCCCGTAGACTATACAGTCCATGGAATTCTCCAGGCCAGAATACTGGAGTGGGTGGCCTTTCCCTTCTCCAGGGGATCTTCCCAACCCAGGGATCGAACCCAGGTCTCCTGCATTGCAGGCAGATTCTTTACGTTCTGAGCCACAAGGGAAGCTGGGAATGGGAACCCTCTGGCCCTACCAGAGGAGGCAGAATGTCAATTTGAGAAAGAGAAGGATGTTGCTCACCTGGTTCCACAGGGTAAAGACCTGATCCCCAGGGAAGGGGCCAGGGGGAGGAAGCAGGCGGTCTCGGGTGAGGATGGCAGCTGCCCGCAGCATGAAAGACGTGAACAGGTTGATGTGGATGTAGTTGCGAGTACAGCGCAGCCGCCTGGGGGGTTTGCGAGGCAGTCTGGGCGCCTGTCCTTGGCCACACAGAGTCCCTTAAACTACGTCCCAGCCCTCCCCACAGAACCACCATTGGATACTTGTTGCCAGTGGAGCCTGACTTCCCCCATCTTTCTGGGGAAAACTGAAGCCCAGTCTCTGCTGCTTCTGTTCAGGGTTGGGGGTTCCCACCTGAAGGTACTCAAGATGAGCAAGGCAAACAGCAGGTGGCAAGAGACAGGGAGTAGCCCACAGTGTACACAACCTGCAGCCGTTCCAAGGTCAGCCTTTGGTCCTGGGGGTGGAGGTGGGGGAAGAGGACACAGAAATAGAGCTCAGCTCCCGCAAGCCACAACTGCTGAGCCCGGACCGAAAAGCCTGCATGCTGCAACTAAGACTAGACCCCGCTCACCGCAGCTAGAGAAAGCCTGCACAAAGCAATGAAGACCCGGTGCAGCCAAAAATTAATGAATAAATTTTAAAAAGAAATAGATCTCAACTCCTACCCTCAGGCCATAAAGGAGCTGCTCTTTGTTCATATCCACACCCCAATTTTGGGGGGATCTATCAATCTTTTTTTGAGTGGGGCGTTCCACCTCTCAACCCCAGGGCTGGGCGTGTGACCAACGAATCAAAGCATGCCATCTAACAACACACACACACACACACGCACACACACACACACACACACACAGTGACTACTCAAGGGCAGGTATGCTACTCAAATCAGGCCAATGACGCTCAGTCCTGGGACATTAAGTTGGAGCTATTGAGAAAAAAGCTCAGTCTGCCTATAGCATCGCTTGCAGGTGGAATGTGAGCCTGGTACTGATGGGGGCCACCTTTTCCACCCCACCAAAAAAAAAAAAAAAAAAAGGACACCATCATAGAGAAAAACAGAAGTACAATATGGTGAGAGAAATTCCCAACTATGTCATTTTAGCACCTAGATCCAGCTGTACCTGAAGCTGTAGCCTTATAATTTTCAATCACAAAAGCCAATATCTTTTTCTTTCTCCTTCAAGAAAGGAGTTGAATTTCTATCACTTGGAACCCAGAGTCCTGAATGGTACAAGGGGTTTCAGGCTCTGTCTGAGGCTGCTGCTTTTCTACTGCTGCCTGGAAATCATACCCTTAAATCTCTCCTCTTCTTACCTGAAAAAACCCATTTTTCTCTGGGTTTTCACACTGAGAATGGTCTCTCCAAGGTCCCCATTGGCCATCACTGCCACATTGGCGGAGGACAAATCTTTAGCCACTGAGGGGAAACAAAGGAGGGAATCAGAGGCACACAGAGAGAGATGGAGACAGAAAGACAAACTGAGACAAAGGCAGAGAGAGATATCCAGTGATGATGATGATAAACCATAATATATCATTTTACATGTAATAATTTAATATGCATAACAAGCCTATGAACTTGATATTGTCATAAACATCCATTCACAAATGAGGAGTTGAGGCATAAAGAAATTTCACTGGAAAAGACTCTGATGCTGGGAAAGATTGAAGGCAGGAGGAGAAGGGGACGACAGAGGATGAGATGATTGGATGGCATCACTGACTCAATGGACATGAGTGTGAGCAAATTCTGGGAGACAGTGAAGGATAGGGGCGCCTGGCGTGCTGCGGTCCATGGGGTCACAAAGAGTCGGACACAACTGAGCAGCTGAACAACAACCCCAGGTCACACTGCTAGTTAGGCAAGGAAGACCAAGATGTGCAGAGACAGACTCATGAAAAGGAAAGAAAATAACCTGGTGGCCGTCAGAGAGATAGAGACAGAGAAAGGACGTTATGTGGAGAGATACCCAGCCCAAGAGGACCAGGGGAGCTGCGGGGGAGTGGCGTCTGGGACCAGGGTTAGGAGGGAGATCTTTGCGTCAGAAGTGGACCTGGGATTCACCCGGCAGCTCACCGTGGCCGTGCCAGGGCAGATACCAAGGGCAGGACGCACGGGCAGTGGCGTTGGGTGCAGTGTAGTCCCAGCAGACGTACATATCGAAGGACCCGTTACAGGCGAGGCCTGGGGTGGGCGTGGGGGCCAGAGTTCGGACAGACCTGCTGTAACTCGAGCCCAAGGAGTCATTGCCCGGCACACACAAGCCCCGCCCAAGCCCCGCCCACCCGGAGTGGTCGCGTCCCTGCTCCTTCGTAGCTCCTCCCACCAGGCTCGAGGCCCCGCCCATCTTTCGAGCCTTACTCTGGGTTCCTCCCACCAAGCAAGTTCCCGCTACAGATGCTTCCCAGTCTGCAAGGCCCTTCCTAGACCCACCCCAAACCCCGCCCCCTTCACTGTCCACTTTAGGTCCCACCCACCGAGTGTAAGCCCCGCCCAAGACACCTCCCCTTTCAAGCTTCATCTCTGGCTTCTCGCACGTGGCCCACTTTTACCCCAGGCCCCCAGACTTCCCTTTCAGGCCTCGGCGGCGTGTCAGTCCCAAGCCAGCCTCAAGCCCATCCCTCTCAGCCCCAGCCCTTCCCTTGCCCCTAGTCCTCCACCCCTGTCACACCTGCTGGGGGCTCCGAGGCCTCCAGTGTCTCCTGGCACTCCCTGCGGTACCGCTCCCAGCGCTGATACAGCTCTCCCGCTGTCTGCCCCTCAGAGCCTGCCTACAAAAAGAGAGAAGAAAGGACCACCCCACCCCCACCTCGGCCCACGCCCCGACTCCAGCTCCCCCAGCTCCCAGGCAGCAAGATCCCTGAGCGCCAGAGACACCCTGGAGGGACTTGAAGCGGCTGTCCTATTTTGCTCAGGCGTCTTGGATGGCTTAGAAACCTCTTTTAAGTCTTGAGGGGTGCCTAGAAACCACCGGGGGAGTTGCTGTGGGGAACTAAAAACCTTCAGGAAAACGAGGAGATGGAGGTGGCTGGAAATTATCAGGAGAATTTGAGGGGAGTGGGGAGTGGGGAAAGAAGAAGGACTAGAAACAACCATCAAAACTTGAATCTGGGCTGGTGGGGGGCCTTGAAACAATCTTCCCGGTGGGATACGACTTAAAACTGGCCCCAACATCCCTCCAAGCCTTGAGATCCTTGACTCCTCTGGTTCTCACCTCCGCACTCCGGAGCAGCGGCTCCCACAGGGAGAGCAGAAGCAGCAGCCACCAGGTGGACAGGTGGGCATCGTGTAGGCAGCAGGGCATGGGGAACGAAGGGTCTGATCACACGAGGGCAGCCGGATCTGGGGGTCCGAGGCAGAATGAGGAGCCTCTGCCTCCTCTCCCAGCCCCAGTGCCCTCCGCTCGGGGAATCACGTATCCCGGAGACACCGCCCCCCACAACTACGAGGGTGATTTGGGGCCAGGTAGGGGGGTGAGCCTTGAGGAGTGGGCGGAGACCGATCTCCAACACCTGATTCCCCAGCCCGCCCCGGCTGTTGCTGGGGCAGTGGTGATGGAAGGAGGTGTTTGCAGAGGGTGCGGTTGCCTTAGAGCTGCACTGGGCGGGAAGCTCCAGGGTCACCCGCAGTCTAGACCTAGAGACTCGAGGGAACCTGGTGACCACCTTGGAGAGGAGGGCATGTAGCTCGAAGTGACTCTTGGACTTCCCACTCTCCCAGCTCAAAGGGTTTTCAAATCACGGATAGGAACCCGACCTTATCAAATTTTCCTGGCTGCAGATAAAACCCAGAGTTAATGGGACAATGGCTTTCCTTAGGGACTAGAAAGATGAGGGGCCCAGATGCTTGGAAATCACCCCCAACACCCCACATCTGGCCCCATGCAGGGAAAGGAGGAAACAGGAGGATGTCGGTTGGAGCCCCAGAAACACAGGAGTCAGAAATGCTTGAGACAAACATAGAAACGGAGAGACACAGAGACAGACAGAATGAGACATGGCAAGAGATCAGGGACCAAAAGGGAGAGGAAGACAGAGACAAAAATGTGGGCTCGGAGACAGAGAGGAGGTAGAGACACGGAGAGACACAGAGAATGGGGGAAAGAGACGGAGATATAGAACTAGTGGCTAAACAGGGATCTGCGACGTGGAGACAAAGATACTGAGAGATAGATAGAAGGACATAGACCGTGGGCACAGAGAAGCTGAGACCAAGCACAGAGCAAGAGGGATCCGGAGACGTGAGGGGACAGGGGCAGGGGAATGGCTGAGATGGGGGAGCCCTCACCTGTTCCCAGCTCTCCTCTCAAGCACTTGCTTCTGACGTTGCCGGCCTCGCCTGGGCTCCGCAGGAGGTGACAGCCTTGGGTAGGGGTAGGGGGCGGGGCCAGGGCGGGCCAAGGAACAGGAGCGGGGAGCTGGGGCAGAGACCTAGCGCAGGGGGCCAGTCATCTGTGAGTATCACAGCCACTCAGGTCACGTGGGGGAGCAGAGTCACAGAGTCAGCATCCTGAGGACCCCCTCTCCCAGCACACACAGCCTCTCACGTTGTCCCACCTGTCCCATCCAGCCACCACACGCGGGGCCATGTCACACAGGATCCCATACACCAAGCGGCCGAGAGACACAGAATCTTATATACTGCGCCTCACCGAACGTGTTCTTCATATTCATTCTTAGTCCCACAATCCAGCATCACACCCCGTGAACCAAAGGTTCTCCCCCACAGGTTAACAGTCATCCACAGTGACACACAGCCATGCACTCACTCCTGCACTCACCCAGCAACACAATCACAGCTTCCTACAGTTCCCATGATACTGTGTCCACCACACATATGTTCACGCCATCATTAAATCACGTCACAAATACTTGTCTGTCTTCCCCAACTGGCCTGAGTGCCCCCATGAGGACAAAGAAGGCATCTGTCACCACTGGGTCCCTAGTGTCACTCAGCACAAGTTGGGGCATAGAGCAGAGGCTGTTGATGACATATAGGCCAACAGTTATACGTGATTCTCATATGATCCTTTAATGACAGTCTGAAAGTTATATATACAATGTTACACAATTCGACTCATTAACATGCTCACACAACGCTTCACTTCACATAATTACCAACAGAGTCCACAGTCACATTCCAACAACACATGTTCCCCAAGTGTCTCTAAGGCACACACTCCCATGAGCTCTGGATGTTACATTGTCATCCTCAGTCACGCCCAGTGCTAAGACATACAACTGTCCATCACAGCCTCACTTGCGCTTACAAGTCATATACAGCCACTCGCAGTCACACAGTTGTGCAGAGGATTGCACGCTATCCTCCTACCACCATGCATGAACCCACAGCCTCACGTGGTCTCCCGGTCACAGTCACCACTGAATCACACACCTCCTCAGAGTCTCCACTTCCAGTCTCTTCCTTTGCCCTAAAATATGGAAAATATTTGGCTTAGAAACTGAATCCCGGCTCTCAGCACTCACTTCCCCCTTAATGCAAACCACCAATTCCTGCACATTAATCATTCTAGTAGCATTCATGAGCACACACTCCCCACGGAGCTGGAAGATAAATGGGACAGAGGTGAGTCTGCCCATTTTGCAGAGGAGAAACTGAGGCCCAGAGGCCCCGGGAGGGGCAGAGAGTAAGGAGTAAGGAGTGAGATCCAGCACTAGAGGCTGGAAGGAAACCAGTCTCGGGAGGGGGAGTGAAATGGGGGCTCCTGGCTTCCTGACCTCCAGCTGGCCTCCTGCTCTCTGCCCCACATTCCTGGCGCCCTCTGGGTCCTGGGAAAGGCTCAGTTCATGGAGTGGAGAGGAGAGGAGTCTGAGAATGCCAGGCACCTCGGGAAGAGGCTGGGGTTGGGAGGGAGCCTCTCCTTGGTCCCAAGAGGGTCTGGGATCACTTGCTGGGGATGGGAAGGTGGGGGGAGGCTGGAAAGTGGGAGGAGAGAGACGGGGTGGGAGGGGGAAGCAGGGGGAGAGGAACTGAGGTGATAAGAAAGACAGGAAAAGAAATCAAGGACCAAGAAAGAGCAGAGACAGGAAGAGGCAGAGATGAGGGAGACCAGGAGAAAGAGACAGAAAGAATCAAGAGAGACAGAGAAGTAGAGAGAAATATACAAAAAGAGAGAGAAAAAAAATCAGGAAAGACAAAACGGACCAAGAAAGGGAGAGAGAAAGAAGAGATACAAACTGAGAGAAGAGACTTTGAGAGATGGAGATGAGGTGGGTGGAGGGAGGGAGAGCCTGAAAGATGGGCCCTGAGGAGAGACAACCAGGACAGAAGCCTGGGGATGAGTGGGCTGGCCCCTCCCTCATCAGTCCCTCTGGGCAGAACAGAGCAATGGGGCCGGGGTGGGTGTGGAGGACAGGAGGAGGGGTGTCTGGGTCCCCGACTGGCCCCCTGCTCATCTCAGCCCTCCTGGGGGCTTTTACATTCTCTCAGGGCCTGGGGAGGAGGCGACAGGGCCTCAGGGGTAGCCACACCGGCCCTCTCCAGTCCCCACGCTCAGGCTTTGGAAGCTGCAGGCAGAGAAGCGGCCATGCCCTCTCCCCTTGCCTTTCTTCTCTCTCCATGCCCCCTTCAGTCCCTTTGATCCGAGAATCTCTTCTTTCTCCTTTCCTCCAAGCCTGAGTGCAGTTTTTCCATCTTCCTCCCTTGTTGGCTGGGCTGTCTTTTCTCTTCTCTTCCCTCCGGATTTCCTTCTGCCCCCTCCTCATTTCTCTTGCTCACTTTATCCTCCAGCTCAGTTTCTTCTTGCCTATCTTGAAGCTTTCTCCTTTCTCATGCGTCTTTTCCCATCGCCTCTCAGGGTGTCTGTCTGCTTCCCTTTCTCCATGTCCCCTGGTCCCGGGTCTCCAGGCTGTTGTTCCCTCCATCCTAGCCATGACCAGGCAGTGTGCCCCCTACACACACCTCAGGATGCCATGGTGGGGAGGAATTTAGGGGGGCTGTGCCTCCCCCCATGGGGCTGCCCCGCTAAGAGCCTGCAGGGAGCAGGCGGGGGCCTGGAGTGCCGGCAGATGGTGCAGGAGAAATGAGGCAGAGAGAGATGGGGAGAGGGGGGCCCCATAGGGACTGAGGCCAGAAATGGGAGGCTGAGATGGCCCCCTGAGATTCAGGACTGCGGAGAGACAAGGCCTCAAAGACAGAAGCCCAGAGAGAGACACACACATGCAGAAACACACACACACACACACACACAAACAGGAAGAGATTCAGAATGTCAGAGACAGACTGAGAAAGACACAGCTGAAAATAGAGAGATCCTTGGAGAGAAGGACGGACAGAGATTCAGAGAGAGGCCTAGGAGTGACACAGGATCCGGGGAGGCACAAGCAGACAGGGCTCCAGAGAGAGAAAGGTGGGCAGAGGACCCAGAGGAAGACAGGAACCCAGAGACAGGGCTCCAGAGATGGGGCACACGGAGAGAGAAAGGTGGGCAGAGGACCCAGAGGCAGACGGGGACCCAGAGGCAGGGCTCCGGAGATGAGGGCCTAGAGGCCAACACCGAAAACACAGGACGGGAGAGAGGACAAAGACCCAAAGAGAGATGGAGACAGAGAGACAGGACAAATACCTAGAGAGACACAGAGATGTGGAGAGATATAGAGATGGAGACCCAAAGAGAGAAAGCAAGAGGACAGAGAGAGAGACTCGGAGAGATGAGAGCAGAGGTACCCAGAGAGATAATCAGGGACAGAGAAGAAGAGACGGTCCAGACAGAGCGCAGAGGGTGGGGGGAAAAGGCTTGGAACGCAGATAAGCGGGGATGGATAAACTCCCCAAGGCTCAATCAGGCAGAGGTGAGGCAAGATGACTCCTGGCTCCCCTCACCCTCTTCCAGGAGGGAGGGTGCTCCCCCTGACTCTGCCTCTCCTCCCTCCCCCCTTGCCCCCCGCCCCGCAGGACGTCCTCAGTCTCCATAGCAACTTTCCCAGATCCTGAGGGCAAATATTGTCCTGGACAGAATCAGCCGGACTGTGTTGACATAATCTCTTGCTGGTGGGGTAGGAGCTCCAGGGAACCAAGAGGCCAGGATCGGTGTGTGTGTTGGGGGGGGGTGGAGCAGGAAAGCAGGGGGACTCTCAGCTGGGGCCCGGAAGACCACTTCAACCTCCACACCTCGGTATCTAGGTGCAGTTTTCCCCCCGCCCTGGGGGAAAAGCCGCTGGGAGATTCAAACCTGAAGTCCCGGCTGCCCCCTGGTGGTGGTGCGTGAGCCGTCAAGCTCATTTTCTGGCAATTATTTATTTATTTATTTATTTATTTATTTATTTATTATTTTATTCTGGCCGCTCGGGGCTTCTGGGATCTTATTTTTCCGACCAGGGATTGAACCTGGGCTCTCGGCAGTGAAAGCGCGGAGGGAATTTCCTGTCCTGGTTTTTAGAATCTGGCTCCTCCTCCCTCTCCCCCCAGCCCCTACTTTGATCCAGTTTGCTTCTGGCCTACCCCCTCCCCTCCCCCCGCCGCCACCGCCT
>SJXQ01008293.1:145771-156235 GCA_006408695.1 Aepyceros melampus | reverse complement strand
GTAACAGTGAAGCGGGCAGGACCTGGAGGCTGGGATGGAGTTGTGGGTGGGGGGGCGGTGGGGGGGTGTCAGGGAGCCAGGCCCCCCAGGTAACTGGCCTCTCTCCTTCCTGCAGCCGCTGCCGCCCCACGTGCGCATCTGGGACTCTGTTTCCCTCTCCACCTTACATGTGCTGGGCCTGGGCGTGTTTGACAGAGCTGTGTGCTGTGTGGGCTTTTCCAAATCTGTAAGTCCTGTGCAGGCCTGGCCCTGGGCCCTCTCCGACCCCTGCTTCCTCTTTAGGTTGGAGGCCACGCCTTCATCGTGACGTCACGGGTTCTGAACACGCCCCCAGCCAAACTCCCGGCCCTCCTGCCCCTCCAGGCTGGGTGCCCACAGTTGCAGCCTAACCCTGCTCTGGTGACTCAACCGTAAAGAATTCGCTAGCCTATGTGGGTAGATATGGGTTTGATCCCTGAGTCAGGAAGGTCCCCTGGAGGGGGAAGTGGTCAACTTGCCCCACTATTCTTGCCTGCAAAAGCTCATGGGCAGAGGGGCCTACAGGCTACAGTCTATGGGGTCGCAAGAGTCAGACGCGGCTTAGCAACGAAACAACAGTAAAACAGCATGTCTGCCCCCAGACAGACTCGGCAATGATCCTTTGTTTCATTCTGGGCTTCCCTGGTGGCTCAAAGGTTAAAGGGTCTGCCCTCAATGCGGGAGCCCTGGGTTCGATCCCTGAGTCGGGAAGATCCCCTGGAGAAGGAAATGGCAACCCACTCTAGTACTCTTGCCTGGAGAATCCCATGGACAGAGGAGCTTGGTGGGCTACAGTCCACGGGGTCGCAAAGAGTCAGACACGACTGAGCGACTTCACTTCATTCTGGAAGGATCCTTATCTGTAGGCATTTTAACTCCTGTGTCTAGCGCAGCCCTGCTCCTAGTACCATCCGGAACATGGGTGTTGGCAGATATGGGGGAGGTAAGCACAAAAATCAAGAGTAAGGCTTTAGGGATTTGTAGAGCAATTTGACATTCCCACAATCCAAGTGTGTGATTGGTGGTTTTTTCCTAAAATCATATTTTACATTTTTATCGCATTTCACCAAAGTAGTGGCTGCAGCGAATCAGGAAATAAAAAACAACTGATCTTCCCACCTACCGTTTAACAGCCTCACAGGTTTTCTGAAACCTTTGGAGAAATAAAGCTATTTTGTTGCCAGTGTCTGGGGGAAAGAAAAACTCTGCAAAATCAAAACCAACCTGTGCTTATTGTCCAAACTTTATTAGTTGTTTAACTTCATAGTCATACAAGTCATTACAGATAAAGAGGCAGGTTAGATGCTTTTAGTAAGAATGCTTGAGGGTGTGCTGGTTGCAGAGAAATTGTTGCTGAGGGGAAATTAGATGAATTTCTTAGGGACTAGTCATTTCAAAAGGAAAACTATAAACAGCCTTTAAAATGTGTGTGGCCCTGGATGGGGAGTGTATTTTAATGTGTTCCATATGCCTTGGGCCAGGGCCTTTGAAAATCTTAAAACAGGCCTGAGTGGCTAATGCCCCAGTGGGCAAGGTATTGGTGTTGGGGGCGAGGAGGCGGGGTAGACCCAGAGCTGTCTGCCCCTCCCCCATCCTCTCTCCTCTTCCTAGAATGGGGGCAACCTGCTGTGTGCAGTAGATGAATCCAACGATCACGTGCTTTCTGTGTGGGACTGGGCCAAGGAGACCAAGGTGGTGGATGTCAAGGTGAAGTAACTCCCTTGTAACCCCCCCTTTTTTTTTCAATCCTCATTCCTTGGGGTCCCACTGTGGTGGCCAGATCTCAATGTTCATGAGTCCAGCATCAGACTCACCTCGAAGTCCTGGCTTTGCCATTTGCTAGCAGTGTGACTTCAGGCAAGTGGCTTGCCCTCTCTGTGCCTCAGTTGCCTCATCTGTAAAATGGGAGTTATGGTAGCATCTCCCCTGTAGGGAAAATTTGGCTTTGATGTTGGGATATAGGGTGGGCAGACCAGGCCAAACGGGAGGACCAGTACAAGGTGGCTGCTGCTGTTTCAATTGCTCTCGATGTCTAAGATAGACCTTGACTTGCATCTCTGGCTGGTTTTACAGATGAGGAAGCCGAGGCAGAGGGGAGAGCTACTTGCCCAAGGTCACATGCTCATTCTGGGCTGGAGGCAGGAGACCGAGAACAGGGGCCCATGGTCCGGGGAAGGAGAAGTAGTTGAGAGGCTGGGCTCCCAGTGATTCGGTTCCAGACGGAGTCTGGCTGTGTGTCCTTAGGCAAGTGACTTCCCCTCTCTGAGCTTCACGTTGTCATCTGTAATGGGAGGTACTAATGAGCTTTATCTCACAGGGTGCTGTGGGGTTAAATGAGTTGATGGATGTAAAGGGCTTGGCATGGAGCTTGGTGCAGAGTAAGGGCTCTCCACGTGTCTGCCGTTAGATTGGTGAAGAAGGCAATAGAGCTTCACTGACTGGCTCTGCTTCCTGCGCTTTAGCTTGCCTGTATAGGAGAGATACAGGCAAGTCAGTTGTGTAGTACACAGCCCACACAGCAGTATTTAGGGCTGTCCTTCCTGAGATGGGTGTGGTGGTCCTGGTGGCTTTGAGGTCCTCATTCTGAATCTCCTCCACCCCTTAAAGTGCTCCAACGAGGCCGTGCTGGTGGCTACCTTCCACCCCACAGATCCCACCATGCTCATCACCTGTGGGAAATCCCACATTTACTTTTGGAACCTGGAGGGGGGCAGCCTGAGCAAGCGGCAGGGCCTCTTTGAGGTGAGTGCCAGGGGTCCCGGGACTGGCTGGCCCTGAGGGAGGCTGGCAGGGACTCCCCAGACAGCTGGAGACACCCCAGAGGCTGGAATGTGTAGGGATGCTGAGATATTGCCTGCTGGGGCCTCAGTTCCCTTATTCATACCAGGGGATGGTCCTCCTCAACTCTTTTAAGTTGTGAGGATTCAATGGGATGAAGAGTATAGCAGCTCCTATCAGATAGTGGATGCTGGGTAAATGGGTTGCTGTGGTTGTTGATAGTCTGGATAAATAGAGAGGTCAGAGCCTGGTGACCAGGAGAAAGAGGAAACAGCAGGAACCAGAGGCCCGCCTTTGGTGAGAGTTGGGTCTTCCACCCCAACAGAGGAGGCCTTGAGAATACCAGGCTCAGATGGAGGTGAAATGGAGATATTGAGAAGAAGGTGGGGCAGGGCAGGGAGAGGGACCTAGCGGAGAGGGGTGGGGCAGAGAGGGGAAGATGGCAGGGGAAACTGAGGACAGAGACTGGGACAGAAGTCAAGATGAGAGAGAGGAGGGAGGAAGGGAATCTGGGGTGGGGAAGGGAGACAGTGGGGTCAGAAACTCTAGGCGATGTGACACTCCATGGGTGTACGCTGGAGACAAGGATGCTCCTCACAGGGCCGCACCTAGAAGCGGGGAGGACGTCCCCGGGACCATGGTCCTGGCTGGTGGGTGAGCTCGGGGAGCCCACCCGGCTTCAGTGACCCTCTGAGACCATCCCCTTCTCCCCCACCTTAGAAATACGAGAAACCGAAGTATGTGCTGTGTGTGACCTTTTTGGAGGGTGGCGATGTGGTCACCGGGGACTCTGGGGGGAACCTCTATGTCTGGGGCAAAGGTCAGTGTCACCCACCATTTGGTCCCCAACCCCGTCCTCCCTGACTCCCTTTGGCTGTGCCTTCCTTCCTCAGACCCTGCTGGAATGTATGATGTGCGTGCGTGCGTGCGTGCTAAGTCGCTTCAGTTGTGTCCAACTCTGTGCAACCCTATGGGCTGTAGTCCGCCAGGCTCCTCTGTCCATGGGATTCTCCAGGCAAGAATACTAGAGTGGGTTGCCATGCCCTCCTCCAGGGGATCTTCCCAACTCAGGGATCCAAACCACTTATCCTATGTCTCCTGCACTGGCAGGCAGGTTCTTTACCACTAGCACTACCTGGGAAGCCCTGGGTATGATACAACAGGTTAAATCCTTACTTGACCAAGTCTAATGCCTCCATCAAGGTTCAGCTCTATCCCCACCTGCATGAAATCTTCACGTATTCCCTTCCCTTGTCCTCTGCAAACCCCATGGGAGTGATTGAGTTTGAACTTAAATGAATGGGTTCACCGAGGTTAGATGGATGGAAAGATGGTTTGTTCCAGGCAAAGGAATGAATGAATAAGGCATGAATGTAGGTGTTGTCCTACTCAGTGAATAGAAGAATGAGTAAATGAATACACTATCTTTCCAGATGGCTAATTAGAACGGATGGTAGAGTGGTTGGGTAGATGGGAGGCTAGGTAGAAGAAAAGGTGAGTGAATGGCTGGATGTGAGAGTTTGAGGTGTTTTCTGGGGTCAGTGTGGGGCAGCTTCCGCATGCTGACCCCCGCCCCTGGCCACCCCGCAGGTGGGAACCGAATCACACAGGCAGTGCTGGGTGCCCACGATGGCGGCGTGTTTGGGCTCTGCGCCCTGCGGGACGGGACGCTGGTGTCCGGAGGGGGCCGCGATCGGCGGGTGGTCCTCTGGGGTTCCGACTACAGCAAGCTGCAGGAAGTGGAGGTGAGGAGGGGGAGAGGCTCATACAAAGGTGAGGAAATCTCCCGCCGCCCCACCAGGGCTCCTAACACTAGACCCTGCTCTCCCAGCCTGTGTCCCCTACCCCCACCCTGCCCTCACCTCTGTTGTTGCTATTCAGTTGCTAAGTTGCATCCGACTCTTTGCGACCCCATGGGCTGCAGCATGCCAGGCCTCCCTGTCCATCACTGTCTCCTGGAGTTGCCCAAGTCCTTGTCCATTGAATCGTTGGTGCTATCAGCTGTCTCACCCCCCACCTCTACGTGTGTTCTGAACTCATTTGCCCACCACCCCCCGCCCCCAGGTCCCTGAAGACTTCGGCCCTGTGCGCACCGTGGCCGAGGGCCAGGGAGACACGCTGTATGTGGGGACCACCCGCAACTCCATCCTGCAGGGCTCTGTCCACACCGGCTTCTCGCTGCTGGTCCAGGTGAGCATCTCTTCTGCACCTGCCCCGCTCCGCCCCTACCTGCCTCTCTCCTCTCCTCTGCACCATTCACTGCTCTCTTACCACTCCCATTTCTCTTCACCTCTCTGCCCCATTCCTTATCCTCGGCCTAGTTAACACCTCTTACCTTCCTTTTACCTGCTTGTGACCTATAACCCCACCCCTGCCCTAGGACTTCTGCCCCAGAACACCCCATGGCCCAGCAGTGGGTTAACTGGTAGCACAGCAGCGGCTTCCCAGGACCCTGTTCCAGCTATGCTGCCCCCTGCTGGTCAGGGTGGTGTACTGTTTCTGTAAGTGCCCTGGCAGGTTGTCCCACAGGCCCTGGCCCACACACCTTGCAGGTCTCCAGCTCCAAGGCTCTAGGAAAGCCCTCTGGAGTCTGCTCAGATGCCCACGCCTCCCTCCTGGTAGACCACAACCCTACCCCACATCCAGTTTAAAGAGCCCACCTACCAAGTGGTGGTCTAGAAGGATGGCTTAGAATATGAATTCTGGGGAGTGACTGCCTGGGAGTGAAAGGCAACCCTGTTGCTCACTCGCTGTGTGATATGAGGCAAATGAGTAACTTCTCTGTGCCTTTATGCAATGTGAGAGTAACACAACTGATCTCACAGGGTTTTATAAGGATTCCGTGAGTCAATTCATATACAGCATTTTGAATGATGCCTGGCACAGAGGAAGTGCTCAAAGAATCTTGGCCAAAACTGCTCCTTGCTGGGACTTCCCTAGTGGTCCAGTGGTTAAGACTCTGACCTTCCATTGTAGAGGGCATGGACAGGTTCGATCCCTGGTCTGGGAACTAAGATCCCCCATGCTGCATGGCATGGCCAAAAAGAGAGAAAAAAAATGTTCCTTGTTCAGTGGTTTTCCCCTTCCTTCATTTCCAACATGCATTTTCCCTCTTACAAGGTGGCTGAGATCCATGCAACTGAGTTTATATTCCCCCTTCTGGCTCTTAGGGGCTTTCCCAGTGGCCCAGTCGTAAAGAATCTGCCTGCATCACAGGAGACTTGGGTTCAATTCCTGGTTCAGGAAGATAGATCCTCTGGAGAAGGAAATGACAACCTACTCCAGTATTCTTGCCTCGGAAATCCTGTGGACAGAGGAGCCTGGTGGGCTAGAGTCATGGGGTCACAAAGAGCTGGACGTGACTGAGTGACTGAGCAGGCACACACGTGTGTGAATAAAATGAAGAAAAACAAGGGCTAGAGAGATCTCTTAGGTGTCCCAAGGCCAGAAGGGACCTTAAAGACCTCTAATAATAGCATCAATGTTTTATAATATTAGTTATACATATCTTTAAATTTTTTATTCTTTTGGCCACACTGGGCCACTTGTGGGATCTTAATTCCCCAACCAGGGATTGAACCTGTGCCCTTGAGCAGTGAAAGCAGAGTCCTAACCACTGGACCACCAGGGAATTCCCAAGTTATATATGATTAGTATATTACTAGAATTGTATTATTTAGCATTAATCATTATGCTGCTATCAATAATTATAGTTCTGTTGATTATCATAGTTAATTATTTTAATAATATATTAATAGGATATGTTGTTATTACCAATAATAGTCAGCCACTTTCATTTGATGAGCACTTTGTATCAGCCTTTTCCATCTTCCATGTATTTGCACTTTCCATCCACAATTTGAGTAAGCAGAATACCATGAGACACATACAGTGATTGGACCCATTTTACAGCAGATGAAACCAAGGCTTCGAGGAGAAGTCACCTGCGCAGGTGACTGCCATAGTCAATAAGTGAGATGTGGTTAGACTCACCAGGCTGAGTACCCTCCATGGTTTCCCACAGCCTTCTGGGCACCGTCTGACTCCTAAGGTCAAGCTCCTATGCACCACATCTCTTGCTTCTCATTGTGCAAACTGGAAAGCAGAGGTCCAAGGGGAGGGGGCACATTTGCCTAGAGCGCCCCCACTAGGGCAGAGATCTGCCCAATCATTGCCTCCTTCAGATACCCTGGGCAAAGGGTCCTCCCTGGCTCACCTGTGGGGAGAGTGTGTTGCTGAGGCTAGTCCAGCACTTCTTTCTAGCATCAGAGGTGGGGATGCAGAGGAAACATCTGGATCGGTGGTCTCCATGCTATAATCTCTCCTTCCTGCCAGGGCCACATGGAAGAGCTGTGGGGCTGGCCACACACCCCAGCCGGGCACAGTTTGTGACATGCGGGCAGGATAAGCTGGTGCACCTGTGGAGTGTGGAGTCCCACCAGCCCCTGTGGAGTAGGACCATCGAGGTAAGGGGCTGGGGGACTTGATACACCCTTTTAACAGGACCACCTGTCTCAATGTGTCAGGGATCAAACAGGAACCACACCCAGTGTCTTTCAGCAGAAGATTTAATGCAGGGAATTGGGTGCTTACAAACTCACTTGGGAGGGCTGCGGGGAGTGAGTTCTTGACCGGAAGGAAGCCTAGAACAATACCCCAGACCTGACGTGCCTGAGGAGCTGCTGCCTCTTCCATAGTCAGGAAGGTGGGGAGTCAGGAACCACTGGGTTCAAGAAAATGCTGTCCTCATAACTGCGATCCAGGAATCAGGATGCTGTGGTCTCTCAAGGGTTGGCTCTAGAGCTACACTGTCTAGTACATGTGGCTATTCAAACTTAAATTAACTTTAAATGTAAGAGTGAAAGGTTCAGTTTCTCCCTTGCACTAACTACATTCCAAACATGAGACTGCATGCGTGTATACATGCTCAGTTGCTCAGTCGTGTCCAGCTCCCCTGTCCATGGAATTCTTCAGCCAAGAATACTGGAGTGGGTTGCCGTTTCCTTCTCCAGGGGATCTTCCCGACCTAGGGATTGAACCTGCATCTCCTGTGTCTCCTGTATTGCAGGTGGATTCTTTACCTGCTGAGCCAAAACATGTGGCTAGTTGCTACCAAATTGGCAAGTGCAGATACAGAACATCTCCATCATCGTAGAAAGTTCTGTTGCACTGTCTAGCTAGATCTAGAGTGACTCAGTGCTGGCTATATTTGCACTGACCAAAAGCAGATCCTCTGTGCCGTTGCCTTTCAAGGCTAGTGACTGCTCACCTGCACAGCAGATGTTTTCACAACCTAACTGATCAGCGGAAGTGGCAGAGTAACTGTTTGTTGGACACAAATCACAGCTGACCCTAGCTGCATGGGCTTCTGGGCAATGTATTTTTAAGCTCCCCTGCCTGTGCAGTATGGGAGAGTAGAAAGTCAGTTGTCATAGTCTTCACACCACCTTTTGAGGTTTTGCTCTCGGAATCCAGGGTTACCTGTGATCCTGGAACACCTGATGGCCTTTGAACTTCTAGGAGTCAGGGATGGTGTGTCCTAGAAATTACTGGGGCCATATGTAATGATCCTCACCTTGGCTGCTAACTGAACACCTGCTATATGCCAGTTTCCATGTTCAGCACAGCAGTTCTCTAGCCAGGGCATCAGAACCACCTGAGATGTCAGAAACACAGAATCAAATCTTGAGCTCCAAGCACAGGAAGCCTGATTCAAGAAGTCGGAGTTTGGTCCCAGATTGTGCAGATTGTAACAAGCTCCCTTAGGCTATTCTGATTCAGGCAGTCTCCCTACCATGCTTGAAACTGCCTTAGCACTTTACCCACATCATCTTTTTTTTTTTTTTCCTAACTTAAAATTTTTAAGTTTGTATTGGGGTATAGCCAATTAACAATGTTGTGGTAGATTTAGGTGAACAGCGAAGGGACTCAGCCATACGTATCCATGTATCCAATCTCCCCCAAACCTAGCTCCCATCCAGGCTGGCAGATAACATCATCTTTTTAACCGCTTCCACCCCCAACCTCCACAAGGCAGTAGGAATGATGGATCCTCACTTGGAAACAGGCCCAGAAAGGTAAAATCACTTGCCCAACAACAAGTGTAATTATGATCATGCTGCTGCTGCTAAGTCGCTTCAGTCGTGTCCGACTCTGTGCGACCCCATAGACGGCAGCCCACCAGGCTCCCCCGTCCCTGAGATTCTCCAGGCAAGAACACTGGAGTGGGTTGCCATTTCCTTCTCCAATGCATGAAAGTGAAAAGTGAAAGTGAAGTCGCTCAGTCGTGTCCAACTGTTAGCGACCCCATGGACTGCAGCCCACCAGGTTCCTCCATCCATGGGATTTTCCAGGCAAGAGTACTGGAGTGGGATGCCATTGCCTTCTCCGAATTACGAACATGGTGACCTTTATTGAGTGCTTTCTGTGGGCCATCTTGCTTACCATTCTCAGGGCTTTACACCTTGCTTATAACAGTCCTGGGAAGTTTGTGTGTTTCTGTTCTCCATTTTAGACAACCAAGGCCGAGGTGGAGAAACCTATTTGATGTCACATCACTAGGAAGTGTCAGGGCCACTGTTTGAAGCCAGGTCTGATTCCATGGTGCTCTGTTGCCTGTAAATCAACCAAATCCCCCCATACCCACACCTCAATTAAATATTTTTTTGTTGGAGATTAGATAAAGATGCAGGGAAACAGGCACTCAGACACACCTGGTGATAGATAAGCTGATATAATTTTATGGCAAGCAGATTGACACGATATATCAAAAGTCTTAGAAATGTGGATAGTCTTGATCCCAACAATCTCATGTCTAGAAAAGTCCCTAAGGAGATCATCTTGGGTGAATAAAACTGTGGGAATTTAGAACAGGAGTGATAAAGGATCCAGAGAACACAGTGATAGGAGGAATGTTTTCTGTTCGAGCCAACAAGTTAAAGGGAAGGAGAGTGTTTTCTGAGTGTCTGCGGCAGGGAGTTACCAGAGGGCAGCAGAGGGAAGTGAGAGCCCTTAGGCAGGCTCTGAGGCCGGGAAGGTGGGCCAGATGGGTGGGGACCCCAGCTTCCAGCCCCGTTTCTTCTCTCCCTCCTCAGGATCCTGCCCGCTCTGCTGGCTTCCACCCCAGTGGCTCTGTCCTGGCCATCGGCACAGTGACTGGCAGGTAACACTGATGGGCATTTGGGGTGGGCTTCTGTGCTCCCCCCAGGAACTATCCCTTGATTCCCCACTCCTTTCCTACTGCCCCAGAGCCTACAGAGAACGATAATTAGGTCCCAACTGGTTGCCAGGACTTATCTCCCATCATTCCTCTTTGGGAGTCCGCTTTCTCCCACATCTTTCTGGGGTCCCTCCCTCAAGGCCCCCACAGATTGCCACCCTTCTCTACCAGATCAGCTCACCCCTCCTCCCCCCACCACGCCTTCCCTTAAAGATGGCTGCTGCTGGACACAGAGACCCATGACCTGGTGGCCATCCATACCGATGGGAATGAACAGATCTCAGTGGTCAGCTTCTCTCCGGGTAAGGAACGCGACTGGGGATGCTGGAGAGGCAGGGTCTGGGAACAGAAACGCTGGTTTACAGGCAGGAGGAAGGGTTGGAGCCTGTGTGGCGCCGGCCTAAGGGTGGGGCCAGGACTGTGGTAGGGATGGAGCTCGGGACTACTGA
>SJXQ01008293.1:125104-142014 GCA_006408695.1 Aepyceros melampus | reverse complement strand
AGGGGGTTATGGGGGTGGGCGGGTGGACTGACAGAAGTCTCTATTTATCGGGGTGGGAAGAGGGGTCACATTGATTTGGGGGAGCCATTAGAGTGTTTGGTTCAGAGTGTTTTTTTTAAGTTTATTATTTTATATCATCCAGAAATAAAAATATGTGCACTGAGGTGGAGTTTCAGGGTCTGTGTATGAGAGTATCCATAGATTGAGTGTGTCTATAAGTATATGTATGTGTGCGTGTATTAGTGTTTGTGATGAGAGACCATTATTAGGTCTTAATTGGTCTTTAAGCTTGATAGAAACCAAGCTAGCTCTAACTTAAGCCAAAGGAGTACTCAGTAGGCCGACATACCCAAACAAGGAAAGGCAGTTGTCCCCTCTGGCTTTCAGGGCCCATGAACCAAGGGTTTGAGGGCAATCAAGGTATTCCATACCTTCTCTGATCTTCTGCAAGTCAGCATTTTCTTCTGGGAACAGTAGTCTCCACGCAACAGAAGGATAGCACCCGGCAGCTTGAACCCCAAACCCAAATATCCCAGAGAAGGGCTATGATTGGCCCATCTGCAAATCAATCAACGTGGACTGTTGGTTGGTCTACTGTGATTGGTTAGTTCCACTAACGTGCCGACGAGTCCTGGACCAATGATTGTGGCCAGGAAGATGGAATCATTATAAAAACATGGAAGCCCCGCTTGAACCATAGGGTTGAAATAGGGCAAGGAAAGTTTTCAGAGAAGTGGACAGATGGCACTATAGAGATCTGGTGGATTAGGTATGAGCGTTCTGCATTACAAGAGACAGAAACCGAATTTCATTCAGCAGAAACAATAAGCAATTGCCAGGTCATGGAACTGAGTAGTCCAGGAGGGGTCTAGCTGGACTGTGGTAATTGGGTTTCTCCCATTGGGGATTTCTCAATTTTGTTTATCTGTAATCTTGAACAAATTTTTGACTTTAACCTTTTATTGATGTGTTGATACATTACATTCAGAAAAGTACACACATCATAAATGTAGAAAAACGAAGGAGCCATGCAGCCGTCTCCCAGGTGATGACATAGAACATCCCCAGACCCCAGAAAGCCCCCTTGAGTCCCTTCCTAGTCATTGCTCCTCTCTCCCCTCAATAATTGCTACCCTACTCCTCACACCATAGAACAGTTTTACCCATTTTTGAACTTTAAATCAGAGGTCAGCAAACTTTCCAGAAAGGGCCAATTAGTAAATATTTTAGACTGCAGAAGCCACCCAGTCTGTCCCAAGTAACTCTGACCTTGTCCATGTGAAAGTGACCACAGACAACACGTGAATGAATGAGCTTGGCACTGTTCAAATAAAGCTATTTATGGATACCGAAACTTGAGTTTTGCGACATTTTTGCTGTGTCATGAGATACCATTGTTTTAGTCTCGTTGTGTTTAGAAGTGTGAAACCATCTTAGCTCATGGGCCATACAAAGATGGGCAGTAGATACAATTTGGTCCACAGTGGTACTGATAGTTTGCCCACTTTTGCTTTAAATCAGAGAGTATGAACTCTTTTTGGATCTGGCTTCTCCCCTGGAGCGGGGTTCTTAACCTCTCAAGGCCTCAGTCTCCTGGTGTATAAAATAGAAGTTAATAATAGCACCTGCCCCCTAAGGGTGCTGTGAAAATGACTTAAATACCTGTGGAAAGCTTAGGACAGGGCCTGATGCATAAAAAGCCTTCTAGAAATGTTGGCTGATTATTTTTACACTTGAGAACACAGACACGGTGGCTGAGGGCATTCTGCCAGGCCACATGATAACAAAGGCAGAGGAAGTCTTTCCCTCATAGTGTTCCTGTCTCCAGAGGAATCAGGTTGGCTCAGCTTGGATCCTGTGCCCAGCCTCTATGGCCTAGGGCAGCAGTCCCTAACCTTTTTGGCACGAGGGGACTGACTTTGTGGAAGACAGTTTTTCCACGGACCAGGGTAGGGGGATGGTTTGGGGATGATTCAGGTGCATTACGTTTACTGTACATTTTATTATTACATCAGCTCCCCCTCAGAATATCAGGCATTAGATCCAGAGGTTGGGGACCCCCGGCCTAGGTGCTAGGGTCATGTGATTGGCTAGGCCTGGGTCATTTGCTCATCTCTTTGCTTGCTGCTGCTAAGTCACTTCAGTCGTGTCCAACTCTGTGCGACCCCATAGACGGCAGCCCATGAGGCTCCCCCATCCCTGGGATTCTCCAGGCAAGAACACTGGAGTGGGTTGCCATTTCCTTCTCCAATGCATGAAAGTGAAAAGTGAAAGTCAAGTCGCTCAGTCGTGTCCGACTCTTAGCGACCCCATGGACTGCAGCCCACCAGGCTTCTCCGTCCATGGGTTTTTCCAGGCAAGAGTGCTGGAGTGGGGTGCCATTGCCTTCTCCGATCTCTTTGCTTAGGAAGGGGTTAATGTATGATACCTGGGACTGACAGCCCCACCTACACCTCATGGAATGGCGGGGGAGTTCTTCCAGAGGAAGGGAGGTAGGGAAACACATGAGCAGGAGATGGAGGTTACCAGCCACCTCAGCCTATTTACGTCAAGGTGAGTGACACACTGGAGCGCAGGGTCAGCAACGTCTCTGGGAGTTTGAAGACCCCTATTCCCAGTATCCATTGTTTCAGAACAAAGCTTTTCAAAGTTTAATGGTTTAGCAGGACTTCCCTGGTGGTCTAGTAGCTAGGACTTTATGTTTCCAATGGTGGGGGCCTGGGTTTGCTACCTTGTCAGGGAATTAGACACTACATGCTGTAACTAAGATCCAGTGTGGCCAAATAATTAAAAATAAAATACTTTCTTAAAAAAAGAGTTCAAAGGAGAGTTTAAAAAACTTAATTGCTTAAAACACAACCATTTTGCTATGACTTATAGTTTGGTGTTAGCCATTCACACATGATGAAAGTTTGTGTCCATCTTCTGCTATTGTGAACAATGCTGTGATAAATATCTACATGCGTGCATGCGTGCTAAGTTGCTTCAGTTACGTTTGACTTTTTGCGACCCTATGGACTGTAGCCCACACGGCTCCTCTGTCCATGGGATTCTCCAGGCAAGAATCTGGAGTTGTTATGCCCTCCTCCCGGGGATCTTCTTGACCTAGGGATTGAACCCATGTCTCTTACATCTCCTGTGTTGGCAGGCGTGCTCTTTACTGCTACCACCACCTGGGAAGCCCAAACATTCATATACAAGATGTTATTTGGACATATGTTTTCATTTCTCTTGGGTATATACCTAGGTGTAGAATTACTGGGCCGTATGGCAATTCTATGTTTAACTTTTTGAGAAACCTCTATGTATATGCGGTTTTACTTAAACAATTCTGAAATAACTATAGATTCAGAGGAAGTTGCCAAAATAGTACAGAGAGGTCCTCTATACCCTTCATCCAGTCTCCCCCAGTGGTAAAATCTTATGCAACTATACTACACTGCCAAACTTGGAAACTGGCCCTGGTGAATCTGCAGACCTTATTCAGATTTAACCTGTTTTATACATCTTCTGGTGTGTATGTGTGTGTGTGCGCAGTTTTATCACATGTATGGATTTTTTCAGGAGGATTCCAGAAAGGGTTATAAATTCCCTTGTGTTTCTACAGTATTTCCAAATTATACCTGCTGTTTATATATAAGTATGTTTGCCCTCTGGTCTTTGGCTAGTTAACAAGCCCTAATAAGTACAATGAGTTCTGTCATCTGGGCTGAATGTACTTCAGGTATGGGACGATATTCTAAAGAAGTCCTTAAATTAGTGATAAGATATCCTGCTTGATAACATCTAGTTTCAGTTTTGAAGTAGTATATTAGTCAGAGAAAACCCCAGAGAAACAGAGCCAGTGGGGTTTATATATTATAAGAAATTGGTTCACTCAATTGTGGAAACTGACAAATTCTAAGATCTGCTGGGTCAGTCAGCAAACTGGAGAACTAGTAGTGGCAGAGATGCAGTTTCCAGTCTGAGTTATTCACATGAAGTGCTTAGAATGGTACTTTGACTGTCAATGGCACCCTACTCCAGTACTCTTGCCTGGAAAATCCCATGGATGGAGGAGCCTGGTGGATTGCAGTCCATGGGGTTGCAAGAGTTGGACACAACTGAGCGACTTCACTTTCACTTTTCACTTTTCACTTTCATGCATTGGAGAAGGAAATGGCAACCCACTCCAGCATTCTTGCCTGGAGAATCCCAGGGACGGGGGAGCCTAGTGGGCTGCTGTCTATGGGGTCGCACAGAGTTGGACACAACTGAAGCGACTTAGCAGCAGCAGCAGCAAGTGGTCATTAAATGTTAGCTGCCCTTATTTTCCCCTCGTTTCTGACCTTCCTTTTTAAGCCAACATCTTCTCCTGTCCCCATCTCTTATCTCCAGCCACTTGAATCGCCAGTACTTGCCCTTCCCTGTGACATTTCATGCCTCTGAGCTTCAGCACATGCTGTTCCTTCTCTGCTGATACACCGTTTTGAACTTGTCCACCCAGACAACTCCCTTTCGATAGGCAGAGTCCGGCAATCATATCCCGACTCCAGACCCCTAAGTTTTCGATCAAACTTTCCTTTCCTAGGATCAAAGTCTCCTTTCCTGTCCTCCAGCTTTTTGACCCTTCCCTGCTGTCCAAGTTCTAGGGAAGTAAGTGGTCCAGCTCCATCAAAGCATCCCTTTCCCTGGGTCTTGGTGCTCTGGCGCCCCCTTGTGCCCAGCCTCAGACTTGCGTGGAAAAATATGCCTAGAAAGTTCTGGGAGAATAGTGCAGGTGCTGGGAAAGATTGAAGGTCGGAGGAGAAGGGGACGACAAAGGATGAATGGTTGGATGGCATCACCGACTCAATGGACATGAGTTTGTGTAAGCTCCGGGAGTTGGTGATGGACAGGGAGGCCTGGCATGCTGCAGTCCATGGTGTCGCAAAGAGTCGAACACGACTGAGCGACTGAACCGAGCTGAACTGAGTGCAGGTGATTCTCCACAGTGCACCCAAGGGGTCACTCTCAGTCTTTCTCCTCCAGCTCTGGGTACTGTAAGAGTGCCCTGTGTGGACTCCATGCATGAGAGTCTATTGGTTGGGTTATTCCCGTTACAAGCACTGACAGGAAATCTGAAGGTCAGAGTGGGGGAAGAGGTTGGAGTATTTATTTTCCAGGCCTCTCTGCATCCCTGCAGTTTTGCCAGCGGCTGTGTTCTCTGTTTAGAGCTATAGCTCCTCTTGTGGCTCAGACGGTAAAGAACCTGCCTGTGGGGGACCTGGATTCGGTCCCTGAATCAGGAAGATCCCACGGAGAAGAGAATGGCAATCCCATGGACAGAAGAGTCTGCCAGGTTACAGCCCACAGGGTCGCAAAGACTTGGTGCTACTGAAGCTATTCAGCACACAAGCTCTCTGAATGGCTATGTTTCCTGCCATGATCCTAACTGAATCACATTATAAACTTAGGGTGAGTCCATGAGAGAAAGGGACCCTCACCCATCAGGGCACCTCAGAGTTTCTCTTTAGGAGGACCTTGGGATGGCCAAGGAGCTGACAGGAGGACTTGTCTGAAAGCTGGTAAACTTTACATGGGGTTATTTGTGGGGAGGGGCTAAACTCTTCACGACACTTCCATTGGTATGTCTCTCTGCCTGTCCCCTTGAGGGAGGGTGGAAGAAAAAAGCTTTTATTCCTGTGTGCATTGCAGGTCACTTGGGTACTTGGTTAAGTCTTACTTTCTATTTGCCTCCAGAGCCCCGAGAGGAAAGGGGTATTTTTTTAGAACTGTTTCATTTCATTTCTATGAAGTTCTAGAACAGGCAACACTCATTTCCAGTAAAAAAAAAAAAAAAAAAAGGCATGGAGTGTCTCCAGGGGTAAAGTAGAGAATGAGTGCCCTGGAAAGGAGCAAAAAACCCAAATAAAACAGTGATCGCTGGTGATGGAAATGTTTATGTTTTAATTTGGGTGCTTAGTCATATGGGTTTATCTGTTTGTCGCAACTTATTGGGCTTCTCCCTTAAGATCCTGGCATTTTTATTCTTAAAATAAACAGGGATTTCCCTGGTGGTCTAGTCGTTAAAAATCATCCTTCCAATGCAGGGGAAGCAGGTTCCATGCCTGGTCAGGGAACTAGGATCCCATGTGCCATGAGGCAACCAAGCAGCGCACCTCAACTAGAGAAGCCCTCGTGCCACAGTGAAGACCCAGAGCAGCCAAAATAATAATTATCACTGTGTGTGTGTGTGTGTGAGAGAGAGAGAGTGTGTGTGTGTGTGTGTGTGTGTGTGAGAATGTGTGTGTGTGTGTGTGTGTGAGTGTGTGTGTGTGAGAGAGAGAGAAATAGTGAGTGTGTGTGTGTGCTCGCGCATGCGTGCTCAGTCATGTCTGATTCTGCGACCCCATGGGCTGTAGCCTGCCAGCCTCCCCTGTCCATGGAATTTTCCAGGCAAGAATACTGGAATGGGTTACCATTTCCTTCTCCAGGGGATCTTCCCCACACAGGGATCAAACCCTTGTCTCTTGCATCTCTGGCATTGGCAGATAGGTTCTTTACCAGCTGAGCCACTGAGGAAGCCCCAATAATTATTATCAATATAATAAAAGAATAATAAATAAACAAAAAAGAATTTGCAAGCCCAATAGCTGTCACTCTCCCCCTCCCCACTGTGCCAGGTCTTAGTTGTGGAGTACAGGATCTAGTTCCCTGACCAGAGATCGAACCCAGGCTCCCTGCATTGAGAGCTCAGAGCCTTAGCCACTGGACCACCAAGGAAGTCCTAGCTGTCACTTTTTCTAAAAAAAAATTTTAGAAAATTTTAAAATTATTTTTTATTAATTGTCACTTTTGAGTGTTACATCCCAGGTCTGTCCAAAGTGCTTTGCCTAAGAATGGGTCAGTTTATGAAGAACATGATGATAACATAAAAATCAGCAAATATTTTTGCAGCACTTAACGTTCATGTATTTACTCCTTGAAAACAACGTGTATTGCACATGTATCGTGAAGTAAAGTAACCCAACAGAAAAATGACACTCATCCTAGTGGGGAGGTAGATATTTAGAAAAACAACAACAACAAAAAGTGGAATACACAGACTGTTAGGGCTCTTTCTATGGGGAAAAGCAAATAAAGCAGGGAGAAAGGAGGTCATGGGGGGTGTCATGTTTTACAGACTTTATAGTTGACGTCCTCTTAATAGAAGGACTATGAGAGACCACGTGATCAGAAGAGGAACCAGAGGCACACAGAGGTCACCAGCCTAAGTCTGGCCAAGAGGCAGGGCCGGAGCTGGAAAACCCAAGAGAGATTCCTTCCAGGGCTGGCCCTGACCATGGGCATGGGGAATTAACAGACCCCTCATTCTCTCCCTTGGGGAAGTGGGAGTGCAATGACCAAAAAGTTAATGACTTGGGTCTGGGGTCTCCCTAAACCCCCGTCCCCAACCTTCCCATAGCTTAAGGCTTGATCTAGTTGTAGTGCGGGGTTGGAGAGAGGGTAAGCAAAGGAATTTATGAGATGGAGGCTTCCAGGCTGGGGACGTTGAAGGACTCAGGGGTGTTTCACCAGCAGGTGAGGTTTCTCCAGAGCTGGAAGGCTTTAGTGGGGTGAAGGGGTTAAGGGGGAGCGACAATGGAGGGGTTAACGGGGGCGGGCCCGGTCGGGACGGGGCGGGGCCTCGGCTGGTGGCTCTGGCCCGGCGCCGGGAGGAGTCGCCGCCGGGTCCCTGCGCCGCCGCGGAGCCCGGATCCCCCAGCCACAAGGAGAGGCGCCGCCCGCCCCGTCCGGCCGCCACGCGCAGGTAGGCGCCGGTTCCTCCGCGGTCCGTGCAGGTCCCGCGGCCGCTCCTCCCCGCGCCCCTCGCGGGCTTGCGTCCCCGCGTCCGTCCGCTGCCTCAGTCTCCCGCGTGGCCTCGGTCCCCGCCCCTCTCTGGGGCTGGCTCTCCTTGCGTCTCCGCGACTGACTTTGTCTCTGGGTCTGTCTCCATCTCTCCGTCGGTCTCTGAAGTCTCTCTGGATCTGCGGTCCCTCTCCCTCTGCTCGTGTCTCTCCTTAGCCATCTCGATGTCTCTGTGTCGATATCTTTTCTCTCCGCCTCTCCGTCTCTTTCTCTCACTCCGTTTGCCTGTATCCCTGGATCTTGATGAACTCTGTCTATACGGATCTCTCTGCCTCCGTCTCCCCGTTTCTGGGCATCTCTTTGCCTTTTTCTTCCCGTCTCTCTGTCTCTCTGTATGCCTCTGTCTCTGTCTCCACGTATCTTAGACCCGGTTCTGGCAACTTCACTCCGTCGTCATCCTTCTCCAACTTTCACCTGGGCTGAGGGTCTTCCTGGGAGTCGGGTAGGGGGCAACAGGATTACTACCTGGGGCAGGTGGACTTTGAGTACGGCTGTGACCTGGGCTCCCCCTTAACAGAGTCACCCCACTGCTCTGGAGGTCGCACCCACCCCCACCCTCCAATTTCAGGAATTCCTGGCTGGGGGAGGGGGTAAACTTCCTCCCCAACTTCCTCCAGTCCAGGATTTGGCTGGGTCACTCATTAACTCCTTCCTGTCTCGGCTTCATCCCCGCCCCCCGCCACCCCCCTTCAACCACCCTGAAGGACAGCTCTGGAATTTCTGTGAGGCATCGACTGTGGGATGAATGTCATATATACTCAGGTGGGATGAGGGCTGGGGGATTTTCTGGAGGGCAGAGATGAAGATGATGGGGGCCACACCCCTCATCACCCCCAACCAGGGCCCTCCACCAGCCACACTTCTGAATTCACCAGTGTGTCCCTGCGCGCTCAGTTGTGTTCAACTCTGCGACCCCGTGGACTGTCCCCGCCCACCAGGCTCCACTGTTCCTGGGATTTTCCAGGCAAGGATACTGGAGTGGGTTGCCATTTTCTTCTCCAGGAGATCCTCCCCTCCAGGGATGAAACCCACATCTGCTTCTCCTGCCCTGCAGGGAGATTCTTTACCGCTAAACCACTGGGGAAGAATTCACCAAGGGCTCCCCAACTCTGTCTCTGTGGAATAGCTTGACTTCAGGTTTGGGGTGAGGATGGGGTGGTTGTCCTCTCTGGGCGGGGTTTCAGTAGGAGAAAATGAAAGCGATTGATGGTTTTTTTTTTTTTTTGGCGTGGGTCGGGGGAGGGGGGAGCTCCAAAACTCTGGGAATCATAGCATCAAGAAGTTTTGAATGTGAACTCTTCTTTTTTTAATTAATTTTTTAATTAGAGTTCATCAGTTTTGAATGTGAAGTCTTTGCATGAAAGGACCCAAGTATGTGAGAATGATCCAAAAGGAGGATTGGGAGAGCTCAAACCTTCAAGTTAAAGGTCTTGGGGTATTTGAATCCTTCAGTCCAAAAAGATGGGTTTTGGAATATTGGCAGTTTTCAGTGGTCGCAGTCGAGAGCTCAAAAGTGCTGTCAGAGCCAGTTAGACCAAACCCCCCATTTCAGAGATAGGGAAACTGAGGCCCAAGTGTGGAAGTCCCCAAGGTGAGTCAGTTTCAGACTGGGTTTGGACTCCGGTTCCACTGAAGCCCAAATCCAAAGTAATGGCTTCTTTTGCTGCCATGACCTCAGATTAATGTGGGGAAGGAGGTCTTCACAGGGAAGAGGGAAGAATGCCAGGGTGAGTGTGAATGGCTGGAACCCAGGAGGGAGCATTTTTAGAAGCAGAGGAGAGAAAATATTTCTAAAGCCACAGTGGTGGAGAGGGAGAGGGGATAAGAGTTGGTTGGAGTGGAAGGGGTGGAATTTTGGAGAAGGAGGGAAGAGAAGAAGGGAAGTGAGGAGAGGGGGCAGAGATTAACTCCCGCCTGACTCTGTCTCCTGACCCTCCCCATGAAGCCCACTGCTCCTGCAGGACAGGGCCTATAATTTGGTTTGTGTCTAGACAAATAATAACTCAGCCTCAGCCAGTATGTGATCCAGTGGGGTGGGATGAGACAAAGTTTCTGGGCCAGGTATAGAGAGGCAGCCTGGGCTCTTAGTGTCCCCACCCAGGAGGAGAGAATTTAGGGGCCAGGTAAATGTGGTGACTACCCACCCCCCGCCAAAATTGAATTCTTAGTATTTTACAATTCTGCACAATTTTAGAACTTCAGGCTGCTGGGATGTTAAAAAGAAAAAAAAAAAAAAAAAAACAAAACCAGAAGAGATAAAGGGAGAAAAAAGGAAGTGGGGTTCACCATATCTGTAAAAAAGAAAGGGGAAATACAGATTCGTGTTTGCTGGGCAAAGATAATGATCACTGGAGTTTAATAATAGATTATGGAAGTTGTACAATTTTTTTTTTAATCATAGAGCATTCTAACAATAGAACTTGAGAATCCTGGAATGTGAATTTCCTGGGATATTGGAAACCTAGAAAGGTAGGGGTGTGGAAAGCCGCCATAATAATAATAATAGAATGGAAGGAAGGTAAAGCTCTAAAATGTTATAATAATAGAACAGTAAACCATGGCCTGGACTAACAGTAGAATCTGAGGATCTGAGAGCCTTGGGAATCTAGAACATCAGAAGAGTAGAGTCAAGGACCCTCCCTGGTGTCCCTTCTGGGTGGTGTGGGGTTCATATGTGGGGGGATGGGGATCCCTTCGGTAGAAATGGGGAAACTGAGGCCAGTGGAGCGGTCACGGTGGCCTGACTGTCCCCGGTTCTCGCCAGCCAGCCAGCCGCCAGGGCGCCAGGTGGGGAGCGAGGCTCTGTGATCACATTTCGTTCCCCTAATGAGCAGACCGACCGGAGCTGACTGGTCCCCAGGGGGCTGACAGGGGAGCAGGAGCCTTCAGAGGAGGGAAGTGGGGAGTGAGAGAGGTGACCTGGAGGCTTCTAGGACAAGGCTGGTGAGTAACGGGGGTGCGGGGGCTGTATTACCTCTCCCTCTTGCCCTTTCAACCCCCCACCCCCAAACCTTCAGCCTTGCTGGACTGAGAAGTCGCTCCTGGGGCCTGGCTTGAGCAGCTGAGACTGCACAAAGTGGGGTCAGGGGTCTGACAGTCCTTTCAGTCACCCCACTATCGCTCCACATTCCCAACTTATCTCTCTTCCTTGGCCCTCCGGGAGGGACCAGGAGGGAGTGGGGGTGTGGGGTTGGGGGAGAGAGTGCTGGGCAAGGGAGTCAGGTGGTGGAGGGACACGCAAGACCCCCGAGGTCACTTGCCTTCTGGTGGTGAGAGAGTCTGTGGATTTTTCAGCAGAGTCTCAACGAGGGCTGAGAACCCCAGAAAGACTTGAGAAAAAATTACAAGAGTGCAGGGAGGGAAGAGAGAAAACTTCTTTTTCTTTAAGAGCAACTGATCTAGGCAGCCTTGACACATCATGTGACTTAGACAGCTAACTTCCTTGTGGCCTTGGGCCTCAGTTTCCCCGTCTGTATCAGGTAGGAATCAAATAACCTTGTGCCCCCAGTTGTGGCATATAGGCTTATTGCATTGTGGAGTTCTAAGAGTCTGCCATTCCATGCTATCTTTGTATGTGGAGGGGTTGATGTTGGGTATATCTCAGGTGGGGGAGAAGAGAGGGCTGAATGCCCCACCCCCCATGCCTAGCATCCCCCAAGAAGCAGGTGGGTTGAAGAAGAGGGACCGGAGGAGGGAGGGGCAAGTGTCCTCCTGGTTCCCCCTGGAGGAAATTAGCAATGGGAAGTGCATTTCCTTTGTCTGCAGGAAATGAGTCTAGGCCTGTGTACCCACCCTAGCCTCAGCAGAACTGGGGGGTTCTTGAGAGGGTGGGACAAAGGGAATTTCTCCGCTCTCAATGCCTCCTTCCATTATGAACTGGTTCATTTCTCACGTCAGCTCCCCAGTGCCTGTGGAATAGTAATAATTGTTCAAACACTGCACAATCTATAGATGATATCACCTCTACCAAGGATTTTGTTTCTTTCTTTAAAATTAATTTTATTTTTTAAATTGAAGTAGAGTTGATTTTGGTGCTGTTAGATAGCATCACTGACTCAATGGACATGAATGTGAGCAATCTCCAGGAGATGGTAGAGGACAGAGGAGCCTGGTGAGCTGCAGTCCATGGGGTCACAAAGGGCCAGAGACGACTTAGCAACTGAACAAGAACAACAACAGTAGTTGATTGACAGTGTTGTGCCAATCTCTGCTGTATGGCAAAGTGACTCAGTTACAGACATTCTTGTTTTTTAAATATTCTTTCCATTAGGGTTTGTCACAGATGTGGAGTTAAGAAAATACTCACACACAAAATTATTCATAACCTAAAAGTTGAGAGTTACATTTTAGTGGGTGGGAATTGTTAGGACTTCAAGCCTGGGAGATAGCATCTCAGTCACCCTGAGAAAACATGCTCCAAGGAGCCAGTTTATACAGATGTTTTGCAACAAAGGGCAGGTAGTCTGAACATCAGATTATTGTCAATTAAAGAAAACCAGATATCCCAAGTTGAGGAATTTAGCGCTTTTCTATGTATTATGGGAAGGTGCAAGAGTCTGAGCTCAGTGAAATCATTCCTTTGATAGGCACTTCAGCTATCTGGGGCCAGTATCCTGTGTTTTCACATCCTGAGCTTTCTGGGGGCTGGGGGGGACTCACCACGGGGAGTGGTTGCAGTCTGATGGCTGCTAGATGGCAAGTATTCTTTCCTTCCTGAGTTCCCTCAAGGCTCACCAGCTCACCATCCATTGTGGCCGAAGTTGCTGGTGACTGTGACATCCTTGTTTACTGATATGGCAGGAAATATTTCATTTCTTACAGGATATTGAATATAGTTCCCTGTGAATAAGTTGGGAGATGTTTCATCCTCTTCAATTTTCTGTAAGAGTTTGTATCGAATTCATATTTTTGTCTGTGTTTTTTTTTGGGGGGGGGGGAAGGGAGGGGCCATGCCACGCAGCATGCAGAATCCTAGTTCCCCAGACCAGGGATCAAACCCACACCCCCTGCAGTGGAAGCCAGGAGCCTTAACCACTGGACCACCAGGAACTACAAAAGATTTTTGTATCTGTGATGCGACTGATATAAAAGTTGTGCCCCACCTCCCCTTCATGCAGAAGGGGAAACTGAGTCTCCTGAAGGAGAGGTAATTCCCTTGGTCTTAACGGCTGAAGGAGAGACCCAGGGCAGAGAGAGAGAGGTGTTTTGAGTGATTTGTTCTGGGCTGGAGGAAGGGTGGTTCAGTTCAAAGGGAGGGACCGGATTGCACTGTTCCACTCCAGAGCAAGCCCCCTCCCTCCCATCTCCACAGGATCCGGGAGTATCTGTGAGTCTGAGGTGGGGGCAGCCCTTCCGTTGCAGAGGACCCTACAGGGGGTAGGACTTACTAAGCGGGACTCAGCCCTGACCTTTCAAAGCAATTATGCAGCAGAGAGAGCCTGCCCTTTTCACTTTTTCCTTCCTCATCTCTTTATCTCTGGGACCCTGCAGGGACTCTCTGGAGTTTGAAATGGGAGTGCTGCTGCCTCAAGGGGAGGGGGTGCCTGTGTGGCAGCACAGGCTGACCAAATGCCTGTTCCCTCAGTCCAAAGGCACTTATTGAGTGCCTACTGTATGCTGGGCCTGTCCTGGGTGCTGACGATAGCTACAGCAGTCAATACTTGGTCCCTGCCCTCCCGAAATGTCCATTCAAGACAGACAAGCAGACAAAAACAGGATGCAAGGTGATGTGAAGAGAGTTGTTTAGTCGCTCAGTCGTGTCTGACTCTTTTGCAACCCCATAGACTGTAGCCCACCAGGCTCCTCTGTCCATGGGTTTTCCCCCAGGCAAGAATACTGGAATGGGTTGCTATTTCCTTTCCCAGGGGATCTTCCCAACCCAGGGATGGAACCCGTGTCTCCTACGTTGGCAGACAGATTTTTTTTTTTTAACCATTGAGCCACCAAGGAAGCCCTGGGACTATGGATAAGCATATTTTCATTTTGCATTTGTGCCTGTTCTAATTTCCTTCAATAATGACAGATTTCCCTCACTTCTTGAACTTCCAAGTACCCAATCTATTCAGTCTATCCCTTTAACGTCAACTTCATAGCCATTGCCTCTGTCCTGACTCAGCCCTCTTTCTTGCCTTGACTTTTACAACAACCTTTTCCAGCTGTGAATAAACTAACAAAAAGCACCTCACAGACATGTGTACTTCTCTCTCACCAGCCATCTACAATGGCAGAAATCATGTCTTATTTATATTTATCTCCAGTGTCCAGTCTTGTGCGGGGCACAGAGGAGGCACTCAGATGTTGGATGAACTGAAGTTCTCCTCAAGTAGAATGCAACCTCCTGGAAAAGAAGAGCCCTATCTTGAGATTCTGTGATTCCTGTAATTCCTCCACACAGAGTGTGTGGGTGTGGGTGGGCAGGACTGTGGGTACAGAGGGCCTCCCGAGGAAGTGATGGAGGTATGGGAGCTAGTCCTAAGTAGATCTGAAGGAAGGACAGAGGTGGTGAGGCTGGAAAGAAAGTCCAGCCAGCCTTGAGCCTGCTGAGGTGTAATGAAGGAGGGAGAGGTGGGCACGACAGTCAGCTAGGCTGCAAAGGCTGGGCAGGCAGTGCCTTGTCACCTGGGGGGAAGACTTGGGGTTTTGTCCCAAGTCCATGGGGAAATTATTGGAGGATTTCAAGCAGAGAAGGGTTAATAACAAGAGCTGACTGACATGTGAGAGAGACCTCTCTGGCTGCCACGTGAGGAGTGAGTGGAGGGAAGCCAGAATGGCAGGCAGGAAAGCCTTGGGGAGGCTCAACCGCAAGGTCCAAGCCAGCGGTCATAGTGGAGCAGAGTGGGCAGTGGCCGGGGTTTTAGAGATGTGCGTGGGTGCAGAATTTAGTGTGGAGGTTAGGGAGAGCCCAGAGCATTCTCCCATGGGAAGATGCTGCTCAGGCACCTGGGAGGTTCCCGTGGGCCCGCTAGATGCCTTGGGTCTCATCCTTTACCCTCTTTGGCCCCTCGGTTTCCTTATCTGTCCTACTGACTCAACCAGTGGTTTTCAAAATGTGTCCTGGGGACTCTTCAGAAGTGGACTTCCTCCCGCCACCTCCTTTTATCTAGAGCACAGAGTAGCTTCCCCTTTTCACTGTCTTAGATGAGGTTCCCTGTTGAGATATGTTTTTTTTTAAGTGGTTCCACAGCCTACAAACTGATGCAAACCGCTGGATGGAATGGACTATAAAGATGCCTCTACTTCAGGACTTCACTCCCACCCTCTCGGGGGCTGACAGTGGTCCAGGGCTTGGTCCAATACTGTCTTTTGCCCTGTGCTTAAAGATCTCCCCAGGACTAGGCGGTGACAGGCCCAAGACTCTCACTTGGGGAAGTCGGAGGGAAGCCGAAAGAGACAATGAAGCGGGTGGTCTCTGAGGGAGGGGACTCCTGGAACTGCCCCCAGGGCTCCCCCTTGGTCGATTGATTCTCATAACTTCCCTGCCCCAGTCCCCTACAGCTACGCTTCCATGGGCTGTCAGCCCACGACCCCTTTCTGTCCAATTATTCTTGGGTGAAAACTGACGTTCAGGCTGGAAAAAGGAGGTGAGAGCCAAGATTTTCGCCCCTCCCACCGCTCCCATTATCAGGACCTTGGACAGGTCTCTGAACCGCTGTGTGCCTCAGTTTGTCAAATAGGGGGAATAACAGTACTTTCCTCAAAAGGTTCTTGAAAATTTAAAATTCACAGCCATAAAGTGCTAAAGACAAGGTCTGCTATGTAATAGGACTCAAAAAAATTTTAGTTGTTATGATCACCACCATCATCATCATTGTCAAGAATTCAGTGCCCTGGGTTAAGAGTAGGAAGCTAGTTCTAGCCTGGTTCCATCACTGCCTTGCTGTACATCCTTGAAGGGAGTGACCCAGCCTCTCTGGGCCCTGTCTCTATGATAGGCGGGACTAGTTCAGCATTTCCCAAAGCATGATATGAGACTTGTGCCAGTTTTATATGGTTTCTGGAAGAAAGTTTTAAAGAAACAATTAGGGAAAAAATATAACTGACATCTCAAATCTGTGTTTTCAATGATCTCATTAAGGTGCCTACCCTCTGGAGCTCACTAGAGTCAGTGACAAAAGGGTGTGGGGAGCAGAGGGAAGTCCCTGACACCTCTCACGGCAGTTCTCTTTCCCCACAGGTACGGTAGAGTCAGCTTTGAACTGTGAAGCAGGGCCACCTCATCTCAACTGCTCAGCCCCCAGCAGGACCAAGCTGGAGCCCCTCCCATGTCCCTTTAAATTTCCTGTATTGGTAACCCTGTGCTGATAGAGCCCTTACTCACTACCTTCCTGTTTCTTTAAAACCTTTCCCACATTCCCCAGACTGAGTCTTCCCTCTCTTTCATCCCTCATAGGGCACCCCCTCTTTTTTTGTGGTCTTTGCCTCTTTGATTACCTCCCTTATTTCCTTATTTCTTACTGGGGTCCTAGGAGGTGTCAGTACCCCCACCATCTGGCCTGGTCTCCTCCACTCCCAAACTGTGAGCTGCCCCATCAACACTACCCCATACATTTCCTGCATCTTCTAGTACATTTCACCTCACTGTTACTTCAGCATAGCCACGCTTACTTTCCACATCCTCCACAAATCTCTGTCTCTCACCACTGCCCACTGATGCCTTCATCTCCCGTATAAACACTCCCCTTGGTCAATTGTGTGTTACCCCAGTACTCTCCCATTTATGCTCTGGTTGGGTCTATAAAACCTCATTGACAAAGCTCTTTGTTAATCCTGCCACCCTCAAACCTCCCTCCTGTCATAATTCTATCCTTTCTCCAACTTTTCTCTCTGAAGCCTCCGTCCTTCTCGGCCCAGTCTGGCCCACAATTCACAGTCCACCTCATTCTCGAACCCCGTGAACTGCCTCCCACCATGTTCCCCTGAGCCTCCAAGGAGGGGGCTCAGGGGGCCCTGATGGCCTCCCGCCCCCTGTGGCCCCATAGCCCCGGTGGGCCAGGGGAAGCACCCCGAAAGACCCAGTGCCAAGGATGGGCAACCGCACGTGG
>SJXQ01008293.1:87984-124596 GCA_006408695.1 Aepyceros melampus | reverse complement strand
TTCACCCGCCTGCGCCGTGTCAAGACGGCCGTGGCCGTGAGCTCCGTGGTCTGGGCCACGGAGCTGGGCGCCAACTCGGCACCCCTGTTCCACGACGAGCTCTTCCGCGACCGTTATAACCACACCTTCTGCTTCGAGAAGTTCCCCATGGAGGGCTGGGTGGCCTGGATGAACCTCTACCGAGTCTTTGTGGGCTTCCTCTTCCCCTGGGCCCTCATGCTGCTGTCGTACCGTGGCATCCTGAGGGCTGTGCGGGGCAGCGTGTCCACCGAGCGCCAGGAGAAGGTCAAGATCAAGAGGCTGGCCCTCAGCCTCATCGCCATCGTGCTGGTCTGCTTCGCGCCCTACCACGTGCTCCTGCTGTCACGGAGCGCCGTCTACCTGCGCCGCCCCCGGGACTGTGGCTTCGAGGAGCGTGTCTTCTCAGCCTATCACAGCTCGCTGGCCTTCACCAGCCTCAACTGCGTGGCTGATCCCATCCTCTACTGCCTCGTCAATGAGGGCGCCCGCAGTGATGTGGCCAAGGCCCTACACCACCTGCTCCGCTTTCTGGCCAGCAACAAGCCCCAGGAGATGGCCAACGCCTCGCTCACCCTGGAGACCCCACTCACTTCCAAGAGGAACAGCGTGGCCAAGGCCATGGCAGCCGGCTGGGTGGCAGCTCCGCTTGCCCAGGGAGACCAGGTGCAGCTGAAGATGCTGCCGCCGGCACAGTGAACTTCGAATCCTGCAGAGCCCCTACTCCTCCTGTCTAACCCCCACTCCCTTCCCTTCTGGCCCAGTGTATGCAAATTGTATGTAAATAAGGCCCTGTTACTATTCATAAAATGTAAGAAAATAGGAAAACTGTGAGGCTGATGTGTCACTGATCAGCCATCCTTCTCTGCCATGACCCCCTGATAATTCAGTAGAACTGTGCCAAGCCCTGTGCTGGGTGGTGCTAGTGACCCAGCAGTGACAAATGGCGGCCCTGGTTCTGTCCTCACGGCTCCCATTCCAATGGAAGAGACAGATCTATCCCGGAGGGTGATGCTCCAGAGTGGGCAGGGCTCAGACGGGAGCCCAGGGGCTGGGGGAACACAAGAGGGCCTCTGTCTCAGTCTGGGGGATGGAAAGGGCTTCCTAGAGGAGAGGACTGATAGATTAAGTTTCCAGAAGGTAAAGACAAAGAAGTTAGGATTACTTCCAACAAGGGAGTAAAAGTCTATGATTCAAGGGGAAAGTGGAAGGAGAAATTCATTGAGTAGTGAACAATCACTGTGTCTTTGGGAAGCCCCTGGTCATATAGAGTAGAGAGAGAGCAGGACAGACCATTTCAGAGTTTGGAGATAAAGAGATTTCTCCAAGTGAGGCCTGAGGAGGAGAAGGGAGCGTGTCAGAACCCAAATAAAGGGCCATTGGTCAACTGTCTGGAGGAGCAGGGAGCAGGATAGGCTTGGGAACGGGGCTCAGGATAAGAGAAGGATATTCATTCATTCAAGAGAGATTTATTTATACCTATGCTGGCCGGTATAAACAGTGACCAAGACAGTCCAGGCCCCGCCATCGTGGAGCTCACAGTAAATGAGTAAATAAAGATAAATATTAAATTTGGAAGCAAAGGACTTCCTTGGCAGTCCAGTGGTTAAGACTCTGCACTTCCACTGCAAGGAGTACAGGTTCCCTGGTTGGTGAGCTAAGATCCCATATGCTGTGTGGTGCAGCCAAAAAAAAGGAATTGGTAAGGGTAACTGAGCAAGACAAAGCCAATTGAGAGGACAGAGAATGATATGGAGTCTGATCTAGATCAAGAGAGTGGGGAGGGCTCACTGAGAAGGGGGCATTTGAGAAAAGACCTGAAGGAGGCGGGTCAGATGGGAGAGGGCTGCAGGCAGAGGGAACAACAGGTGGAAAGCCCTGGAGTAAGAGAATGCCTGCATTTCGAGGGCCAGCAAGTACACACAGCAGCGTGGTGGGAGCAGAGGTGTGGGAGGACATTAAGAATGGAGATGAGACAGGGACAGGGGCCGATGTCCCAGAGCATGGTGAATCCATGTGAAGACCTGCCTTTTATTCCAAGATAGATGGGAACCACAGAAGGGCTCTCAGCAAAGAACATTTGGGATTGGCTTAAATGCTAACAAGAGTCCCAGGCTGTTGAATGGGGAACAGAATATGGGAAGTAAAGGCGGAAGCCAGAAGCCCAGGCAAGAGATGCTGACAGCTGGACCCGGGTCAGGGTGGAACAAGCAAGGATTGGTGTCAGCTTTGGGATTTCTCTTCAAGGAATCCAATGATGGAAGAAATACAAGGCCCTGTGGGATTGTGTAACCCTAGTCCCTTGCCCATCCTGGGAAAAGGGTGACCAGAGGACCTGAACTAGAAGAAACTCTGGGAATGATCCCAGGGACTATTCACCAGAGAGGCCAAGTGATTAGCCCAAGGTCACACAGCCGGTGAGTCAGTGCTGAGACCATCCTGGGTTCCCTTTCCCCTCCCCCCCTCTGCCTCTGTTCCCACGCCCCAGAGTGGCCAAGGCTGCTCCCCTGGCTAACGGCATTCCTCTCCCTCCCCTGGCTCTCAGGGGTCAACCAGGAATGTCTGTCCTTCCAGAACCAGACTGGAGAGCAGGAGGAGGAAACACCCAGCTCTGGATAGGCCTTGACCCCTCTGGGTGTATAAGAGGCTCCAGGCTAAGGAGATGTGAAGCCTACACACACACACACACACACACACACACACACGCGCATAAATACACCCTTGCCCCGAAAGTTCCCAGAAGAGGTTCCTGGGAGAGAGAAAGAGGAGGGAGGAGGGGAATGAGGGGAAAAAAAAAAGAATGCGGACAGCTTTTTTGCAGGAGGAGGGTTGGGTCACTGAGATGCAGGAAGTTGGGGCTCTGTTGTGGGAGAAAGAAAAGAAGGAGGCCTGGGATCTGGCGGTGTTGGGGGGTGGGTGGTGGTGTTATAATTTTCCCACCCTGTCTCATTGCAGTATAGCTACCAGGATAGACATATAGGGAGCCAGAACTTTTCTGAACATGGGCCCCTTGGGGAATTGGATGAAAGCCTGAACACTACCCCTCCACAAATGCTCATTCCCATTCATTCAATAAGTATTGAGCACCTACTGTATACCAGAAATTGTTCTAGGAGCTGAGGAAATAATAGTGAATTATACACAAAAAAATCATGTACAAGTTTAAAAGTTTCCTAAATGCATCAAGTGGAACCTCAGCCCCATTCCCAAGTCAGTTCTTGGACCCCAGGCTAACACCCCTAGGGATCAAGAGAAGACTCTAGGCTGGGACTCAAGAAACCCAAGGGGTTTGTTTCTCTCCTGATTACCCATGGAACTCTGGATAAATCCTTGTGAATTCTCTGGCCTTAGTTGGTCAGTCTGTAAAATGAGGGAGTGGTTGGTTCCTAGTGAGTGGGTGATGGATCTGGAATAGGTCCCAAGCTCCTTCACACCTTCAGTCCAACCGGGATCCTGGAGAGGAGCTGTTTTTATGGAGTCTTGGCATTATTAGTAATTTAGAATATCAGAGTTCATACATGTCAGTATCACCATTATCTCAGATGGAGAAATGGGAGTCCATCAGGGCCAGGAAAGTGACAAAAGACACACAGGGAGTCCGAGTGGTTGCCGAGGAAAGCCCTGGGTACCCCGACTCTGTGACCTGAACGTTTGTTTCCTCCGGTACACAGCTCTGCTCCTTGGACTTTCCCTCGCCCTCTCCCTGTTCAAGAATCTCTCAATTACCCATTAGCACTCCACCACCCAGGCATTTCTCTCAGACGACCTTGTTTACATGATTTTGCTCCCCGCTGGGTAAGGGATGAGGCTGGGACATGTTCTTCAAACTCTTTCCTAAGCCAGCTCCCTAGGGACCCTCCTCCCCAACGGAGGAAGTGGACCTTCTTGAGAACGGGTAAGTTTATTAGGCAAGAGGCTGGGTTATCAACCTCTCCTGGCCGAGGGACCTCGTGCCACTTCCCTGGCCTCTTTTTAGGCCTGTTTGTCAGTTACTTGGGAAAGGGTTGAAACAGCTGTTTCTGGAGATGAAATGAACCCTCACTCTCAAGTTAGCAATAACAATGCTAATACTGTGCAGTTATAAGGGCTGTTGGGTGATTCGCATCATTCTAAACAGTTAACATAGTTCACTCATTATGTATTTATATTCAAGATTCTCATGCAAACCTCATAACAATCTAATAAGGAATGTGCCTTCTTATGATTCCCATTCTGTAGATGGGAATGCTGATACTCAGAGGTTAAGTCACTCGCCATACCCAGCAAGTAAACAGAGGAGCTGGGATCTCACTGTTACCTGGCTAGTTTCTCACGAGCAGTGACAGTTCTAAACTGAGGGAGAAGGTGCATTTGGGACGTCCGAGCCCTGCTGCTGCTGCTGAGTCGCTTCAGTCGTGTCCGACTCTGTGCGACCCCACAGACGGCAGCCCATCAGGCTCCCCCGTCCCTGGGATTCTCCAGGCAAGAACACTGGAGTGGGTTGCCATTTCCTTCTCCAATGCATGAAAGTGAAAGTGAAGACACTGAGTCCTATCCGACTCTTCGCGACCTCATGGACTGCAGCCTACCAGGCTCCTCCGTCCACGGGATTCTCCAGGCAAGAGTACTGGAGTGGGGTGCCATTGCCTTCTCCTCCGAGCCCTAGCTAGGACTAATTAAGACTGCTCTTTTGGAGAAGCCGCGCAGGTACGCGACGTCACGGAGGAAGGCGATGACGTCAGCCGAAGCGGGCGTGGGAACCCTTATAGGCTTCTGCGAGCCGTTTAACGGTACCACGCTCTGACAGCCTCACTTCCGCCGTATATTTGCATATTAATCAGAACGGACGTCGGAGCGTCAGCGTCGACGCCGTGATGTCATGGACCGCCCCAGCGGTTCCCCCGGGGCGTACGCACGTACGTACGCACGCACGGCGACGAGAGGGCGGGGGAGGAGGGAGTGATCTGAGGCGCCCCTCCCAGTCAGCAAGGTCGCGTGTGCCCCTTGCGACCGCCAAGATGGTGGTGGGCGCGTTCCCTATGGCGAAGCTGCTATACTTGGGCATCCGGCAGGTCAGCAAGCCGCTTGCCAACCGCATTAAGGAGGCCGCCCGCGAAGCGAGTTCTTCAAGACCTATATCTGCCTCCCGCCGGCTCAGCGTGAGTCTGACCCCACGTCCCTCCAACCTTTCCATTCTCCAACCCTTCTCAGGTGGTTGCTCAGGAGATGGGCTTCTGTTCACAACCAATCACAGCCCGAACCGGCAAAATCTTGACGCCAATAGGGAGGGTTCCTTGAAGAGGGGCATACGAGTAGCCCAATAGTAAGAATGGGCATGGGGTGAAGGGCGGTACAAAATGCCCGCGCTTGATTTGGGAATATTAGCCAATAGAGGAAAAGAGCGCGAGGAGATTGACGTCTAGACGAGCCAATAGTGTGGGCAACGGGAGTGGTTTGGGCGGGGCATGCTAGGACTGAGAGGAACTGGGGAGAGCTGAGGAAAAACTTGACGGGGTCATTTGCCAAACCATCTTTGGGTGGCTTCATTCCTCAAAGTCCACCTCGTGCCTCAGTCTCCCTCCCGTCCTGGGAAGTGACGGGTGCTGTTTTCATCTGTTTAGGTCATTCGTTTGTCCCAGTTGTACTCCGGGGAATAGGCCTAGGTTAGGGGCGTGGCTCGGGGCAGTCTGGAGTCTGGAGGCGTGACATGGGAATCTGGCTAAAGGAGTCATTTTAACTAAAGTGGACATTAATCCGTCTCTTTATTAATCCACACATACACCATATTTGTTCTTCCATTCATTCAGTAGACAAGCCGTGCTGGCTTTTTGCTGGGCTGGGAGACAACAGTTATGATCCATCATTGTCACTCCAGAGCGGACAGGATGGTGCCAACTCCAGGGCTGAGAGACCTCCTGACCCAGGGGCGTGGGGTCGGGAAAGCTGTCTAGACTCTGGAGGAAGGCTGCCTGAGCTGAGATCCGAAGGGCACAGTAAACATTTAAAATACGGGCTCCTGTGAGAAGATGATCTATGTGCTATGGGCCTGTGGGAGCAAAGAATAAAGAAATTTAACCTAATTTGCTGGGTCAGGGAACCACCATTAATCCAGCTGGTACTTCATTTAGTTGGTGTTTCTGAGTGTCTGCCTTGTAATTGGCCTTGTGTTGGGCAGTGCTGGTGAAACAACAGGAATCAAGCCAGCCCTAGTCTGTGCCCTCAAGGAACTCACAGTTGGGTGAGGACAGGCCCATCCTTCAAGGTGATGACCCAGAGTGGGCAGAGCTTGGATAAGGGAGCCCACTGGACACTTGACCTGATGTAGCATTCAGGGAGAGCTTCCTGGCAGAGGAGACCTCTGGGCTAGGAACTGAAGGGTGAGAAGAGTGTCACCAGACAGCACAAGGACAGGGATGATGTTGAGGGACAGGGAGGAGCGTGTGCAAAGCCCACATGGTTAAGGGAAGCACACTTCTTTTCTTTACAGGTTTGGATGCCTAAAATTTGCTTTGCAGGGCCTGGAATTCTTAGTATTTTGGTGTTTGGTCGGTTGTCTGCCAGAGTTGCAGATCTTAGAATGGAAAAGTGTTGGATTTCAGTTACCGAAGTGCTTTCCTAGAAGCTTTCTCATTTGACTCTCACACTGTTTTGTCCCCATGTCAGGGAGGGGAAATGACTCCCTGCAGTTTACCAAAGAGAAAACTCAAGTCTTGAGAGCAGAGGAGAATTGCTGAGGTGGAGTCTGGGCCAGACTTAAACCCTGCATTCTGGATTCCCAGAGCTGGTTTCTGTTCCCTGCCACTGCCTTTCTCCCAGACACTGTGGGATGTCTAGTATTGTGGTTTGAAAAGCAGCAACTTGAGTCAAACTGACCTGGGTTCCAAACTGGGTCCCCCTCTTCTCAGCCAGGTGGTTTTGGGCAGGTCACTAACCCCTCTGAGGTTCAGTTTCCTCCTCTGTACAGTGGGTATTATATAACAGTGACATTTAATGGCCACTCACTTTGTGCCAGGCAGTGTGCTAAGCACTTCACAGCATTAAATCCTCACCAATTACTCTGAGTTAGACACTGTTATTATTCCTATTTTGTGTATATGCTGCATATGCATTTATGCTATAAATAATACTTATCTCATCCTGTTGTTGTGAGAAGTAAGGAATGTATAATGGTAGGTCAGTGCATGGCTCTGAGTTGTAGCTGTCGTGTAGATGTTATGGATATAGCAGAAAAGAAAAAGCAAAACATTTTGTCTTCAGGAGAGCTTACATTCTCAGCTTTGGGGGAAAGCCAGACAATAAAGGAAACAGTAAAGTGTGAAGTATATTTGATAGCACAAACTGCTCTGGAGAAAACATCAGGGATGCAGAAGGAGGAGTATTTGGGGGATGGTTGTGAAGTTTAGATAGGATTATCAAGGTGACCTCATCGACAATATGAGGGAAGGAGGGAGCAAGCAGTGCGGGTGTCTGGGGGAAGAGCTTTCTCACCCGAAGTCTCCACACCTGCCAAGGCCCTGAGGTGAGCACGCACCTGGCATGTTTGGTGAACATCGAGGAAGGCAATGTGGCTGAACAGAGGAACAGAGTGGAGGCTGAGGGCCAAGCAGGTGGCAGGAAGGGGGCAGATTGTGCGGGGCCTGTGGGCCCCTCTGAATGGCTGGGACTCACTGGAGGGTCTGAGCAGAGGAGGGACGGGATCTGAGTCCAATTTCCATGTGATTCTTTTGGCAGTCATAGGGTGAGAGTGGTTGCAGGGAGGAGATGACTACAGGAGTCCAGGTGAGTGGAGAAGTCACTTGCCCACTGCCTCACACTCTTTCCCCAGCAACTTCTTTCTAAAATTTCACACTCCCCAAAAAGTTGAGAGAAAGAATAGTATGGTCATCGGTTATATGCCCTTCAACCCCTAGTTCGCTCTTACTAGCTTTCAGCAGATTTGTTTGGTTTTTGCCATCATACATGAATGTGTGTGTGAATGTATACATACGATCTTTTTTTTTTCCCTGAAAAATTTGTAAATAAGTCTGGGACTTGGTTCTAAACTCCTAAATATTTCAGCTTGTATTTTCTAAGAACAAAGACCTTCTATATAACACAGAACCAGTATCACACCTGAGAAATTTAGCATTGATAACAATAATATTGGTGACAATATTGTTTAATGTACAGCTTCTATATATATATAGCTCATATTCTGGTCCCCAAAATGTCCTTTTTAAGCTGTTTATTATTTTTATTTTTAATTTAGAGTCAGCTCAACAATCATGCATGGCATTTGATGATTGTGCCTCTTTAGTATCCTTTAATCTACAGCAGGTTTGGCAGTCTGGCCCAGTGCCTGTCTTTGTAAATAAAGTTTTATTGGAACACAACCATGTCTATTTGTTATACCTTGTCTGTGGACACAGAGATGGATTTCTATGGCCCACAAATGTAAAATGGTTACTTACGGCCCTTCACAGAATGAGTTTGCTGGCCCTCCTCTATAAGAGTATCCCTGGCCTTGTGACGCTGACTTTGGGGTAGTTGTTCCATAGTGTCCTGCACTCTGAAGTTTTCTGATTGTTTCCTCTGATTTGATTCACGTTGAGCATATTTGGCAGGAACACTACAGAACTCCTAAGGACATCACCTCAGGGGGCTCCTGATGTCTGTTTGTTCCGTCATTTGTGGTGGTAACTTGGATCCCTTGGTTAAGGTGGTGACCACTAAAAGACCCTTTCTTTTTTCCCTTAGTAATGAATAAGCAGTAGATTTATTTGAAAAGTAGCTCTGGCAGGATTTCCTGTGGATGGCGTGGTGGAGGGGCGGGCTGAACAGAAAGCACCAGGAGCTCAGTAGGGGGACACGTTTGGTTGGAGATGCTGTTTGATGTTGGAATGCACTGACTTATCAGATTTACGCTTTTTGAACTATGTTGTTATATTGTCTTCATACTGCTAACTGCTGTTCACCATGGCCCCCGTCCCAGACAGCTGGAGTTTTCCAGAGCTATGGCTACTGGGTGTTCTCCCGGGTCAGGCCTCCCGAGCTGACCCACACATAGAGCAACCGTATCTTTGGCTAAGATTCTTTAGACACAGAGGGTGGGCCTGGCCATGCGTCTCCTCACAGTAGAAGCTGGAGGAGTAGGTGTGTCTGCCTGAGAAAGAACAGTAAATGCACGAAGCATAAATCATCGGTGACGCACTGTGTTGGGGAGCAACGATCTTTTTCAACCAAGATTTCTTGGGGAGAGAAAATAAAAGAGGGCAGTGATGCCAGGCAGGTTGGGGCCATGCCTGCAAAATGCACCGTGGGAAGAGCTGTGGGAGGTCTCTGGGCAGTGGGAAAATTCCAGTGTGTTTCCACTTAGGCCTTTGGAGAACACTGGTTATTTTTCCAGTTTGCTACCCTGGTGGGCAGAATAATGCCCTCCCCTGCCCCGAGATGCCCACATCTTAATTCCAGGAACCTGTTGAATGTGTTAGCTTACACGACAGAGGAACATTATTACGTGTATGATTGAATCAGGTATTTGGGGAATGAGAGAGCAGCCTGAATTGTACAGGTGGGCCCAGTGTAATCACCCAGGTCCTTATAGGTGAAAGAAAGCCATCCATTTGAAGATGGAGGAGGGACGGTGAGCCCAGGATGCAGGTGGCCTCTGGAAGCTGGAAAAGACAGGAAAACAAATTCTTCCCTACAGCCTCCAGAAAGGAGCTCTCACTCACTGACACAGAGTGTAGCCTAGTGAGAACCACTTCAAACTCCTGACCTTTGAATCTGTGGATAACAGATGCGAGTTGTTTTAAGCCACTGCTTTTGTGGCCATTTCTTACAGAAGGAATAGGAAACTAATACACCATGTAATTCTCTCAGGCACCTGGGAGAATCTTTTCAGAAGAGCTCAGCTCTGTGGTTATTCTTACAAGTTTTGGCTTTGGAGTTGGTTTCTGTTTTCTTTTGCTTACAAAGCAACGTGACCTACTGTTTAAGGGCTTTACACAGCGACCGCTTTATTTTTCTCTCACAGTTTTGTGCCTTGACTGGGCTCAACTGGCTGGTTCCTCTGCCTGTCTGGCCTGGTGGTCTCTCAGGGGGTTTCAGTCAGAGGGCAGCCGGGCCTGGAGTCATCAGGAGGCTCGATGGGGGTACTGGAGTATCCTGTTCCCTCTCTCCATCTCAGTGTTGTCTACAGACCTCTCTTTTCCACATGTCTTTCCCCTCATGAACTCTCAGGGTTGCTGGAGCTGGATTTCCATGGGAGAAGGAACAGAAGCTGCAGGCCATTTAAGGGCAGGACCTGGAACCACACAACATCACTCCAGCACACTCTGTTGATCCCAGCAGCTTTGGCACAGACCAGAGGGAGTGTGGGAGGGGACTACACAGGGCGATACAGACAGTCACCAAAGACAGTTTGCCACAGGGGAGACAGTCCTGGCTTGGCATCTTGGTGCCACTAATGAGCTGTGTGACTTGGGGCAAGCAGCTTGACCTCTCCGAGACTCCCAAATCCATGTTTGTCCGATGAGGGTGACAATAGAACTCACCTCCCAGGATTCTCGTGAGGATCCAAGAGCTAGTGGATATCAAGGCCTAGCCCAGAACGTGTGGATCTGGTCGTTAGTGCTGGTTGTGATGATTTGTTCTTATCCTGCATGGGCATTACTGTCCAGAGGCTGAACTCTGCCTCCAGATAAAGGCGTCCCGCACCCCGCTTTCTGCTCTGCCATCCAGTGTGTGTCCTGGGTGGGCCCCGCTGCCTTTCTGTACCTCGGTTGCCTCCTCTGCACAGTGTAGCACTCACCTCGTAGGTCTGATGGGAGAATCTGCCAAGCACGCGAATACCCTTAGCACAGGCCTGGCACGTTCTAAGTCCAGTGACTTAGAGTGAACTCAGTAACTTGGTTGGGTACAGTGGGCAAAAACTAGCCTCTGGAGCTGAGCTGTCTGGCTCCATGTGAATCCCAGTTCTACCATTTTCTGTGTGGCCCCAAGGCAAGTTATTTAGCTTCTCTGGGTCGTACTTTTGTTGTCTATAAATTGTATCATTATAATTCATATTCCATGAGTTCATATATCCATAAAGCATTAAACAATGCCTGGTTCTTAAGCACTGCATAATTCTTTGTTGAATGTATGGAGATGTCAGGCACTATACTATTTTGATCATTATCATCGCCTTTAGCAGAGCTTGCAGCCATCCATTTATCATTCTGGAGTATTTTTTAATTTTTTAAAAAGTATTTGTATATTTAGTATTATTTTTGGCTGCACTGGGTCTTCATTGCCGTGCTCAGACTTTCTCTAGTTGCGGTGCACGGGCTTCTCATTGTGGTGGCTTCTCTTGTTGCGGAGCACAGGCTCTGGCTGAGCATTCTCAGTAGTTGTGGCACAGGGGCTTGGTTGCCCCAAGGCATGTGGGATCTTCCCAGACCAGGGATCAAATCTGTGTCCCCTGCACTGGCAGGCAGATTCTTAACCACTCTACCACCAGGGAAGTCCCATCATTATCTTAATCCTATCCTTTCCAGTGCATTCCTTCGCAGGGGGCACTCCCTGGTGGCCTCTTGTAGCTGAGCTGTCAGTACTTCAGGCCTCTAGGTGGTGTTGGTGTCTCTTCCTCAGTCATTCCTTACAGCCTTGCCACAGGCAGAAGAGTTGGGCCCTCCCTGTGAACATTTCTAACGAGCACAGGGCAATTATGTTGATCTGATGGCACTGGAGGTATATCTCTGAGCAAAGAAACGTGAGAAGGTCAAAGAGAGAGAGGACAGTGTGGCTGAGTAGACAATCTCCTATGACCCAATGCTTCCCGAAATACTTGAAGCATCCTTTGGAATGAATGGTTTGTACCTGCAAGGAAGAAGAGGGACTCTGCAAGGAGAAATCAAGAATAAAGAGCCAAGGAGGGGAGCGAGCACAGAGGCTACCTGATAGTCTGGGGACATCGACAGGTTCACGTGGCCTCAGGGACAGAGGCTGTGTTGTGGGAAAGCTGGACAGGGGACCACCTCCTGCACAACCAGCTCCCAGTGAAGGTACCCCTCAGGGGAAGAATGGACTGAAAAGAACGCATCCTGCGAAGACACACATCCTTAGATCTAGGTAGAAACTGAAAACATCTTCCTCTGTGAATTGGCAGCCACTGACTGTCCCTGTTTGGGTTCGAGGCTTAGTTTATACTCTCTGAAAGGTCCTGGAAACAGCAGGCTGAAAATGAACCTGGGTCTGTGTGCCCCTAAGCACCTGGTCAGGACAAACATAAACCCTCCCTGGAGGGGTCTCCCTCCTCTGCCTGGGCCTTGGAGAATTCCTTTAGGTAGAGTTCCAGCAAATAAGAGCTCATGAGAAAAAATTGTGTGCGGTACAGAGAAGCAGGCACCATGATCAAGAGTCAGCAGATACAAAATATGGCAGCTCAAGACATACAGGAATGGTCAGATGTGGATACAAAAGAGCTCTGCTTATGTATGGAAAGGATAAAATAGGAGGGATACAAAAATACAAATGAGTACAATAAAAAATCACCACGGAGTTGGGAAAAAAGCCAAATAGAACTCCAAGAAGTGACAGATAGAATTGACATTCAGAGCTCAATAGGATTACACAAACCCCAGACTAAATACAGCTGCTGTGAAGACTGATGAGCTGAAAGTAGATGCCCGGAAGGGGAAAAAAAGTGAGGTTTGTGGGGTGCTCCCCTTAGCCACCCATGATCCTGATTGGGTCCATCTGGGAAAGGAAGAGTTGGCATTTTTATTTTTAATATTCTTCAGAAAGGATCCTTGTGTGCATGAGTGTTTGAAAACCACTTCCCTGAAGTCTATTTATAATCTCCAGAGCATCGTATCAGTTATGTTACACAGCAGCAGGCTGATGTTGATGACTTCCAAACAATTTCATCATGCTCTCCTATTAAGGAAACATTTTGAGCGTTCACCCCTAGTATGAATGTATGTATGTGTCTATATGCATTTGTGTGTGTGTGTGTGTGTGTGTGTGAAATGAACAGCAAGTGAAAGTCGCTTAGTCATGTCCGACTCTTTTCGACCCCATGGACTACACAGTCCATGGAATTCTCCAGGGCAGAATACTGGAGTGAGTAGCCTTGCCCTTCTCCAGGGGATTGTCCCAACCCAGGGATTGAACCCAGGTCTCTCACATTTCAGGTGGATTCTTTACCAGCTGAGCCACAAGGGGAAACCCCTGTGTGTATATATATTACAATATGAAGAGAGATATATATATATAGTTAATTAGGAGTCATGTATAGTGCTGACATATTACTATGAATATATTATTGCATTTGAAAACATTAAAAAATTAAGAGGGATGAAACTAATATTTAAATAAAAATTTTTGTTTTATGTATTCCTAGCCCCCCAAATATATTTGCTCTCACTAAAAATATTTTCCTCTACAGACATTGTTAATGCATTTGGAAACTCTCCATGAGCCCCTCTGTGAGAGTTGTGACATTCTTTGTGCACAGCTGTCACAGCTGGCAAAGACCTCACTAAGATACAGAGATCCAAAGAAGAGTGTGCTGTCAGCTGCTTTTAATCCCCCTGCTCAGTTTGCATCCCCACGCTTCATATGCAGAGGCATTTGTTGGAATTTCCTCTTGCTGGTCTTGTTAGACGTTCAGTCCTTGGTTTCTGAGCAGGAGTCTTTAAGAAGCTCCTGTGTGAGAACTTGGTTTGCAACCTGAGAATGTCCCTGGGAATCTATTTGCCCAGCTGCAATGCGCTGAGTGGACAGGAGAGGGCGCCTGTGTCAGTCCTTTTGCCGTTAGGTCTGGCACCTGGGGATGCTGGCCCCTGCCGGTGGAGGGGCCCTAGAGGCCTTTTCTGGGTGTATCTCTATATGCCTGTGGTGGTGGTTGTTGAGTCGCTTAGTCGTGTCTGACCCTTTGCAGCCCCATGGACTGCAGCACACCAGGCTTCCTTGTCCCTCACTATCTGCTGGAGTTTGCTTAAATTCATGTCCATTGAGTCGGTGATGCCATCCAACCATCTCATTCTCTGTCACCCCCTTCTCCTTTTGCCTTCAGTCTTTCCCAGCATCAGAGTCTTTTCCCAGTGAGTTGGCTTTTTGCATCAAGTGGCCAAAGTATTGGAGTTTCAGTTTCAGTCCTTGCAATGAATATTCAGGGTTGATTTATTATATGCCTGCTGCTGCTAAGTCACTTCGTGTCTGACTCTGTGCGACCCCATAGATGGCAGCCCACCAGGTTCTGCCATCCCTGGGATTCTCCAGGCAAGAACGCTGGAGTGGGTTGCCATTTCCTTCTCCAATGCATGAGAGTGAAAAGTGAAAGTGAGTAGCTCAGTCGTGTCCGACTCTTTGTGACCCCATGGACTGCAGCCCACCAGGCTCCTCCATCCATGGGATTTTCCAGGCAAGAGTACTGGAGTGGGTTGCCATTGCCTTCTCCAATTATATGCCTAGTAAAGCTTAATTTCTTCTCCTTTTCTTCTCCATTTTCTTACCTTTCTTCCTCTTTTTTCAAACAAATATAACTGTGAGTTCTGACGTTTTCTCCCTCTGCAACAGAGAAACTCCTTGTCCACCCCTCCTTGTTCACCTGTCCTTGAGACTCCCTGGTCAGTTTGGCTCGGCCTCCTAGGGTGTGCTCCTGTCTCTAACTGGGGTCTTAACCCTCATTTCTAGCTAATTGGTTCCTTCTCTGTTTCTGCTGCCCTGGCTCCAGCTGACCCCACATCAGACCCCTAAGCCACTGTATTTCTTCAGATTTCTTCAGATCCCCCCCACTCCCTCTCTTTCCTCAGTGATCTTCCAGCTTCCAGACCCACCTGGGTCCTGCCTTTGATGAGCACACAGCCACAATAGCTTCCTTCTGCTGAAGGCCTAGTGTGTGCTGAATTCTGTGCTGTGTTTTATCTCTTTTCTTTTTAAAATTGAATCACATTTTATTTTAAGTCATATTTTATTTTATTTTATTTTGGAGTTTTAGGGTTTTTTTTCCCTCCGAAGTTTTTTGGGAGGACTTAGTAAATCTGCGAAAGTAATACATGCTTGTTGTGAAAGAAAGAACAAGACACAAATTAGTTTGTGCCCATCTAGGATGAATTGGAAACCCGGCCAATAAATCTTAACCAAACCTTAAGTCTAAGGGATGTTTATTGTTGATGGAGCAAGGTGGCTTGTGGTTGGTTCGGTGGCTTGATGATGTTATTAGGGACCTAAGGACTCTTTCTATCTTTACCATCTTGGTGTTCAGGCAATAACTCCCCTCAAGGCCTCAAAGGAACTGTGGGAGCGCCAGCCATCACGCCTTTATACTGCTGTGTCCAAAGGGAGAAAGTGTGTGTGTGTGTTCATTGCGTTTATATGTGGGATGGGAGTTCTAGGGAAATGAGAGAAGGCCCTGCAAGGAGAAAAATATTTTCCCAGAAGCCCCCAGGGGACTCCTCTTGCTGCTGATTGACCAGAATTGAGTCATAGTCTCTAGCTATCTGGGAAGCTCATGGTGGTCAATTGATATAGCTTCTGGACTCTAGTGGCAGGAGTGTGCTTGGTCACTCCATCATGTCTGACTCCTTGCGACTCCGTGGACTGCAGCACGCCAGGCTTCCCTGTCCTTCACCATCTTCTGGAGCTTGCCAGGCTCATCTGTCCTGGGGAGTCTCCAGGCAAGAATACTGGAGTGGGTTTCCATGCCCTTCTCCAGGGGATCTTCCCCATCCAGGGATTGAACACAGCTCTTCTGCATTCCAGGCAGATTCTTTACCAGCTGAGCTACCAGGGAAGCCCATTGGCAGGAGAGAATGGAGTTAATAAGACAGTAAAGAATGGCACAAAGTGAACACTAAAGTTGTCCTTCTGTATGTTAATTTATTTCACCGTGCCCCATGAAGTAGCTTGCCATCACTGACCTAGCTAAACAGATGGAGAAACTGAGCAGAGCAGCTGTGCAACCTGCCCAAGGGCACACGGGTGCTGAGTGGCAGAGCTGGGACCCGATTGTCTGGTTCCAGTTTGCACCCAGTGTGTTCAGCCTCATTCCTGGTCTCTGCAGGCAGCCTTGCTGAATCTCCCACTGGACAGTTCATTCATGCGCAAGCCTTGACTGTGCCAACATCCCCACAGGCCAGGGTTTATGATCCCCATTTTCAAAAAGAGGAAATGGACCAAGTCAAGGAGCATTAGTTCCTCCTCAAGGGCTATAGATAGTATTTTTTGCGAGGTCCTGTGAGCTGTTTTGCAGGTACTAAAACCCCCACCAGGTGGGAGACGTTAACTGTATGCTGCCCACAAGCCTGCAGACCCCAGACTTGGAATCCGAAGATTGATGATGTTGGCCCCAGATTACCTCACCAGCAACCAACCAGAAGAATGTCCACAGCTGATCATGCACCCCACCTTCCCCCTGCCTCATTCTGTCTTTAAAAACCTTTCCTTGAAAGCCATCAGGGAGTCTGTGCCTGGACTGCTTGCTTGGTACCCTAGAATAAACACTACTTTCCTTAACGACAAAAAAAAAAAAGAGGAAATGGAGGTGTAGACAGGTTGAGAAATGTCTGCAAGCTCACACAGCATGCAAGTAGCAGATCTAGAACTTGAATCCGGGAACTTAGAGCCCACTAAACTCTTAGCCTCTGTTAGCTGCTTCCCCTGTGCCTCTTACATCCCCAGATGCCTTCTGTACTAAGTTAAGTTGTACAGACTCTCCAGATCTGGGCAGGGAGTAGAAGTGGAATTATATTCTGGGACAAGGACTTGCTTCGGTCCATTGGGCATCTGTATACTTGATTCATTCCGTCTTTATCTAGTGCCAGCTGTGTGCCAGGAGCAATTCTAGGAGGTGTGACAAACAACAGAACAGACAAAAGATGCTCCTCTCAGGAACTCACATTTGAAGTACTAGTTACCTGCCTAGCGACTCCAGGGCTCAGGGAGGTCGTTCTTCCCAGGGTGAGCCTCAGTGGTGCAGCTTGGGTCACGTCCCCAGCCCTGAGCCAGTCCCTGTAGCCTGGGGGTGCCGTGCTCCGATTGGCCAGCCTGAGGGCGGGGTTAACCCCTAAGAAATGTTTTAGACCCAGAGTGTGGGACATGAGATTCGCCAAGGTCGTGTTTCCTGTGGTGCCTGGTGCGTCACCGCTGTCTCCAGAGGTAGTAAAGGGGGACGGGACCAGGTTTGCCAGACAAGGTTCCCGCTTGCAGCAGCACAAGTCTGTGAACACCTGAAGTGCTGTTGGGGCGCGCTTTCAACTGGCTGGAAGGCAGCCAGCAAAAAGGGCAGCCGGCCCAGGGACTGGCTCAAGCTGTGTTTACTCTAAATAGTAATTTCTTAACTGATGATAATTGTTCTCATTTATTATGCTTTCTGTGATCTCAACAAATGATATTAACCACCTGATTAGGGGTTTATGTGATTGTCCTGGTCGTATGAGTGATGAAATAGCCCAGAGACCGTTAAGTTCCCCAAGGCAACACTGAATAAGAAATCAAGCCTCACGGGCTCCCAAACTCCTCCTCTTACATTAGTTACTAATATTTGATTGTCTGCATATTACCTATTGAAGAACAACACAGTATACAGTGCAATACAGATCTAAAGGTTAGTAAAGATGTATAGTTTAATGAGCATTAACAAATGCATATGCCCATATAATCAGCATTCAAGATATAAAACATTTCCATCACTCTGGGAGAAATTCCTTTCTTTCCGGCTCTATTGCCCTGTATGACTCTTCTCACTGTAAATTAACTCTGTTGTAGTTTTAGTTGCTAAATTGTGTCCAGCTCTTTGGACTGTAGCCCATTAGGCTCCTCTGTCTGTGGGATTTTCCAGGCAAGAATACTGGAGAGGGTTACCATTTCCTTCTCCAGGGGATCTTCCTGACCCAGGGCTTGAACCCATGTCTCCTACATTGGCAGGTGGATTCTTTACCACTGAGCCACCAGGGAAGCCCATAGATTAACTTTATGTATTGTTAAACGTCACGTAAATGGAATCACACAGGATGAAGCTCAAGTCTAGCTTTTTTTCACAAGATGCTTTTGAGATATTTCCTGTTGCTGTATGTATCAGTTCATTTTTTAAAATTGCTTTTAGTGTATATTCGTTTACTCTAATACTTATATGAATAGCCTATGTTTTGTTTATCCACTCTCTTAGTCATTTGGGTTTCCATTGATTGTTGAGAGACTTGAGTAAAGTGAGGAAGTATTGCTGCTTGGAGAGGAGTGTTTCAGGCATAAGGTACATTAAGTGCAAAGGCCCTGAGGCTCGAGCATGCCTATCGAGTTCTAGGAACAGTGGCTTGTGTGGCTGGGATGGAGGTTGATGGGAAGAGTAGGCAGTCAGAGGTCAGAACCTCCAAAGGTCACTCCCCAGGCACCTTCCAGAGGTGTACTGGGCGTGATCAGGTGTATTGTATGTATAACTTAACTCATATAACAGATTGTGTACTATTCACATTGTTCAGTGACCTGTTTTTTTCCCTCTTAACTGCGTACCTTGGACATTTAGCCATGTTCTTTTTCCCAGCCCTTGGTGCGTGGTGTGGTTGTCCTAGGCCCTTGAGGTGAACACTGGGTGATCTCTGGGTTGGGCTCTCCCGGAGATGCTGCCATCAGCACTGCAGTCTGGGCGGCGCATGGAGGCTGCCTGCAGGCTGCCGATGTGGACCCACCCCGCGCCCTGCGCTCCTGCGGGGGAGCATCAGGGGATCCTTTCCAGAGCTCCGGGTTCACCCGACTTGTCTGACGACTCTGCTGGGTTCCCTCCCTTCCTCCCTCCCTTTTTTCCCTCCTTCCCTCCCTTTTCAATGGCTCTGCTCCCAGGAAAAGAAATTCTGGGAGAAGTATGAAAAGAGAGGTGAATCTCCTCTCCCTTCCTACTGATGCATTACCCCATATCGAAAGCCAACCAGCATAACAAAGGAACAATTTAGGATACAGATGGAAGGAATGCTTTCCCCAGTCCACCTTATTAAGACATGCATCTGTAGTCAAAATTTACTTTTTATGCTCAATAGTTATTAATATGTATCAAATTGTGTCATATATGATATCTTGATCAGCTAATATACTAGCAGTAAGGAGAGGGAAATGGCAGCCTACTCCAGTATTCTTGCCTGGAGAATTCCGTGGACAGAGGAGCCTGGGGGGCTATAGTTGGCAGGGTCACAAAGAGTTGGACATGACTGAAGCAAGTTAGCGCACACACATACTGATAATAATTTTAAGGGTGACTCAGTCTTAGAGAAAAATTTAACTAAGATCGTAAGAAATGAAAATTTTGATCTTAATTCGTAGGCATATTTTTTTGTTTCAGAGAAATATAATAGGACATTTGCACATAAAAATATGTCATGTTAGGATAAGATTTTGTAGAGAAAGTAGAATATAGATTGAACATCAAGAGAGTAAGGAACAGTGCAAACACTGTTAAGGAGGAGCTGTTGGTGTTTATCTTTAAAATGAATCATGCTAGAGCTTCCCTGGAGGCTCAGTGGTAAAGAATCTGCCTGCCAGTGCAGGAGACATAGGTTCGATCCCTAGTCTGGGAATATCCCACATGCCTCAGGACAGCTTAGCTCACATGCCACAACTCCTGAGTCTGTGCTCTAGAGTCTGAGAGCTGCAAGTGCTGAAGCCTCAAAACTCTAGAACAAGAGAAGCCACCGCAGTGAGAAGCCCCTGCACCACAACTAAAGCCCATGCAGCAACAAAGACCCAGCACAGCCAGAGATACAACAAATAAGATGAATTTTAAAAAAGAAGAGTAAGGAGCAGTGCAAAGTTAAAGAAGAGCTGCCTGGCGTGTATCTTTAAAATGAACCTGGAAGGTGTTACATTTCTTTGGCTCTTTAGCCCTTTGCCTATGCTTAAAAGAGCGATGCAGTGGATTTCTTTTGAAATTCATTATGTTCTTTGCAGTAATTTAAACTTAGGATGGAAAAAATGGATCTGACCACTTCAAAGTGTGTAAAGAGGGTGCACAGTTCTTCCAAAATTTGTTGAGAATACACAGGAGCAATGCGATGCTTATTTGGCTCCCACACAAGGGTGTCTCCCTGTAATTATTCCTGAGTGCCTGTCTGTGGGTCTGGGTCTGCGTCTGTGGGAATGTGGGCTGTGGTTTGGGGACACCGTCCAGCAGCTTTCAGCCTCCTCCCTCTAGCATCAGGGTCCCCTCCCTCTTGGCACTGACAGGATGTGTCCTTTAGCCATTCCTGGAAGAGGTCTTCATCTTTCTTTAGCAGCAGAAACTGGCCAAGGACCACATAGGCCTTGTCAAAACCCCTTTCCTCCAGCTTGTTGCCCAGGTCTTTGCCAGCCCAGACTAGGCTTCCCACTGACTTTTCCCCCATGGGTTCTGTCCTGAAGTCTCAGTGCTTTGGGGAGTTTGTCCTCTTGATCAGGCTTCATCCCTGGCTCTGGTTCCCACATCGGCTTCTCTCACCACCCAACTCCTCCCAACATACCTCAACCCACTTGGGATCCATCTTATTTTCTTTCCTAGTTGGCTCTTCAGTTGTCCCAACAGCAATGATTGAATGAAGCATCTTTTTCTCACCGCACTGATATGTCTTCCCACTCCAATATTCTTGGGCTTCCCTTGTGGCTCAGCTGGTAAAGAATCCGCCTGCAATGCGAAAGACCTGGGTTTGATCCCTGCATTGGGAAGATTCCCTGGAGAAGGGAAAGGCTACCCACTTCAGTACTCTGGGCGTGGGTCGCAAAGAGTTGGACACAACTGAGCGACTTTGACTTTCACTTTGATAAGTCTTCATACCTCAGACTTTTCACTTTTGGTCTCATTCTTTCAACATATCTCCCGTTGCGCGTTTTCTCCATACCGTGGCCTGTGCTGAGTGCTGGGGACACAGGGGTGAGACAAACCCTATCCCTGCCTGTGGTATTCAACCTTATCTCATCTGTCCGTTACCACTGCCCAGCAGCTTCTCTGTGCTGGGGCCTGTGCTGAGCAGTGGTGGGGACACAGCCTTGCCCTGATGAGTCTCCAGTGCAGAGCGGGGCACAGACCCAGCCCTTGATGATGAGGGGTAGTTAGTGGGTCAGTGCTGGGCTGGGCAAGCCTGGAGGGAACCTTAGCTTGTCTGTGGGTTTGAGGGAGGGCTTTGGAGAGAAGAGGATGACCCAGAACTCAAGGAGGAGTGAGCCACAGTGGAAAGATGGAGGCACAGGTGCAAGGGTCAAGGTGTGAATGAGAGGAATAAGAGGCTGGGGTGGCTGAAACGTAGACGGTGGGACCAGATGGCCATCCAAAGACAGATCACACGGGGCCGTGTTAATACATTTGGACCTGGTCCGGGAGGTCATGGTAACTAAAGAAATGAAGGACAGCAAGGAATCAGTTAATTTGCTTTATTATTTTTCAAAGAAAGTTGATTTCTGCTAATAAAAGTAACACTTGCTCAGTGCAGAAGACCTTTCTAGCCTCTTGTCCATGATGTCAGCATCCTGTTGTATGCTGGCACAACTTCTAGGCACGGCCCCCTCAGTGCTCCCTGAGACTCCTGTCTCTCAATATTTGTCAAGAAGGGGTGATGACCTCACTTTGAACTCCTCTCTCAACTCCTGTTTACAGTGAGGGAATCCTGAGCTAATGGGCAGGGGCATAAAAGCTCCGGAAGTGTATAGCTTCAAGCTCAGCTGGATCCAGGAACCCAGACAATTCCTGGAAGGCACAGTCCCGTCCGCAGGCCCTGTGTTTCTCTGTGCTGTCTTCTTTCTCAGGCAGTCTCTCTCTTTGGGGACAAGATGGTCTCAGTAACTCCAGTTTCACATCCCACTCACCAGGCAACCCCAGAGGAAGGAGGAGGCCTCTTTCCTGAAATTCCAGGAAAAGTCCCAGGGCTGAATGCCAGCATCTGAAGATGAGGGTAGGGTCAGGTTTACCTGAACAGCATGCGGGAACAGTGAGGGAGCGGCTTCCCCACAGGAGGGTCGGGGAAAGTTTCCAGAAAAAAGAGGAGTGGATGCTGGGCTGGCAAACCCAACGGATACCCACTTCACGGGCTTTAGAGGGAGAGCCGGGAGGGGGCTCTGGATTCCTGAAGAGAGGGGCCTGGGAGCTACTGGTATGTCAGTGGCCTAGATCTTTCCTGTGCCCCTGACGGCTGAGGTCCCAGCTCAGCAGAGCCCCTTTCTAAAAAAAAAAGCTTCAGTGAACAATGTGGCCTCACTCCCAGCAACTCCCGCCTGGGCCGCTGGCCTTCATTCTTGACCTCTGGGCGCTGACCACCAGTCCCAGGCCAGAGGGGCAGGCCTGTAAAATTTCAGCATGGCGCCTGCTCCCTCAGCAGTTCCTGGATTCCTCCTGGTTCACCCTCTGCAGCTTCCTGTCAGGTGAGGAAGGGGTTCTGAGGTCCTCAGCTTATCCCCACCTCAGGGGCACCAGGGCCTGCCATCCTGGTCTCCTGCCCGACCCCACCCACGGGTGCCCCCACTCACTCCCTCCAGGCCACTCTGCCCTCTCCCCTCTGTTCTTGTGGGTTCTGCTTCTTTCTACCCAATCACCATCTTAGTGGGACTTGAGGGAAGAGCAGAGTATTTCATCTAAACAGGCTTGACCCCAAATTCTGGGTCCAGGGTGGCTTATTTGTTGATTTTTTGGGGAAGAAATTTTAGTTATCTGTTTTGTCTTCAGTTTTTGGTTTCAAGTTCACATAGTTTAAGGTTCAAAAGAGTTAAGTAGGGGAAAGTCTCCCGCCACTTCTGTTCCCCAGGCACGCTCTTCTCCTCCACATCGGCAACCACGGTTATCTTGAGTATTTTCCAGAAAAAAAAAAAAAAAAGCAACTGTGCATTTCCAAGCAGATGCTGATATGCACCCCCGCCACCCCACTTTCTTTTCCATGAATTCAGCAAACAGTAGACACTGTGCTGGTCCTCATTGCTTTTCATTGTGTTCCATGTCATCCTGGAGAGAATTATCTATCTGCAACATAAAAAACTTCTTTACTCTCAGCTACTGACAGATTCTTGTAATTTCTGAGACTAGATAGTCTCGTAGGGTTTTCCCTGTTTATTTTTTTATTGTTATATCATAAACGATGCTGCAGAACTCATGTGCCAGGCAAGGCTTTCACACCTGCAGGGTGAATCTGGCCAGAAGTGGAATTGCTGACTCGAAGGTGTGCAACAGATTTACCTTGGCAGCCTCGAATGTTCCCAAAGGTTCATTTCCTCCCAGTCTTGCCACCTGGAGGCTATTTCTTTTTTAAACAATTTATTTATTTGGCTGCACCAGGTCTTGGTTATAGCATGTAGGATCTAGTTTCCCTATCAGAGATCGAACCCAGGTCCCTTGTGTTGGGAACATGGAGACTTAGCCTCTGGACCACCAGGGAAGTCCCTTCTTCTTTTTTTTAATCTTGTTCCTTTGAGCTCAGGGTAGATTTAAAGAAAAGTTGTGAAATGGTGCAGAGTTCTTGCAGACCTTTCCCTCAACTTCCCCCCATGATGGCATCTTGTCTAAACACGGTATAGGAAGCAAACCCAGGGAAGGAACACAAGTGCGTGCTGGTAATGCAGCCACCCCATGGCATTCCCATTTCACCAGTGTTTTCACCGAAGTCCTTCTGTCTCCAGATCTCATCCAGTATCCCAAATTAGTTGTCATGTCTGTAGCTCGCTTTAATCTGTGACAGTTTCCGGGTTTGTCTTTATCTTCCTTGACCCTTTTGAAGAATACTGGTTAGTTAATTCTGTAGACTGTCCTTTGATCTGAGTTTGTCTGATGCTTTCCCATGACTGAAAAGAAATTCTGCGTTTTTGGCAAACATAGCCCAGAACCAGTGTGTGCTTCTCAGTGCACTGTTCAGGGAATTCAGGATATCAGCCGGATTTCTGGTCGTACTGACCTTGGTCACATGGTCTAGGTGGTGTCTGCTAGGTTTGTCCAGTGTGAAGTTAGCATTTTTCCATTTGTAGTTAATCTAATTTTGCAGTATATACAAGTACCAAGTCATTAAGTCATGAAATTAATGTAATACTCTATGTCAGTTATACCTCAGTAAGTAAAATGAGGGACTTCCTGGTGGTCCAGTGGCTAAAACTCTGTGCTCCCAATGCAGGGGGCCCAGGCTCAATCTCTGGTCAGCAAACTGGGTGCCACGTGCTGCAACTGAGACCCAGCACAGCCAAATAAATAAATAAATAAAAATTTTAAAATGAAATAAATCTCTTGGGGAAGACACTCTGAGACTATACAGATATCCTGTTTCTCCTGAGACTTCTGCCCACTAGTTTTAGCGTCGTCTGTGGATCTTATCTGTGGCCGTTATTATTGTGGTATTTATCCAGTGTTGATTTTCTGTTTCCTTCTTTTCTTCTCCATTTATTATTTGGAAGTCTAACGTAGGAAGAACTGTTCCTCCCTCTTGGGGGCTGTTTTACCAATCACTGTGGTGAGGGAAAGGGGGTTCACCGAGGACATGGAGACTGGATCCAGGCCCAGCCTGCCTCCAGCCTGTGGTCTTGGCTTTTGTAGGAGCAAAGAGGACCCGCTGGGTATTGCTAACAGCGACCTTATCTCCCAAGCTGGAGGAGCACACCCCCGTATATTTTCTGTCATCTCCCTGCAACACACCCACTGAAAACTTTCAATATTGAGATTCAGGAGCCTCAGCCCAGGCCTGATTATATCAATGACAGTAGCTGCCCAGTATGGAAACCTTCAGCTGGTGCCACAGTCTTGATGGATCTCACACACCCTATGGGTAAGGATTATTATTAAACCCTTTTTATAAAGCAGGAGACTGAGGCTTGGACAGGGAGCATCGCTGGGCCTCCAGCCTTGGAACTGCTGAATCCAAGGCTGGCTCAAAATAGCAGGTTCCCCTGCAGGAGGGAGCAGAGGGACAGCGTCCCATTTTCATCTCAGGCCAGCAGAGGGAGACGGAGACCCAGTGTCCCCTGAGGTCCCTGTTCCTGGAGAGGAGGTTTATCCTCTGTGCTGGGCACCCGGCCAAGAACTAGACAGCTGCTCAGTTCACCTGTTATATTCAGAGCCCCTTTCCACATTGGCCACAAACAGCTTTCATCATTTCTAAGACCGCGGCATCTTTGGGGTTCACCTGCAGGAAAGAGAAAACACTCCAGCTCTTTTAGGAAAAAGGATGGTTCTCAACATTTTATTATTAATATAAACATTTCCAAACGTACAGCAGCATTGAAAGAGGTTTACATTGAATACCCATACACCCACCACAAAGAGTCTCCCAGTAGCACCTTACTGTACTTCCTTTACCACGTTTTGACCCATTAGTCCATCCCTCTCTTCATCGATTAATCTGTCTTATTTTTGATGCGTTTCCAAATAAATTAGGCAGAAAGCAATTTAATACAAGGGATGAGGTTTGCAGAGTCATTGAAAGGGCTAGAAGAAGCGCCTCTTGGCTGGGCTTCCAGGAATGCCACCACAGAACTGACCCACCAGGGGAGATGCTGCCTCTAACACTGCCTTCTTGACTTTTATTGAAGAACACACCGATTTAATGCCATCAGGGGTCAAGAAGCCATCACACCCCTGAAGTTGGTAATAGGACACTGGATATTTACCTGTAAAACCTTGAGGTCCCTAACCTACCTTCACCAGCAGAACCCATGCAAAGCTGCAGTAGGGGGACCCTATCTCAGTAATGTCTCCTTGCAAATCCTGGGTGATGCCTCTCGTTGGCAGACTCTTAACTCATATCCTGGTCTCGCGTGGTCAAGCAGTTGGGGAAGTACCTTGCAGCTTGTTGGTACAGGAAGGCCCGGTCACCCAAGACTGTTGCAGCACAAACAAAATCATCTACTTCTGGCAGCTGAGTTAGTTCCCACTTTTTACCCCTCTAAACCTCAATGCCAGGAACATCCTTGAGCCACAACTAGAGAAAACCCTTGCAAAGCAATGAAGAGCCGTGCAGCCAGAAAAAAAAAAAAAAAAAATCCCTGAATGCCTGTCTTTCCCCTTCCTGGATCTCTTGCCTCTCTGCTACTAGGAGGAAGACCAGCAGACTGGCCTGCAGCTCAGGAGAATCGTGAGGAAGGAGAAGGTCCAGAGAGAAGTTTCTGCACCATCTTGTGGTTTGTGAACTCAGCAAACTGGGGCCTTTGGCTCAGCATGTTCATTTGCTTACAGAAAGAAAGCTGCCTTGCCACGACATGCTTCATCTTCCCTAGCCATCATCCTTCACTCGCCGCCTAGAGCGGGAAACCTCTCTAATTTGGTCTGTTTTGCAGACAAGGAGCCCCAGGCCAGGAATCGGTGGTTCATAACTTAAAATCTTGGAAAGAAGAGACCACTGGTGACTGTGGGCCGTGTCCTCAAAGTGAAGGTTCAGGAAGGAAGGGGAGGAGGAAGGGGAGGGGACGATGCCTTCTCAGGGCCTGGACGTTCTTCCTGTAGTATTTCCTGCAGTTGTCCTGTTCTGACTTGGTATTGTCTTTGGAGATGACCAGGAACTCCATCTCAACTGAGCAGCTCCGATGGAGGAGCAGTGGAGCCCACAGCCCTCTCCGTGCGCTCCCTGGGACCCAGGGCCACACTGCCTCCACTGAGTCACCTGCACATTGCCTGGGGGCCAGAAACAGCTCAGCCGGGCCTGGGCAGAGCTGGGAGGCGCGGCTCCCTGCCTGGGGGTGTCTTGGGCCCCTGCCCTCTTCATTCTAGTTCAGCTTTTATCCCCCTTTCTGGGGACTGCCCTCATCTCCTGTGGTATTTGTCAACTTCACCCAGCTAACATCCGCTCCTCTTCCTTCCTGGCTGGCTTAGTCTGTTCTATTCTATTTTATTCTCTTCTGTTTCTTTTAGTGGTTTTTTTTTTTTTTTTTTGCCACACCATGTGGCATGTGGGATCTTAGTTCCCCAACCAGGGACTGAACCCACATTCCCTGCATTGGAAGGTGGATTCTTAACCACTGGACTGCCAGGGAGGTTTCCTCTTTTAATTTTTAATGACTTTATTGAGGTATAATTGACACGTCATAAACTGCACGTATTTAAAGTATACAACTTGATAAGTTCTGACAAACGTGTACACCCGTGAAACCATCACCACAGCCTAGAGAGTGAGCATAGCCATCACCCCGGGGTATCCCTGTGCCCCTCCCAGCCCCTGTCTGTGACTCCCCGATCCCTAGGCAACCACTGATCTGTTGGAAAGCAGCTTGCATTTTCTAGAATTTTATGTAATTGAAATTACACAATGTGAATTAAAATGTTTTTACTTTAAAGAGATGCTGGCTACCACATACCACACTGATTTTGCAGCTTATGATCATAGATCTGCAGTTTACAGCTCCTGCTTGAAGGCTGTCATCCCCACAACCCACCTCACGTTTGCCGCCCTTCAGAAGATCCTGGCCTTCACACCTCCTCTCCCTGTGCTCACCCCGGGTTCTTGGCTCAGGGAGGGCAAGCTGTTAAGAGAACGGCCACAGCAGGAGGCAGAGGAGAGGAGAGTGGGGCCTGACTGGGTCTGGGGGTCTCCAGCGAGGGAGTTGCGGAGAAGGAGATGTGTCAGGCCCTCTCGCTCGAGTGGGCCCTGAACTCCATTACGCCAGCCACCGGCGGGGCCGCCACCCTCCGGGGTTCTCCTGGCTGGTGCACACTGGCTCTGCGCGACAGAGCTTCCCGAGAAAGAGCCAAAGTCTCCTCAGATACTTCGTGATTAACTTCCCAAGAACCTGTCTTCCCCATGAAGGTTATTTAAGTCATCTTATCACATGGCCATAAAACTTCAGGTCATTAAATGGTGTCACGCACCACTCACGTGCTTCTGGCCCTAACAGTCACCGATAAAGTCCCCTCCTGGTGAGTCCCGGTGGTCCCGCAGGTCAGCCCCTCAGGAGTGGCTGGTGCTCAGGGTGCAGCCCTGGATAACTGAATGCAGAGCAGGCCCCTGGCCTAGCAGGTGAAAGAACCTCCCTGCTCAGTGGTCCCAGCATGTGGGGGTTAGCATGCATTCCTTGGACTCCAAATCTTTCTATAAACCCATACATACTTTTTTTCTTGGAGAAGAAAGTGATAAATTCCTAGAATCAGAACTGTGAGTCGTGTTTTTGTTTTCTTCAGATAAATACCCAGGAGTGGGTTTGCTGGATCATATGGTAGTTCTATTTTTAATGTTTTGAGGAACCTTTATACTGTTCTCCATAGTGGCTGCACCAACTTATGAGCCCACCAATGATGTCCACGAGTTCCCTTTTCTCCCTTTCCTCACCATTGCTTGTTATTTCCTGTCTTTTTGATAATAGCCATTCTCATAGGTGTGATAGCTCACTGTGGTTTTTATTTGCAGTTCTCTGATGATTAGTGACGTTGAACATCTTTTCATGTACCTGCAAGCCATCTGTATATCCCCTTTGAAAAAATGTCTGTTGAGACATCCTCTGCCAGTTGAGTTGTTTGGTTTTTCTGTTGTTGAATTAAATGAGTTCTTTATATATTTCGGATATTAACCCTTTATCAGATATATGATTTGCGGATATTTTCTCCCATCCCATACGTTACCTTTTCTTTTTGTTTATGGTTTTTCTTTCCTGTGCAGAAGCTTTTTTTAGTTTGACTTGTTTATTTTTGCTTTTGGTGTCAAATCCAAAAAATCGTTGCCAAGACTTATGTTAAAGAGCTTACCACCTGTTCTTCTAGGAGTTTGATGGTTTCAGGTCTTACAGGCAGGTATTTAATCCATTTTGAGTTAATTTTTGTATGTGGTGTAAGATGTGTGCATGCTAAGTCACTTCAGTTGTGTCCAACTATTTGCGACCCTATGGACCATAGCCTACCAGGCTCCTCTATCCATGGAATTCTCCAGGCAAGAATACTGGAATGGTTTGCCATTTCTTTTTCTAAAGGATTGTCCCAACCCAGGGGTGGAGCCTGTGTCTCTGAGGTCTACCGCATTGGCGGGCAGGTTCTTTACCACTAGTGCCACCTGGGATAGTGGTACAATTTTATTCTTTTACATATGGTTGTCTAGTTTTCTCAGTGTCTTTCATTGAAGATAAATATATTTTTGAAGATAATATTTCTTCATGATTCAATCTTGGAAGATTGTATGTTTCTAGGCATTTATTCATTGCTTTTAGGTTGTCCAATTTATTGGCATATAATTGTCTATAGTACTCTCTCAATCCTTTGTATTTCTGTAGAATGAGTAGTAACTTCTTTATTTCTGATTTTATTTGATTCCTCTCCCTTTTTTTGTTGGTCAGTCTAGCTAAAGATTTATCAATTTTGTTTATATTTTCAAAGAGCCGACTCTTGGTTTCATTGACCTTTTATATTGTCTTTTTAGTTTCTATTTCATTTATTTCTGCTCTGGTCTTTGTTATCTCCTTCCTTCTATTAACTTTAGGCTTCATTTGTCCTTCTTCTTGACCTTGAAGTATAAAATAAGGTTGTACATTTGAGCTTTTTCTTCTTTCCTGAGGTAGGTGTTTATCACAATGAGCTCTTCTCTTAGAAGTGCTTTTGCTGAATCCCATGAGTTTCGGTATGGTGTATTTCATTTTCATTCATTTCAAAGTATTTTTTATTTCTCCACTTACCCATTGGTTGAGCAATACATGTTGTTAAGTCTCCACGTATTTGTGAATTTTCCAGTTTTCTTGTAATTGATTTTTTAGTTTCATACCAGTGTGGTCAGAAAAGATACTTGATTGATTTCAGTCTTCTTGTTATGGCTTGTTCTGCTGCCTAACACATGATCTATAATTGGAGAACATTCCATGTACACTTGAGCCTGGAGAAGAATGTGTTTTCTGTGACTTTTGGATTGAATATTTGGCTTAGACAAGTCTTTTAAATGTATTTGTGTTTTCAAAATTACATTAATTACTAATGTTGTCAAAGGAACATGAGTACTTAAAGAGTCAAATACATCTATGATTTATGATAAAAATAAGAAAACTCAACCGTCTTCTTTTCTACCTCAGTTCCTGTTCCCAGTTTAACTATTTTATCTGTTTTATTGTATTTACCACTGTATTTTCAAAACTTGTTTTCCCTCTTAGAACTGCTTTTGCTGATTTCCATGAGTTTTGATATGTTGTATTTCATTTTCATTCATCTCAAAGTATTTTTTTAAATTTCTCTTTGAATTTCTTCATTGATCCATTTATTGTGCAATACATGTTGTTTAATTTCTTTTAAAATTTAAAGATAGAACAATATACGATCCAGCAATTCCACTCCTAGGCATATATCTGGACAAAACAGAAACACTAATTTGAAAAGATACACGCACCCCAGTGTACACAGCAGCACTTTACAATAGCCGAGACATAGGAACAACCCAAATGCCCATCAATAGATGATTGTGATTTTTCTGGGAAGAAGGGGGGCCTCAGTCCTTGTCTTCTTTGAAGGAAGAATTTAGCAAAGAGATTAAGACTTGAAACAAAAATAAAGCATTTATTAGAAGCAAAGTATATGTGGAAGAAAACACAGGGGAACTCAGAGTGAGCTGTGTGTCAATAGGAGAGATTTAAGCCGCTTGTATCCGGGCAGTCTTTGGGTTGCCTCTGACACCGTCTTGTCCGTGTCCGTCTTTGTCTGACTCAGGGTCCTCCCCAGTGTGTGTGTACATCTCTCAGCCAAGATCAGTTCCAACACGAAGGTTTCTGGGAGGTTGGCAGGACAAATTATGGGCTGGTGTCTCCTCCCTCCCTTTTTCTCTCCCCCGACTGAGGACCTTCTCTGCCAGTGTGTCAGGCACGGAAATCTCCTTAACCACAAGAATTAGAAGAATGTGGTTGCTTTGCCTTTTATCCAATCAAGGCCCAGTAGTCCTGATGATACCTTATATCTCCAAGTATCGGCCAGGAGACTGGTTGGAGCTGTTCAACCTGGGGCCCCATCTACCTCCTGCCTCAGTTGGATTAAAAGGATGTGAGATATATAATACGTGTGTGTGTGTGTGTGTGTGTGTGTGTATAATGGAATATTACTTGGGCATAAAAAGTAAATGGTGCCATTTGCAGCACCATGGATGAACTAGAAAGTGTTATGCTTAGTGAAATAAGTCAGACAGAAAGAAAGGAAAATACTATTTGATATCACCTATATGTGGAATCTAAAAAATAATACAAATGAATATATATGTAGAACATAAACAGACACACAGATACAGAAAACAAATTTGTGGTTACCAAAGAGGAAAAGGAAGTGGGAAGGGACCAATTAGGGGCATGGGATTAACAGATACAAACTATATATAAAATAGATAAGCAGCAAGGACTCACTGTATAGCACAGGGAATTATGCACATTATCTTGTAATAATCTGTAATAGAGTATAATCTGTGAAAAGACTATCACTGTGCTGTGCACCTGAAACTTGTTCACAATACATAATATATTCACAATATTGTAAATCAACATAACCCAGTTCAAAAGGAGAAGAATTGAAGGTGGCAGTGTGCCACCATGGTATGATGTTAAAAGTTCCAGCAGAGTGACTAAGGGCAGATGAGCAGGTTAGGCCAATCCTGCTTTTCTCCTGGCTAAAGAGACCTGTGAAATTCTCTCCTGCTTGGGAAGGGCAGCATTCTTGACTCCTGAGAGATAGGATAAACATCAAGCTTTATTTAAGATATAAACTTCAAAACAGACAAGAATGTTTGGACAAAATTTGGATGCTTATAGTGACATTAAATACAGTAAATTTGAGGACACCCGAAGGAAAGATGAGTCATTCATCCACTATTAAACATTGCCTGAGTGCCTTCTTGATGCTAGGTGCTGGGCTGGGCATTTCTGGGAACCTGCCCTTCAGTCTAGCCTCCAGGCAGTGACAAAGGAGTTCCCCGTGAAGCAGGGAGAATTTGCCAAAGGCCTCAAGAAACTTGAAACAGTGAAACCAACATTTTTGGTGAAAGGTCAAACAAACCTGGGTGAAAGTGATTTCTGTATCCATTTTAGAAGTAAGGAGTTCTGCATCCATAATTAAAGAAAAAAAAATTCAACCTAGAATAAATGATGTCATGATAAGGGAAGCCTGGGGAGCTTTGGGAGGCTAGAGGATGTGTTTGATGCAGCCTAGCTATCAGAGAGGTGTCTTCCTCTAGGAAGAAAAGTTACTCCAGCTGAGACCTAAAAAGTGAATTGGGCACAATGGGAAAGAGGAGTGCGGGGCTGATACCCCGGGCAGAGGTGAACTCAGGTGTGAGATGGAAGGGCAAGCAGAATGGGCCTGCGCCCAGCCCTTGTGGAGCTCGTGACCCAGTGAGGGAGACAAGTCTGTCACCAGTGATACCCAGGATTGATCAGGGCTGGGATGTAGGAGCCCAAGGAGCTGAGGAGGCCCAGAGGGGTCTTAGTCCTGAAAAAGGAAACACCTGAGGCACACCTTGAAGAACAACTAGGAGTTAGCAGACATTTCATAGAGAAAAATCAACAAAGTCAAAAGATGTTTCTTTGAAAAGGTTAATACTACTCAAGGGGAAAGACATAAATTTCCATTAAAAGGGATGAAAGATGAATTCAGATCCTAACTCTAGGATGACAAGAGTATATCATGATCAACTATAGCCCCAAAATTTGGCAATGTAGAGGAAATGGACAGTTTCCTTGAAAAACACAATTAACAATGTTGACACAAGAAAAAATAGAAACTCTAAATAGCCCTGTATCTGTTAGAGACATTGAATCTATAATTTAAAACCTTCCCCCAAAGAAAATCACAAGCCCAGATGGCTTCAGTGATATATTCTTCCAAACATTTAAGAAGAAACGAGGTCATTACCCAAACTCTTCTAAATAATAGAGAATGTGGAACACTTCCTTATTCATTTTATGAGTTGAATGAGATACTGATAACCACAACCTAACAAGGTCATTATAAGAAAGAAAAATTTTAGGCCAAGATCCTTCTAAACATGGATTCAGATATCCTGAACAAAAATGTTAGCAAGTAGAATCCAGCACTGTATAAGAAAGATAATACATTATAACCTAGTGGGATTTATTCCACGAATACAAGGTTGGTCTAGCATTTGAAAAGCAGTCAAATACGTGGGGGCCTAGTTTTGGACAGTCTGTTCTTTCCCAGTTCTCAATTTGTCTGTCCTTGTACCAGTACTGTCTTGTCTTAATTACTTTAGCTTTGTAGTTAGTCTTGAAATCTGATTGTGTAAATCTTCAAACTTTGATCTTCTTTAAAATTTTCTATTCTTAGGACATCTGCATTTCCTGTGAATTTTAGGGTCAGCTTGCCCCTAACAACAAAATACTTCATTAAGATGTGTGTTGGGGTTGTCTGGGTTATGCAATGCCCCGTGATTCAGCAGTTTCATTCCTGGGAAAGCTTCCTACTGTAGACTCTCTGAGTGTCCACCATGGGGTGTGGGTGAATGAACTGTTCAGTCAACACAGTGGATGAGCTGCACGCATGGCAACACCATGGCTCTCACGTATTGTTGAACAAAAGAAGTCAGAACAGAAAGAGTGATAGAGTGATCTATCACGAGGAAGACAGAATAGGATTTAAGGGAACTGTCATCTATCATAAGAGGCCAGAATAGTGATTTGAGGAGTACTGACTGGAAGAAGGCTTGAGGGTGGGAGCCATTTGGAGTGTGGGAATGTCCTAGATCTTGATCTAGGTAATGCTTACATATTACAAAATTATCCAGCTCTTGAGGGAGAACAGGTACATGTACATGTATGGCTGAGTCCCTTCACTGTTCACCTGAAATCATTACAACATTGTTAATCAGCTATACCCCAATACAAAATAAAGATTAAAAAATTATCTAGCTCTACAGTTAACATTTGTATACTTTATGTAAGTTATATTTCACTAAAGAGGGAAAAAAGAATGGATGGGGGGGTCACTGGAGAGAAAGTTATTTATATAACTCAACTGTATCATCACTGTGTACCAGCCCAGCCCAATGGAAAATGGAGTTTAAAATACCATGAATAATAATGGCAAAACTATTAGTATCTAGGAATAAATAAAATTAGAAGTGCAAGGCTGGCAGAAAGAATGTGAGGCTAAGTGGGGAGAGAGACCATACTCGTGGATTGAAAGACTCAGTGTTGGGAAGATGTCAGTGTCCTAAACACGATCTGTAGATTTGGGGATTCCAACCAAAGTCTAGGACAGTGGCTTTCAGCCTTTTGCCCATGTTCCAGTCGCACACACAGTCATATGGTCCCACACAAAACAAGAATGACAGTTTTGTGAAACAGTCCTTGGCCTGAGTACACGAGATTGGCTTGGATGTTTTGTCTTCTTTCTTGTTGTTGTTATATCGATGAGCTTGGTTTTTTGCTGTTGTTGTTTTAGTTCCACATGTAAATGAGATCGTCAAGTATCTGTCTTTCTCTGACCAACTAGGGTAATGCCTCCAAGTCCATCTAATATTTTCTGTTATGTTGCAGGAAGGGGTACCCCTTCCAGGGCCCGAGAGTGTGCTCTTTTCTAACACCTGGAAATGTGTTGTCGGAGGAGACACACGTGCTGACAAAGCAAAAGACTTCATTGGGAAGGGACACCTGGGTGGAGAGCAGAAGGGTAAGGGAACCCAGGAGGACTGCTCTGCCATGTGGCTCGAGGTCTCAGGTTTTACCGTGATGGGGTTAGTTTCCCGGTTGCCTCTGACCAATCATTCTGACTCAGGCTCCTCCCTGGTGGTTCGTGCATCACTTAGCCAAGATGGATTCCAGTGTGAGGGTTTCTGAGAGGTTGGTAGGATATAACATCTCCTCCCTCCTCCATTGGCTTCCCAGGTGGCGCTACTGGTAAAGAACCTGCCTGCTAATGCGGAGGCATAAGCAACTCAGTTTCATTCCCTGGGTTGGGAATACCTGGAGGAGGGCATGACAACTCCCTGTAGCATTCCTGCCTGGAGAATCCTATGGACAGAGGAGTCTGGCGGGCTACAGTCCATGGGGCTGCAAAGGGTCAGACACGACTGAAGTGACTTAGCACTCAACCCTCCTCCTTGGGCTCCTCCTGAATTCTGGGCTGATTTTACAGGACATGCTGTGGGCTGGCGTATCCTCTTTCCTTTCCCTTCTGAATTCTCCAGGTTAGTATTTGGAGGCAGTACCTCATTCCTTATCAGGACCTCCTATTGCGTCACAGGTCATGCCTGTGTTATCATGCAAGTGGTTATCGTCATACCTGACCAGGGTCAGTCACTAGTTCCCTAAAAATTACATTCTTGCTTATATTTTTAATGATGGTTTGTGCAACCACACTGACCTCATGACCCTCTTATGGGATGAGATATGCAGTTTGAGAACTGTCATGCAAGAGAAGGTCAAGTCATCCTAGAAAATCATTGTCCAGTTGAGAGCAAACTGACATGTGCTCCACGGAGTAAGAGTAGAGAAACTGGCTGACCTTGATCCTGAGGACACATCAAGGCATCTGCCAGGTGGCCCCCGCCCTCACACAGCCCATCACAGGGGCTAATTTCTAGCCTAGTTACGTCACACCAAACAGTGTCTCCACGGTTGTTGTCTTGTATGTGCCATTTATTTTCATTTTTCTGACTTGTCTGATGTACAGAGTGCAAGGGACTATACTATAGCCCCTGAACAGCCAGTGTGTTAAACTTTGATCTTGAGAAAGAATGGTCTGGCCTAGGGAGATTGTGGGGTGTGAAGTGGAGAGGGGAAGAGGAGTTGCTGGCTTCCTCCTTGGCCATGTTGGGAGCCAAGGGAGATGGTGAGAAGAGTGTAAATATAAGAATAAAATATTTATTACAAATCACTTGTAGGAATGGGGAGCAGAGGGGTCAGAGAAAAACGAGGTGCTCATCTCTTATGGTGTGGCTGGGGACCAATAGGAAATAGAAAAGATATCATTTCTGTTGTGTTAGGAATACAACATTTTCAAACACCTGGAGCATCCTTTCTTTGAAGGATTCTTTGTGGATTACCAAAATCCACATACTCTTGTGATTTGGTGCCTATTGTTGCCCGTGCCTATCGTTGCCTGGTTTATAAGGAAAAAAAAAAAAAGAGCAAGTTCCTCTTTTACAGTCAAATTTTATGTTGTCCCTTTTTGTCCTTGAAATTATACTTACAGTTTCATTCCCCAAAGAATTCTGTCTAATGAATGATGTATCAGCAACCAAAATATGTACCGAAATTCAAATTTGAATCTGTTTAATTTCCTGTGTAAGGTTCTAAATGTTAAAATATTTTCTTCTGGTTTGAATTGCCTTTAAAATTATTGGTCCAAAAACTAAAATTATTAGTTCACAATTAATTAAAACATTTTATGTTTTCTACATTTTCTGGATAATTATTAAACATTAAAAGTAAAATGAGAGGAAGGAAAATGAATCTCCAGATGAGCCAGAAAACAGGGCATCACCCCCAATAATCCCAAGTGTCCTTGGTTGAATGTTAACTGTCATATGAGTGAGTCGGGGTTCAGCATCCATTCTGCCTTAGTTTCTAAGACTCAAACGTTGAGAATCTTCCTTCAGAAAGAAACAGCTAGGCAAGGAAGTTTTTTGTTCCAGCAGCATCAGTCAGCTCTGAGCTTCTTCCAGGATATGTGCCCAGAACCTTACTGTGAGGAGCTCCATCTTCAGAGTCAATGAAGATCTAGGCTGGGAGCCAGACTTGCAGAGGCTCGGGCACCCTGTGCTCACAGTCACCTAGCATCCA
>SJXQ01008293.1:47979-87597 GCA_006408695.1 Aepyceros melampus | reverse complement strand
CCCTGAGTGCGCGACCTGACCCCTCTCTTCCCCCACAGTGTACCACTGGGTGGAGATGCGGACCAAGATGCGCATCATGGGCTTCCGGGGCGCGGTCGTTAAGCCGCTGAATGAGGAGGCAGCCGCCGAGCTGGGCGCCGAGCTGCTGGGCGAGGCCACCATCTTCATCGTGGGCGGCAGCTGCCTGGTGCTGGAGTACTGGCGCCACCAGGCGCAGCAGCGGCGCAAGGAGGAGGAGCAGCGCGCCGCCTGGGACGCGATGCGGGCTGAGGTGGGCCACCTGGCGCTGGCATTCGAGTCCCTGCAGGCGCAGGTGCAGGCGGCGCCATCGCCGGGCGCCCTGGAGGAGCTGCAGGCGCAGATGCGAGAGGTGCGCGCCCAGCTGCGCGCCGGGGACCCGCCGTCCACCCCCGGGGCCACGTCCACGTCCCAGGCAGCGTCCTCACCCAAGAAGTAGGAGCTTGCTGAAGCCTGAACTTGGATGCGGCCTTGTGTGCCCTGATGTGGCCTTCTCCCTGCGTTACCCTTGCCTGTGCTGGCCCAGGGGAGACCATCAGGGTGTGGATGGATGAAACTTGGCTTAGGTCACCCTGCTGCTGACCCGTGATACTTTCCTACTGTGACCAGCAGCCAGCAGGTGAAGCGTTACAATGCAGCCCCTCCGGCCTCTGACCCAGGTGGTGCAGTCTTCAGTGCTCACCCCTCCCGCCCACTCCAAACCACGCAGACCCCAGGCCCAGCCAGCAGGCCAGCAGGCTCACTCTGGCAGAAGACCTGGAACCGGACTTGAGCCAGATCAACATGCCAGCCCCCCGTTTACGGTGATCAGTGTTACATTTCCCTGGGACGCTCATCCTTGACACCAGAATGCCTCCTTCCCTTCGTCAGGTGGCGCCGGCCATTGTGAGGGAATGCAGGGTCTTTCAATGGCTTCTGCCTCCCTCACCTTCTAAGGCGGGCTCTCTGGGCATCACTCCTCTCTTTGAGGGGAAAACACGGGGGATCTTGGCTTAGAGTTGATCGTCAAATATTATATCTTTCCCCTTAACCTGATCCATGGTCTCTTCCCCCCGAGACACTCAAATGGAATTTTCCAACAGAACCAACCAGCACCCCCTTCCTTTGGTCTAGGGTACAACCCACTGGAATGGCTGTCCAGGGTCTTCCAGCAGCGCCCTACCACTCCCTTTTCTGGTGGAAAATCGGGTCCTGCCAGTGGCTACTCTGGCCTGTCTTGAGGCCTCAGCCCTCTGGTTACCTGTCCTCAGAGTCCCAGGCCTTTCCTGCCTTCCCACCGTCTTCTTCAGTGGCGTCCCTCAGGGGACTGCCCGCCATGGATTAGATGACCACACCCCCGTGTCCCGTCAGATCTGTAGATCTGTGTGCTCTTGCCCTCCTCTCATGGGGCTCTGGTCCAGCAGCCCCTCCTCACGCAGCGTTACCCTCCTGCCTTCAATCCCCAATCCCACCTCCATCCCGCTGGGCTTAGCTACCAGTTGGTCTTACCTTTGTTATTAGTTTCCAGGACTGCCATAAGAAATCACCACAAACTCGGCAGCGTAAAGCAGCAGGAGTTTAGGGCCTTCCCTAGTGGTCCAGGGGTTAAGGCTTTGCGCGTCTAGTGCAGGGGGCGCAGGTTCAGTCCCTGGTTGGGGAACTAAGATCCCACATGCTGCAGGGCAGCCAAAACAAACCAAAAAAACCCCACAACTACAGGAGTTGTGGAGGTCAGAGATCTGAAACCAGGGTGTTCACAGATCTCCCTCCCTCCACAGACTCTAGGGGAGGAAGCTTTCTTGCCTCTTCAGCCTCTGTGGCCTCAGGCATCCCTTGGCTTGTGGCCACATGTCCCCAGCCTCTGCCTCCATCTCTCCATGGCCTTCTCTTCCTCCCTGTCTCTTGTGAAGACTCCTATCATTGGATTTAGGGCTCACCCTAAATCAGGATGATTTCATGTCAAGATCCTTGACTTAATTACATCAAAGACTCTGCAAATAAGCTCCATAACTTCCTGGGTGAGGCAGCCCAGGAGTACTTTGGGACTCTGCCAACCTCGTGGGACATTTGGGGAAGCACAAGGGTGATAGAAACAGTCCAGGAACCATCCTTCACAACGTGGCCTCTCTTCCAAGACTCACCTCTGAAGCAGGAGGGGTCTGGGCCCCACCAGTCAGCATTCTGTCTTTCAGGCTGTTGCTGTTATTTAGTCACTAAGTCGTGTCTAACTCTTGCGACCCCACGGACCATGGCCCACCAGGCTCCTCTGTCCATGGGCTTTTCCAGGCAAGAATACTAGAATGGGTTGCCATTTCCTTCTCCAGGGAATCTTCTGACCCGAGGATCAAACCCGTGTCTCCTGCATTGGCAGGCGGATTCTTTACTACTGAGCCACCTGGGAAGCCCCTTTCAGGCTGTAGATGTTGCTTACTTAAAGGAGCCCTGGAGTGAGGAAGTCAGCTGAAGGATGTGTTTGAGAATCATGAGCTGATCTCCAAAACGGTACAAGGCTTATTAAAATTAGGAGAGAAGCAAGAAGAAAGATGAGAGGGAGGTGGACTGCTCGGGGAGGGGGCAGAGAGCTCTACACAGTGGCGAAAGGAGGGGGTGCAATTCTCTATCAGAACAGCCCCCTGTTACACTCAGGATCTTAGCATTTGACGAATGAGGTGAGACCCATTCCACATCTGTTTCCCAGCAGCTGTAGGTGGAGTGGGAGGGGCCAGCTTTCTCTCCCTTCCTCCCTCACCTGCCTTCCCCAGGGAAGTGAAAACCATATGGACACAAGACCTACCCAGATAGAAAACCAAGAAACTGGGGTTCTGAGGCAGCATCTTAATTCCTTCTAGAAGAGCCTCCACTGATACAGAGGGAGCTGAGGAGGTGGGCCCAGGTAGGGATACTTTTAAAATTCGAAGTGACTTGAGTGGGTTAAATGATGAAGGCTAGAGACAGAGCTGCCACAGGATGATGGAGTGATTGATGGAGCCAGGTGAGCCGGCTCAGTACCTGTTTCCATGGTTACCTCTGGCGGGGGGGGGGGGGGGGGGGGTGAGTCCACTCTGGCACGACACATCTCTGAATCAGGGTTTCTGGAGGCCAGGGACTGTAACTGCCCCCACATCATGTCAGTGTCAGTGACATCGATGTCAGTGGCCTCTTGTCAGTTAGATGTGGTCATTAGCAGAGTGGTGGTGGTGGTGGCGGTTTAGTTGCTAAGTCATATCTGACTCTTGCAACCCCATGGGCTGTAGCCTGCTAGGCTCCTCTCTACATGGGATTCCCTAGACAAGAATACTGCAATGGGTTGCCATTTCCTTCTCCAGATCTTCCTGACCCAGGAACAAATATGGATCTCCTGCATTGCAGGCAGTTTCTTTACCAACTGAGCTACAAGGGAAGCCTCTGGTGGAGTTAATTATTGAATTCCAGTTAGGCGCGGGACACTCTTCTAAGTGCTTCATATAGTCGGCATAACATTATTTTCTTTGTTTCCTTGATGAGGAAACAGGCACAGAGAGGGAACGTCACCTACCCAGGGTCACACAGTGGGGGAAGAAGCAGACGTGGGATGAGAAGTCGGGCAGTCTGGGTTGGAGCTCCTACCCCCTGTGCCACCCTGACCCTGACATAGTGCTGCTCTCGCATCTTGGACTCAGAACTCAGCCCTGACGCATTCTCACGTGCAGCGAGACTTCGTGGGATGTAGCCGCTTCGCCTGCTGCGTGGGGGTGGGGTCAGCGCATGTGAGGGGAAAGAATCCCCCCCCAAAACGCACAAGACCAGAGCATGGCTCATCGCTCTGGTTTCCTGCTAGCTAAAATTTTGTATCTATTTGTGACTTGGGAAAAGGGGTTAAAATAAATTTGTAATTCAAATTGGCTGTCTTCAAGTTGGTGTATTTTTTTCCCCACATTTAAAAATCCCTGTTAACCTTAGAAAAACTGTCCTTCGTTTATTCTTTCATTCAAAGAACTGTCACCAAGGGAATTGCCTGGTGGTCCAGTGGTTCAGACTCTGCGCACCCACTGCATGGGGCAGGAGCTTGATCCCTGGGTGTTGCCACGCCTGACCAACCAACCAACAAACTGCACCAAGATGCCCACCATGTCACCATGTTCCTCACCGTGTTCTGTGCAGAGCTGGTGACTCAGCAGTGAAGGAGATAGCCCCAGCCCTACCCGCAGGGGGCTTATAGTCCAGTGTTATCTGCCCTGTGGTTATTTGGGAAGGAGGGACTCCTCCTCCTGAGGAGGGCTGTAAGCCATCAGAAGCAAATTCTTCAACAGTGGCTCACAAAAGCCTCATCCCATGTCCTGAGGACTCTGCCTCTGTCATCTCCTGGCAGGCCCTGTTGGCCCCCATGTTGTTTTCCCCACTGGGCAGGCCCTTGCCTGGGGAGAGCCACCCCAGGAGAAAATGGACTTCCTAAAGCCCCCACCTGACCCCCTGGCCCATCGCTGAGCTGGCCACTGTGATGCTGTGGGGCCAGGCTGGGGTCCCCCAGCCTCCATAGGCAGAAGGAGAGGAGAGGCATGTCCAGAGGAGGGTGGAGAGGGCACCATCTACTCGCTTACTGGACAAATGTTTACTGCACTCCTGGCCCCATTCTATCTAGCAGCTGGGAGTCAACCTGGAACTAGACAAGGTTGCCGTTGCCACGGAGCCACCAGCTAGTGCAGGGACAGTAAAGGAAAAAAACTAGGATCTTCCCTGGTGGCTCAGTAGTAAAGAATCCACCTTCCACTGCAGGGATGTGGGTTCCATCCCTGGGGGTGGGGTGGGGACTGAGATCCCACACATCTTGGGGCAATTAAGCCCTCGAGCCACGACTGCTGAGCCCAGGTGCCACAGCTAGAGAGCGGTGCACCGCAACGAAGACCCAGCGCAGCCAGAAACAGGAAGGAAGAAAGAAGAAGAGCCAATCCGGGTCTGAGTGATGAGGGCTAAGAAGAAAGAGTTCAGGAGTAATGGAGATGGGGATGTAGATCAGCTGGTCAGGGGGGAGATTGGAGGAGCCCTATTGGCAGCCTCCAGAGGGAGAAGGGTTAGCAGGCCCTGGAACGGTGTGGGGGTCCGCCTCTTCCTGGACCTGCAAGAGGCTCTGCCATGAAACAGGGCTGGGGTCAGCGGACTAAGGGCCTGACGCTGCCTGTCTTTGGGAATAAAGATTTATTGGAATCCAGCCACGCTCATTTATGTCTTTTTATGGCTGCTTTTGCACGGCAGTGACAGAGTTGAGTCATTTGTGGAAAATACCATTCTGCTTTCAAAGATGCAAATATTTACTATTTGGCCCTTTACATAAAAAGAGCTTACTGACCCCTGAAACAGAGTAAGCAAGGGAAGAAGGATGGGCAAAGGACTCAAGAGGACAAAGGCTGGCCCCCTTGCCTCAGTTGGCACAACTCTGGAGGGGCCAACCAGCTCCGACATGCCCATCAGGTCAGCTTTTATGCCCCCCTGCCTGGTCCTGCTTCCATCGCTGTTCCAGTTCCCACCTACGGGAGCTACTTCCTGGAGACGCCACAATAACCCTGCCATTCTCAGATTGCAGAGTCTCCATCTCAATCTACAGCAGCAAGGTAAAATAAGACCTATATTTTATATAATCTACCATATATATGTATAATAATTCACAACTCACCCTCCATGTTGGATATACATTGTGTAGTTCCTGCATTATGTGACATAGTATATAATGGAATATAAAAACATTTTATGTAATGTCATATAACATCATATATGTTGTGTGTGTGTAAATTTATCATTGCAATGAACATTTCAGTAATTTACCCTTAATATGTGCCGTGTAGTCTGATATCTCCTGTTTTATTGTGTTGCATTTAGAAAAACTACAGCTAAATATGTGTCATATACCTAATATGTATCATAAGCATAAAATCCATCATATCATAAAACACATGTATGTTAATATCATGTGTTATATAAGGTGGAGTGCTGAAAAATTAATGCTTTTGAACTGTGGTGCTGGAGAAGACTCCCGAGAGTCCCTTGGACAGCAAGGAGATCAAACCAGTCAATCTTAAGGGAAATTAACCTTGAATAGTCATTGAAAGGACTGACGCTTAAGCTGAAACTCCAGTATTTTGTTCATCTGATGGGAACAGCTGATCATTGGAAAAGTCCCTGATGCTGGGAAAGATTGAGGGCAGAAAGAGAAGAGGACGTCAGAGGATGAGATGGCTAGATGGCATCTCCGAAGCAATGGACGTGAAGCTTGAGCAAACTTTGGGAAATGGTGATGGACAGGGAGGCCTGGCATGCTGCACGCCATGGGGTTGCAAAGAGTTGGACATGACTGGATGATGGAATGACAACAATGTTAATATCATACATACCTTGTTAGAACAAAATTTTGCTAAACAATAATTGCCCTTACTGGTGTGTGATGAACTGTGTTACTTTCTATTCACTTTTTTTTTTTTTTTTTTAAGGAAAGCATACACATGGGTATGGATCACACTAACCTCCATAAAGCAGGCTGCCTTGGGCCGTGGTGAAAACTTTGGCTTTTACTGTGGGGTGAGCAGGAGCCAAGGGAGGGCTCTGAGTGGAGGAGGATGTGAGCTGGCTTAGTTTTAACAGGAGCCCTGTACACACTATGAGCGTGGGGCAAAACTGGAAGCCACCAGCCCAGTGAAGAGGCTACTGTGATTGTCCAGGGAGTGGAGACAGTGGAGGCAGGGAGAAGTGGGATTCTGGGCAGAACGTGCTCAGGGATGGGAGATGGCAAGTCGCTGATGGCGTCAAGGTTTTTGCTCTGTGTACCGAGAAGGGGACTATCTAGGTTGGTCATAACTTTTCTTCCAAGGAGTAAGCGTCTTTTAATTTCATGGCTGCAGTCACCATCTGCAGTGATTTTGGAGCCCAAAAAAATAAAGTCTGACACTGTTTCTACTGTTTCCCCATCTATTTCCCATGAAGTGATGGGGCCAGATGCCATGATCTTCGTTTTCTGAATGTTGAGCTTTAAGCCAACTTTTCCACTCTCCTCTTTCACTTTCAACAAGAGGCTTTTTAGCTCCTCCTCACTTTCTGCCATAAGGGTGGTGTCATCTGCATATCTGAGATTATTGATATTTCTCCCAGCAATCTTGATTCCAGCTTGTGTTTCTTCCAGTCCAGCATTTCTCATGATGTACTCTGCATATAAGTTAAATAAGCAGGGTGACAATATACAGCCTTGACGTACTCCTTTTCCTATTTGGAACCAGTCTGTTGTTCCATGTCCAGTTCTAACTGTTGCTTCCTGACCTGCATACAGATTTCTCAAGAGGCAGGTCAGGTGGTCTGGTATTCCCATCTCTTTCAGAATTTTCCACAGTTTACTGTGATCCACACAGTCAAAGGCTTTGGCATAGTCAATAAAGCAGAAATAGATGTTTTTCTGGAACTCTCTTGCTTTTTCCATGATCCAGCGGATGTTGGCAATTTGATCTCTGGTTCCTCTGCCTTTTCTAAAACCAGCTTGAACATCAGGGAGTTCACGGTTCACATATTGCTGAAGTCTGGCTTGGAGAATTTTGAGCATTACTTTACTAGCATGTGAGATGAGTGCAATTGTGCGGTAGTTGGAGCATTCTTTGGCATTGCCTTTCTTTGGAATTGGGATGAAAACTGACCTTTTCCAGTCCTGTGGCCACTGCTGAGTTTTCCAGATTTGCTGGCAAATTGAGTGCAGCACTTTCACAGCATCATCTTTCAGGATTTGAAACAGCTCAACTGGAATTCCATCACCTCCACTAGCTTTGTTCGTAGTGATGCTTTCTAAGGCCCACTTGACTTCACATTCCAAGATGTCTGGCTCTAGATTAGTCAACACATCATCATGATTATCTGGGTCATGAAGATCTTTTTTGTACAGTTCTTCCGTGTATTCTTGCCACCTCTTCTTAATATCTTCTGCTTCTGTTAGGTCCAGACCATTTCTGTCCTTTATCGAGCCCATCTTTGCATGAAATGTTCCCTTGGTATCTCTAATTTTCTTGAAGAGATCTCTAGTCTTTCCCATTCTGTTCTTTTCCTCTATTTCTTTGCATTGATTGCTGAAGAAGGCTTTCTTATCTCTTCTTGCTATTCTTTGGAACTCTGCATTCAGATGCTTATATCTTTCCTTTTCTCCTTTGCTTTTTGCTTCTCTTCTTTTCACAGCTATTTGTAAGGCCTCCCCAGACAGCCATTTTGCCTTTTTGCATTTCTTTTCCATGGGGATGGTCTTGATCCCTGTCTCCTGTACAATGTCACGAACCTCATTCCATAGTTCATCAGGCACTCTATCTATCAGATCTAGACCCTTAAATCTATTTCTCACTTCCACTGTATAATCATAAGGGATTTGATTTAGGTCATACCTGAATGGTCTAGTGGTGTTGCCCACTTTCTTCAATTTAAGTCTGAATTTGGCAATCAGGAGTTCATGATCTGAGCCACAGTCAGCTCCCGGTCTTGTCTTTGTTGACTGTATAGAGCTTCTCCATCTTTGGCTGCAAAGAATATAATCAATCTGATTTCGGTGTTGACCATCTGGTGATGTCCATGTGTAGAGTCTTCTCTTGTGTTGTTGGAAGAGGGTGTTTGCTATGACCAGTGCATTTTCTTGGCAAAACTCTATTAGTCTTTGGCCTGCTTCATTCCGCATTCCAAGGCCAAATTTGCCTGTTACTCCAGGTGTTTCTTGACTTCCTACTTTTGCATTCCAGTCCCCTATAATGAAAAGGACATCTTTTTTGGGTATTAGTTCTAAAAGATCTTGTAGGTCTTCATAAAACCGTTCAACTTCAGCTTCTTCAGCATTACTGGTTGGGGCATAGATTTGGATAATTGTGATATTGAATGGTTTGCCTTGGAGACGAACAGAGATCATTCTGTCGTTTTTGAGATTGCATCCAAGTACTGCATTTCGGACTCTTTTGTTGACCATGATGGCTACTCCATTTCTTCTGAGGGATTCCTGCCCGCAGTAGTAGATATAATAGTCATCTGAGTTAAATTCACCCATTCCAGTCCATTTTAGTTCGCTGATTCCTAGAATGTCGACGTTCACCCTTGCCATCTCTTGTTTGACCACTTCCAATTTGCCTTGATTCATGGACCTGACATTCCAGGTTCCTATGCAATACTGCTCTTTACAGCATCGGATCTTGCTTCTATCACCAGTCACATCCATAACTGGGTATTGTTTTTGCTTTGGCTCTATCCCTTCATTCTGTCTGGAGTTATTTTGCCACTGATCTCCAGTAGCATATTGGGTACCTACCAACCTGGGGAGTTTCTCTTTTGGTATCCTATCATTTTGCCTTTTCATACTGTTCATGGGGTTCTCAAGGCAAGAATACTGAAGTGGCTTGCCATTCCCTTCTCCAGTGGACCACATTCTGTCAGACCTCTCCACCATGACCCACCCATCTTGGGTTGCCCCGCAGGCATGGCTTGGTTTCATTGAGTTAGACAAGGGTGTGGTCCTAGTGTGATTAGATTGACTAGTTTTCTGTGAGTATGGTTTCAGTGTGTCTGCCCTCTGATTCCCTCTTATAACACCTACCATCTAACTTGGGTTTCTCTTACCTTGGGCGTGGGGTATCTCTTCACGACTGCTCCAGCAAAGCACAGCCACTGCACCTTACCTTGGACGAGGGGTATCTCCTTACCGCCACCGTTCCTGACCTTCAACTTAGGATAGCTCCTCTAGGCCCTCCTGTGCCTGCCCAGCCACCACTCCTCAGGTTGCTGAGTAATATTCCTTGTGTATATGTACCTCAACTTCTTTATCCAGTCATCTGTCGATGGACATCTAGGTTGCTTCCATGTTATGGCTATTGTAAATAGTGCTGCAATGAACAATGGGATACATGTGTCTCTTTCAATTCCAGCTTCCTCAGGGTATATGCCTAGGAGTGGGATTGCTGGGTCATATGGTGGTTTTATTCCTAATTTTTTAAGGAATCTCCATACCATCTTCCATAGTAGCTATATCAGTTTACAGTCCCACCAACAATGCAAGAGCGTTCCCTTTTCTCCACACCCTCTCCAGCATTTACTGTTTGTAGACTTTTTGATGATGGCCATTCTGACCAGTGTGAGGTGATATCTCATTAGTATTTTCTTTCAATAATCCTTACTACACAAATTTGTGATATCAGCTTGACCATATATTACATTTTTGTACATAAAATGGCCTATTTCTGGACTACCTAAAATTCTGTTCCATCAACCTATCAAATTACATGATACTAACACCCTTTTCATTAGAGTAGCTTTGTAACACATCTTAATATCTGGTAGAATACACTCTACCAAAGAATTGATGCTTTCGAATTGTGGTGCCTCTTTCTTGAGAATCCCTTGGACTCCAGAGAAATCAAACCAGTCAATTCTAAAGGAAGTCAACCTGAATATTCATTGAAAGGACTCTTGCTGAAGCTGAAGCCCCAATACTTTGGCCACCTGATGTGAAAAACTGACTCATTGGAAAAGACCTTGATAATGGGAAAGACTGAATGTTAAAGGAGAAAGGGGAGGCAGAGGATAAGATGGTTAGACAGCATCACTGACTCAATGGACATGAATATGAGCAAACTCCAGGAGATAGTGGAGGACAGGGGAGCCTGGCGTGCTACCGTCCATGAGTAACAAACAGTCAGACATGACTAAGCGACTGAACAACAAGAATTGTTTTTACTTTTCTTGAGAGTCTTGGGAGCCAGGTATGTATTCTTCAGGCAGATGTTTGAAAGAATCTTCTATGTGGAATCCGACAGATGCTAAAGAAAAGACTTATAGAAAGAGGCACTAGGGTTCCCCAGGGAAACCGCTGGATGATCATGAATGAGGACCACAGTCAGGAAGCCCCTCCCATTCACCCAGAGCAGCTTCAGTGACCCTCTCTCAGATACGAGCACACGGCCAAGGACGTCAGGTCTTCAAGGGAAGCAGCTTATGTGAAAGAGTCTGAAACAAACAGAATAAGGTTTTCTAGAAGACGCAGATTATGTATGGAGACTAAAACTTCTTTTCACTATCACTGCTTTCTTTAGAAAGATAAAAGTGTATTACAGCCTTGGAAAAAAGTGATGATATGCTAAAGAAGAAACGTGCAGAGAACAACAAAATCAAATTCTTGGAAAACAAAAAAAAACCCATAATTTGTTGTTTTTCCGTCGCTCAGTCATGTCTGACTCTTTGTGACCCCGTGGACTGCAGCACACCGGGCTTCCCTGTCCTTCACTGTCTCCCAGAGCTTGCTCAAATTCAAGTCCATTGAGTCCATGATGCCATCCAACCTGCTCATTCTCTGTCATCCCCTTCTCCTCCTGCCTTCGATCTTTCCCAGCATCAGGGTCTTTTCCAGTTAGTTGGGTCTCTGTAATATCTGTATCTTTGTCTTTTACTCTATTTTCTGGGGTGGTTGCCTAGCTATCTTCCAAAATGTTTATTGAAGTTTTTAGTTCTACTACTATCATAATCACACTACTACTACTTCAATAAATATTTTGGAAGATAGCTAGGCAACCACTCCAGAAAACAGAGTAAAAGACAAAAGATATAGACATTACAAAAGTTTAGCTTTTTTTTTTTTAAGTTAGAAGACCAACTAACAGGAGTTCTAAAAAGGAGAACAGGAAAAAAAAAAAAGTGAAAGTAATCAGAGAAAATCCTAGATTGAGAGGATTTTCAATCAGTAGTGCCGGCTCAATGGACAATATAAGTCTTCTATATTGTCTGAATATTTTCAAAACACAGAAGACAAAGAGATGGGCCTACAAATTTCCAAAGAAAGACAAAACACAGTCTCAAGAATCAGAATGGCGTCACACTTTGCAACAATACCAGAGGCTACAATAGTAGAAAATGAATCACAGCCTTCAAAATTCTGAGTCAAGTTATTTTCAAGGTGAAATTCTATACCTGGGACAATGACCAACAAAACTAGACTATATGCTCTGCAATTGTTTTAATAGCAGATTCCCTGAAGGCTTGAACAAACTTGCTATCAAGCCAGTTGGACTCAATGCCATCTTTATGTCATCCTTTAAAATTTTTTTCCCTGTCACTCAGTGACTATTTGCCTATTCAAAATTTTCTTCTTCATGAATCTATCTTATTCATTTATATTTTGTCACAAAAATTACCTGTTTAATTGTTTGAGCAATCTTTTGCCATCAGACCATATATTCTCGCTATACTTACACTTCAACTAAAGGCCTTAGTAAGGTTGTTCCTAAGCTTCTTCGTGTGCCATGCAGGGAGAGACGTTTCATAATCAGGGTCATGCTAGTTTGGCAAAATATAATTGGAAAGCTTTCCAGCTAAAACCCTCAAGTGTTTTTCATGTGAGCTGCCACTAAGCTATTACTAAGCCTGAGCGCCTGTAATTGTGAATCTGAGAATTAAGAATGACACATCTGACACCTGCACCAGCGAAACGCCATCATGTCCACCTCGGGCCATTGCTCCACCTGACAAGAGCCATCCTCTTAAATCTGGATTCTGTCATCTGGAGTATTAGCCACTTCTAGCTTCCATAAATTGGATTTATTTTTCATCTGACAAATCTGAGAGTTTAATGCAATTAAATAGCCTTTCCTGGTGGAGACTATGTTTATTCCAGGATCTGTGTTTGGGTTCTTTGTTAAGTGGAAAATGTTGTTTCTAAAAGGAGCCTAGTGGCTAAGACTCCACACTCCCAATGCAGGGGGCGCAGGTTCCATCCTGGTGAGAGAACTATTAATAAATCCCACACGCTGCAGCTGGAGATCCCTCATGTGGCAACTAAGACCCAGCATGCCAAATAAATAAATACTTTAAAAAATGAAAGTAAGTATATAAGAGGCATAGCCTTTGCTCCGCCACCTCCAAAGGTGGGGAGGCAGCAGAGCCAAGTGCCAGATGAAGCTGAGAGTGTGGGGGACCTGACTACCCGGGCCATGTCCTGGGCTCAGCGGACAGTGGTCAGCCACGCTTGGCTGTGGCCCAGAGGAGATCTCAAACCAGAAACGGAAGCTCAGTGTGGGGAGGGCGAATTCCCACAAGGGGGGATGAGGGGCAGACACAGGAGAGAGAGCCCAGCACACAGCCCAGAAGCATGAGATGTGTTAGGTTAGGACCACAGGTGCACCAGCCAAGGTTTAGCCATGGGAAGACCCATTCTCAGCCTTACAGTAGTTGGTCCCCGCAGAGAACAGAACTCAGTAAGACAGCGAGCCCAGGACGGCTTCCCAAGATTGGATCTAAAGAGGCCTCCACTCAGACTGAGGCGATGACAACAGAGTGTGGTCAGAGCTAGACATACCAAAACTAGAGATAACGAGGGACAACCAAGACCAAGAACTCTACCAACCCAGCAGAGACATTAACGGGCATCTTGACATTATTTCCAAATGAAGTTAAATACACCATTGGATTTTAACATATGTGCTAAAAGCATTAAATACTGACATATTTGAAACACTACATAATTTTTGTAACTCTCTCTATACAATTCTTTGCTAAAGGATACACAGAAGAACTATAAAAAAAGATCTGCATGACCCAGATAACCAAGACTGTGTGACCACTCACCTAGAGCCAGACATCCTGGAATGCAAAGTCAAGTGGGCCTTAGGAAGCATCAGTACAAACAAAGCTAGTGGAAGTGATGGAAATCCAGTTGAGCTATTTCAAATCCTGAAAGATGATGCTGTGAAAGTGCTGTACTCAATATGCCAGCAAATTTGGAAAACTCAGCAGTGGCACAGGACTGGAAAAGGTCAGTTTTCATTCCAATCCCAAAGAAAGGCAACACCAAAGAATGTTCAAACTAGCGCACAATTGCACTCATCTCACAGGCTAGCAAAGTAATGCTCAAAGTTCTCCAAGCGAGACTTCAACAGTACATGAACCACAAACTTCCACATGTTCAAGCTGGCTTTAGAAAAGGCAGGGGAACCAGAGATCAAATTGCCAACAACTGATGGATTATCAAAAAAGCAAGAGAATACCAGAGAAACAACTACTTCTGCTTTATTGATTATGTCAAAGCCTTTGACTGTGTAGATCGTCACAAACTGTGGAAAATTCTTCAAGAGATGGGAATACCAGACCACCTAACCTACCTCCTGAGAAATCTGTATGCAGGTCAGGAAGCAACAGTTAGAACTGGACATGGAACAACAGACTGGTTCCAAATCGGGAAAAGAGTACATCAAGGCTGTATATTGTTACCCTGCTTATTTAACTTATATGCAGAGTACATCATGAAGAGCACTGGGCTGAATGAAGCAAAAGCTGGAATCAAGATTGCCGGGAGAAATATCAATAACCTCAAATATGCAGATGACACCACCCTTAGGGCAGAAAGTGAAAAGGAACTAAAAACCTCTTGATGAAAGTGAGAGGAGAGTGAAAAAGCTGGCTTAAAACTCAACTTTCAAAAAACTAAGATCACAGCATCTGGTCCCATCACTTCATGGTAAATAGAAGGGGAAACAATGGAAACAGTGATCGACTTTATTTTTCTGGGCTCCAAAATCACTGAAGATGATGACTGCAGCCATGAAATTAAAAGATGCTGGCTCCTTGGAAGAAAAGCTATGACCCACCTAAACAGCATATTAAAAAGCAGAGACATTATCTTGCCGACAAAGGTCTGTCTAGTCAAAGCTATGGTTTTTCCAATAGTCAGGTGAGAGTTGGACTATAAAGAAAGCTGAGCACCAAAGAATTGATGCTTTTGAACTGTGGTGTTGAAACAGACTCTTGAGAGTCCCCTTGGACGTAAGGAGATCCAACCAGTCCATCCTAAGGGAAATCAATCCTGAATATTCATTGGAAGGACTGATGCTGAAGCTGAAACTCCAATATTTTGGCCACCTGATGCAGAGAACTGACTCACTGGAAAAAACCCTGATGCTGGGAAAGATTGAAGGTGGGAGGAGAAGGGGAAGACAGAGGATGAGATGGTTGGATGGCATCACCAACTCTATGGACATGAGTTTGAGTAAGCTCTGGGAGATAGTGATGGGCAGGGAAGCCCTGGCATGCTACAGTCCATGGGGTTGCAAAAAGTTGGACACGACTGAGAGACTGAACTGAACTGATCCTCAGGGGAAACTAGTTAACCAGAGCTTAAGCTACTGTGGGCTTCCTAGGTGGCGCTAGTGGTAAAGAACCCACCTGCCAGTGCAGGGGACATAAGAGAAGATCCCCTGGAGGAGGCATGGCAACCCACTCCAGGATCCTTGCTTGGAGAATCCCATGGACAGAGGAGCCTGGCGGGCTACAGCCCCTTGGGTCACAAAAAGTTGGACACAACTGAAGCGACATAGCACACACATTACTCGCTGGAGTTTTATCAGAGCCTAACTGACCTTTGAGGGAAGGAAACTATTCCACTCCAATCCCCTATTGCCAACTTGTCTCACCAAAGGGGAGCAGGGGGGAAATGCATGAGAAGATCTTGTGGGGCTCACAGTCCAGAACCTCATTAAAAGACTGAGACAATCACAGGACTACAGAACACGCGCCTTGTCCCCACACCTCCCCCACATTACTGAAGTCCTATTTACAGCAGTTCCCTTTACCTAGTACATCACGACCAGCCAGCAAGAAGAAGGTATGCGACATACTAAACAGTTCGAGGAGACAGAGCGAACATCAGAACCAGATACAGATACGATGAGGATGTTGGATTTACCAGCCTGGGAATTTTAAATATCTATGATTACATGATAAAGGCTCTAGTGAATAAAAGAGATAAGATGCAAGAACAGGTGGTCAATGTAAGCAGAGAGACAGAATGCTAAGAAAGAATCAAAAAGAACTACTAGAGATTAAAAAAAAAAACATAATAGAATTAAAGAATGCCTTTGAGGAGTTTATAAGTAGAATGCACACAACTGAGGAAAGAATCTCTGAGCTTAAAGATAACACAATAGAAAATTTCAAAACTGAAAAGCAACAAAAAACAAAAAATCCTGAAGCCAACAACAGAATAGAATATCTAGGAACTATGGGATAACTACGAAAAGTATAATATGTATGTAATGGGAATACAAGAAGAAGAAAAAGATAAAAGAACAGAAGAATTATCTGAAGCAATAATGACTCTGAATTCCCCCAAAATTAATGTCTGATACCAAACCACAGACCTAAGAAGCTCAGGGAACAATAAGCAGGATAAATGTCAAAAATACTAAAACCAGGCAAGTGTGGCATCACTGACTCAATAGACATGAGTTTGAGCAGACTCCAGGAGATGGTGAGGACAGGGAGGCCTGGTGTGCCGCAGTCGGTGGGGTCGCAGAGTCAGACACGACTGAGAGACTGAACACCAACAGGGCAAGGGTGTGTTAGTCACTCAGTCATGTCCAGCTCTTTGTGACCCCCATGGACTATAGCCTACCAGGCTCCTCTATTCATGGGATTTCCCAGGCAAGAATGCTGGAATGGGTTGCCATTCCCTTCTCAAGAGTATCTCCCCAACCCAGGGACCGAACCCAAGTCTCCTGCATTGCAAGCAGATTCTTTACCATATGAACCACCAAGGAAAATATCATATTCAAATTGCAGAAAATCAAAACTGAAGGAAAAAAATCCTGAAAGAATTCAGAAGGGAAAAACACCTTACCTATAGGGGAAGCAAAGATAAGAATTACATCTACCTCTCCTCAGAAACTATGCAAGCAAGAAGAAAGCAAAGCGAAATAAACTCAGAACAGAGGGTGAGTACCTCAACTTGACAAAGAATATCTGCAAAAAACCTACAGTAAACATACCTAATGGTGAGAAACTAGAAACCTTCCCACTCAGATTAGGAATAAGCAAAGATGTCTCCTTTCTCCACTCCTGCTCAACGTCACAATCAAAGGAGTCAAAAAGTTATGTCTGTGTACACACTACTGCAAATGGAAAACCACCAAGGGCCTTGTGTATAGCACATGGAGCTCTGCTCAGTGCCGTGTGGCAGCCTGGATGGGAGGGAGGTTTAACATTGTTTGTTAACCAGCTATATTCCAACATAAAATAAAGAATGTATATGCATGTGGAGGGAAAAGAACTATAAAAGAATACTTATGTCCACAGAATGAAAAACGAAGAAACTTCATATCCACACAAAAACTTGCACATAGATGTTTATAGCAGCTTTATTAGAAATTTCCCAAACTTGGAGACAGCTAAGATAGCCTGCAGTAGGTGAGTGGGTAATGGCGGTGCACTCAGACAGTGGAATATCAAGCAGCACTGACAAGAAGTGAGCTATTAAGCCAATGGAAGCCACGAAAGAAACGTAAACGCTTATTACCTAGTCAAAGAAGTTAAAAAGCTGGCATTGTGTATGGTTCCAACTGCAGGACATTCTGGCAAAGGTGAAATTACGGCAGTGGAAAAGATCAGTGGTTGCCAAGGGTGAGAGAGGAGAGAGGGACACATAAGAGTACTGATGATTTTAGGACAATTGGAATATTCTGTACGATACTCTAACAGTGAACACATGTCCTTATACAGTTGTCAAAACCCACAGAATATACAGCAGGGAGAGTGAACCCTAAATGTAAACTTCCGACTCTGGGTGATCATGATGTATCAGTGTAGGTTCATCAGCTACAACAAATGCATCACGCTGGTTCTGGATGTGGATAGTGGGAGAGACTGGAGGTGGGGAGGGGAGAAGGAAGGCGCTTATGGGAACTCTGTACTTTCTGTTCAATTTTGCTGTAAACCTAAAACTTCTGTAGAAATGATTTGCATTTTTTTAACTAAAAAGGAAAAATGGAAAACATATACCACACAAATACTAACAGATAGTTGAATGGCTATATATATATATATATATATATATATAGACAAGACATACTTTAGAACAAAGAATACTACCAGGGACAGGAGAGCATCTCACAATGTAAAGGCACCAGTCCAAGGGACCTCCCTGGAGGCCCAGTGGTTAAAACACCACACTTCCTTTGCAGGGGGTGTGGGTTCAATCCCTGGTTGGGAAACTAATATCCCACACAGTATAGCCAAAACAAACAAACAAATTTAAGGAGATATATCCATCTTAAATGGGTATGAATGCACCTAATAACAGAGTCTCAAAATGCAATATTCCTTAAAAAAAAAAAAGAACTAGGTTGGAGGACATACACTATCTGTTTTAAGGGCTTACTGTGATTTAGAAGGTGTGGTATTAGTATAGCAATAAACAATAGATCAACAGAACTGAATAGAAAATTCAGAAATAGATCTACACTTACGTTGTCAGTTGCTTTTTGACAAAGATGTAAGATAAGCAAGTGAGGAAAGGATGGTTTCTTCATCAAATGGTCCTGGAACAACTGGATATTGAAGGGAAAAAGGAAGCTGAGCCCTTACCTCACAACATACATAAAAATTAACCCCGAGTAGGTCAAAAACCTAAACATGAGAGCTAATAATAAAAACTTCTAGAAGCAAAAAGAAGATAAATTCTTGGGTTGGGTAAAGATTTGTTAGAACACGAAAGTACAAACCATGCAAGAAAAAATTGATAAATGGGATTTCATCAAAAGTAATAATTGAAATACATGAAAAGATAATGTAAGTAAATGCAAGTTAAAACCATCATGAAATACCATAACAAAACCCACCTGGAAGGATAAAAGATTGATCATACCAGCAACATGGATGGATTTTAAAAACAAGCTGAGTAAAAAACAGAAAAGACGATAAGTTATACAATTCCACTTATGAAATTCTGGAGATGACAAAACTGCAGTGAGAGAAAGCAGATTGATGGTTGCCAGTCTCCTGGGCTGGAAGTAGGGCACCATCTCTATTAGAACCTACCTCATGGGGTTGTTGAAAGGATTAAGTAAGAATTAAATGAGTAATCCCTCTAGGGAACTTAGCACAGACCTTGCACCTGGAAAGAATCCAGTGATGGTTGTGAAGTGAAAGTCGCTCAGTCATGTCCGACTCTTTGAGACCCCAAGGACTGTAACCTGCCAGGCTTCTCTGTCCATGGACTTCTCCAGGCAAGAAGACTGGAGTGGGTGGCCTTTCCCTTCTCCAGGGGATCTTCCCAACCCAGGGATGGAACCCAGGCCTCCCACATTGCAGGTGGATTCTTTACCATCTGAGCCACCAGGGACGCCCTGGTGATTGTTAGTTACATATATTTTTCAAAGCACGGATATTTTTGTGGCAGAGCCTGCTAGGATTCGCCCATATCATGTTGTCAACTTCTTCCTGGACACACTGCCAGACCCCATTTCTAGCCTCTTTGCATTTGGGTAGGACCACACAACTAGTTCTCACCCATATGTAGATGAAATGTGTATGATGAAATGTAGATGAAAGTGGTATGAGTTACTTGTGAGCATGGCACTTAGGAGTGGGTTGCCTTCCCCATGATCTCTCTGTTGGCTGGAGGACAGAGAGGATCCAGGGGAGGACTCAGACCCTAGAAGACAATGGAACTACAGCCTGGAAGAAGCCTGGGTCCCTGAAGGACTGCATGAAGTAGCTCCCTCCTTCCCCGACTATGAAATAAACAACAGATGAACTTTACCTGGAGAGTGTTAAGCCATGGAGAGGTGTGAGTGTGAGTGTGAGTGTGTGTGTGTGTGTGTGTGCTCAGTCACTTAGTCACGACTGACTCTTTGTGACTCCATGGACTATAGCCCACCAGCCTCCTCCATCCATCTTGCTGAGAATATCCCAGCAAGGACACTGAAGTGGATTGCCATTTCCTCCTTCAGGGAAGCTTCTTGACTCAAGGATGGAGCCCAGGTCTCCTGCACTGCCAGGAGGGTTTTTACCACTAAGCCACCTGGGAAGCCCCATGGAGAGCTGAGTGAGTTCTTATTGCTGGTGTTATTGCTATAGCGTTAGTCTGCCTGACTAATCAATATATGTATACCTATCCTCATCCTTCCTACTCTGAATACCACTCCCCCAAACCTCTCAGCTTCCTATTCTTCAGTTTCCATCCCTTGCTCTATGCTCAACCTCCATCTTTATATTTTCTTATAGTCCCTAGTCCAAAGTCATTGAAAGACCAAATCCCACCAACAATTCAAGGTTCTACACAGTACACTTTATCTATGGGCTGCTGCTGCTGCTAAGTCGCGTCAGTCGTGTCCAACTCTGTGTGACCCCATAGACAGCAGCCCACCAGGCTCCACCATCCCTGGGATTCTCCAGGCAAGAACTCTGGAATGGGTTGCCATTTCCTTCTCCACTGCATGAAAGTGAAAAGTGAAAGTGAAGTCGCTCAGTCGTGTCCGACTCTTTGCGACCCCATGGACTGCAGCCCACCAGGCTCCTCTGTCCATGGGATTTTCCAGGCAAGAGTACTGGAGTGGGGTGCCATCGCCTTCTCCATTATCTGTGGGCAGTGGGGCACAACGGAATGACATAACTTGGCATTTCGAAGACTTAGATCCAAATCTCTCTATAAATTGCCAGTGTTGTGGCCTTGGTTGCATGCCTCTTAGGCTGCTGCTGCTGCTAAGTCGCGTCAGTCGTGTCCAACTCTGTGTGACCCCATAGACAGCAGCCCACCAGGCTCCACCATCCCTGGGATTCTCCAGGCAAGAACTCTGGAATGGGTTGCCATTTCCTTCTCCACTGCATGAAAGTGAAAAGTGAAAGTGAAGTCGCTCAGTCGTGTCCGACTCTTTGCGACCCCATGGACTGCAGCCCACCAGGCTCCTCTGTCCATGGGATTTTCCAGGCAAGAGTACTGGAGTGGGGTGCCATCGCCTTCTCCATTATCTGTGGGCAGTGGGGCACAACGGAATGACATAACTTGGCATTTCGAAGACTTAGATCCAAATCTCTCTATAAATTGCCAGTGTTGTGGCCTTGGTTGCATGCCTCTTTCTCTCTGGGACTCAGTGTCCCCATCTGTAAGGCGGGAATACCAGCGTCTTCTTCAAATGATTGTTGTGAAGGTTAAAGTAGGTAACAGATGGTTGAGCCTATACAGCCTGATTCACATGAGTCCTTCAAGTGACTCATCCCCAAAGCACTTGCCTCATCCCCAAGGGCTACCAAGGCTGGCCAGGCTCCCAGGAGCCAGCCTACAGTGCAGAGGTCTGTGAATAGGTGGGGACAGGTACTCCTGGCCCCAGGCAGGATAGCGTCTGCTCAACCCCCTTCCTGAACCCAAGAAAACAGGACTATAGACCTCTTAGTGCTAATATTGCGGCTTCCTTTAAATCACACGCTGACAATTACACCAGCAGCGCCCATCATGTACTAATGCTGGTTACAGTCTATGGGATTTATTGTGGTATATATTCCCCAGGAGAAAAATAAGATGCTAGAAGCACATTTCATTTTCACAGCAAGCCTAGGAGGTACTTATTCTACTGATGAAGAAAGCAAAGTTCAGAGAGATTTTAAGTAACCTGCTGAAAGTCACATAGCCATTAGGTAGCAAAGCTAGAAATCAACCTGTTCATACGTTCAATCTTCCTTTGATTTACTCAACAAATCATTTCTGCTCTCTACTCTGTGCCAGGCTCTAGGCTGGGCCTGGAGACACAAAGATGCAAGGAGACCAAGTCCTCAAGGTGCTCACGGAAAGAGATCCCTGACTCATTAGCTATAGTCCCAAGCAGAACGGAGCCTGTGCAATGCTGGTCCCGCTGTGGTCCCCTCCTCCCGTTCTGCTACCTCCCAGAGCTGTAGAACCCCAGCAACAGCCCAGAGACATTTCCTGAGGCCACTGTTTTCCTTGGCTCCGTGGTGGGCGACAATGTGCCCAGCAAGGTGGAAAACAAGACAGGGAGGGGAAGCAGGCCTCACAGCAACCTGTCCCTGTCGCTGGTGGGAGCCTGGGACAGACGGGGCTGCTCTGGTGCGCACCCTCCAGCCCCTCCAGGCCATTGTTCCCGTGTTGTGACAGGGGGTTCGGCTGCGGCCTGCAGACCGGGGGCTTCCTCCCCAGCCCGCCAGCCTGCCGTGCTTGGACAGCTGGAGGAAACAGGCGCTGGGGAGCCAGCTCCACTCCAATAACAACAGGCTGCCTGCCCACTGGCAGCCTTGCTGGGGGCCCGGTCTGGAGCCAGAGAGGCCACCCCACTCCACCCTGCCACTGGCAAAACATGTTTTCTTGTTTTCCAGGGGTGGGGGGCAGGAGGCTCGTACCCATCCTGAGTCAACACGGGAGCTGATAAGCACAGACGAGCCTGGCTGCCAGGGTGCCAGCTGGGGCAGTGGAGACAGGAGTAGGGCCAGGGCCAGGTCTACCTGGGAGACCATTCCGGCCAAAAGGCCAAGTTCAGAGTCAGAAGGGGAACAGCAAGACCCTGGCCGCTCCAGGGATAAAGCTCCCAATCTCAAATCTGCCTTTACTGAAAAGAAAAGACCTCAGGGGCTGCCAGGCTACAAGCACCATCACTGACTTCAGACATATAGTGCCCTGACCTTTGTGGGTACAAGTGCCCATCCACCCATGCCTGCTTCTCGGCCAGCCTCTATGCCAGGCCTATTACCAGCATCACCATTTTCAGTCCTCAGAGAACATGAAAAGTGAGGACTGCTGCCCATCACCTTTCTCAGATGAGGAGACTGAGGTTCAGGGAGACACACCCAAGGCCACAGGGTGACTGGTGCAAGTTTAGGATCTGAATCTACACTTGCCCGACCTGAAAGTTCATGACCTTCTGATCACACTCCAGACAGTCCTACAGCCCTTTCTATTCACAGGGGTCTTTAGCTCATGAGACACTTAACAAGTTTACTGTATTACTTTCTTAGGGCTACAGTGGGAGCTGCTATCAACCTGCCATTTTTATCAGGAAGCTATAGTGTCTTAGTTTCTATATCCTCCAAAGCAGATCCTGCAGTAAGGATTTGAATGCAAAGTCGTTTATTCCGGAGTTGATCCCAGGAAGCTCGTACAAGGGAGGGAAGAAGGAAACGAACTCAGAGTGACTCAAGAAGCTGGGACTGCTATGGGCAATCGGGGCTCAGTCCTGTTGGAGACTCTGGGACACACACAGGACGGAATCATGCCCAGAGACACAAGGAAGCTGCAGTATTTACCCACCACTTCCTCCCAGCTCTGGCTGAGAGCTAAGGTGCTGCTCCTGGTCCCTTAGCTCTCCAAGCCTTCAGACTGCCCCATGAGGGTGCTGAGCATGGTCCTGCAACCAGAGAAAGTCCTCAGGCAGAGAAACACAAGCTGACATAACAGTATGTGTAGGAATAGTCAGGGTCCAGAGGACATGAGTGGAGTGGGCACTGACAGCCACTGTGACAGTTAGTAAAACAGGGAGCATCACTCTCATTTTGTAGACATAACCCCTTGTCCCCTTAGGCTAAACCATCCTCATATGCTATGCATACAAGAGTTGTGGTCCATAGGCCTTTCTTTAGCTCTAAGAGTCTGATCTCTCATCAAAGGTCACAGCCCCTGCAGCCAACCCCAAAGGATTTGCACCCCGTGAGGATATTTCAAGTCCCACCATCCTCAGCAATTCTGACCCTGCGCAGAGAGAGCCCAGGTCCTGTGATTCCTCCCACTGCCACCTCTGCCTTCCATCTCCACCCACAACTTCCCCCTCCAAAAGGTTGAGATAGTATTTCTTCTCTTTTGGGGGGAGATGATCTTAATATTACTGTCCAGGAGCCACATAATCAGTCCCCCAGTACCCCTCACCTTTTCTCCGATGATGCTCAGGCTCTTGTTCAAAGACCCATGGTGGGCTGCTCACTCGATGCCAGAGTGCCTGATGCAGACACATAAATGAGGCTGCAGCCAGCATTCTGCTGCACAGAGGAGGGAAAGCTCTGAAAGTCCGGGGGTTTGTCCACCTTGAGAAATGGATCAGTTCAGTTCAGTTCAGTTCAGTCGCTCAGGTGTCCGACTCTTTGCGACCCCATGAATTGCAGCACGCCAGGCCTCCCTGTCCATCACCAACTCTCAGAGTTCACTCAGACTCACGTCCATTGAGTCCGTGATACCATCCAGCCATCTCATCCTTTGTCATCCCCTTCTCCTCCTGTCCCCAATCCCTCCCAGCATCAGGGTCTTTTCCAATGAGTCAACTGTTCGCATGAGGTGCCCAAAGTACTGGAGCTTCAGCTTTAGCATCATTCCTTCCAAAGAAATCCCAAGGTTGATCTCCTTCAGAATGGACTGGTTGGATCTCCTTGCAGTCCAAGGGACTCTCAAGAGTCTTCTCCAATACCACACTTCAAAAGCATCAATTCTTCGGCACTCAGCCTTCTTCACAGTCCAACTCTCACATCCATACATGACCACAGGAAAAACCATAGCCTTGACTAGATGGACCTTAGTCAGCAAAGTAATGTCTCTGCTTTTCTGGATCATGGAAAAAGCAAGAGAGTTCCACAAAAACATCTATTTCTGCTTTCTTGACTATGCCAAAGCCTTTGACTGTGTGGATCACAGTAAACTGTGGAAAATTCTGAAAGAGATGGGAATACCAGACCACCTGACCTGCCTCTTGAGAAATCTGTATGCAGGTCAGGAAGCAACAGTTAGAACTGGGCATGGAACAACAGACTGGTTCCAAACAGGAAAAGGAGTACGTCAAGGCTGTCTATTGTCACCCTGCTTATTTAACTTCTATGCAGAGTACATCATGAGAAACGCTGGACTGGAAGAAACACATGCTGGAATCAAGACTGCTGGGAGAAATATCAATAACCTCAGATATGCAGATGACACCACCCTTATGGCAGAAAGTGAAGAGGAGCTAAAAAGCCTCTTGTTGAAAGTGAGAGAGGAGAGGGGAAAAGTTGGCTTAAAGCTCAACATTCAGAAAACGAAGATCATGGCATCTGGCCCCATCACTTCATGGGAAATAGATGGGGAAACAGTAGAAACAGTGTCAGACTTTGTTTTTTTGGGCTCCAAAATCACTGCAGATGGTGACTGCAGCCATGAAATTAAAAGGCGCTTACTTCTTGGAAGAAAAGTTATGACCAACCTAGATAGTATATTCAAAAGCAGAGACATTACTTTGCCAACTAAGGTCTGTCTAGCCAAGGCTATGGTTTTTCCTGTGGTCATGTATGGATGTGAGAGTTGGACTGTGAAGAAGGCTGAGCGCAGAATTGATGCTTTTGAACTGTGGTGTTGGAGAAGACTCTTGAGAGTCCCTTGGACTGCAAGGAGATCCAACCAGTCCATTCTGAAGGAGATCAACCCTGGGATTTCTTTGGAAGGAATGATACTAAAACTGAAGCTCCAGTACTTTGGCCACCTTATGCGAAGAGTTGACTCATTGGAAAAGACCCTGATGCTGGGAGGGACTGGGGGCAGGAGGAGAAGGGGATGACAAAGGATGAGATGGCTGGATGGCATCATGGACTCAATGGACACGAGTCTGAGTGAACTCCGGGAGTTGGTGATGGACAGAGAGGCCTGGCGTGCTGCGATTCATGGGGTCGCAAAGAGTCGGACATGACTGCGTGACTGAAGTGAACTGAACTGAACTGAACTGATCTAGGTTGGTCATAAATTTTCTTCCAAGGAGTAAGCGTCTGGGATATTGCCTGCCATATCATTAAACAAAGGATGTCCCAGTCATCAGCAACTGCAGCCCTCCAACAGGAGCTGGTGAGCCCTGAAGAAACTCAGGAAGGAGAAGAATCCCTGACTTCTAATAGCCATCAGACTGTAGCCACTCCCCACAGTAAACCCTGGGGACACTCAAGATAAGAAAATACAGGATACTGGTCCCAGATAGCTGAGGTGCATATCAAAGAAATGATTTCCATGAGCCCAGACTCTCGCACCTTCCCTTACATAGAAAAGCACTAGATCCCTCAAGATATCTGGTTTTAATTAACAATATCTTTTGATGATCAGACTACCTGCCCTTTGTTACAAAACTCCTGTATATCCTGACATCCCCCTTTGCCTCCTCAGATTAGTTCTCTCAGAATTATTTGAGGTGATGCTCCTAGGCTTGAAGTCGTAAAAATTTCTGACAAATAAAACATAACTCCCAGGGACTTACCTGGTGGTCCAGTGGTTAGAAATCTGCCCTGCAATGCTGGGGACATGGGTTCCAGCCCTGGTTGCGGAACTAGGACCCTGTGCACCGAGAGCAATGAAGCCCGTGTGTCACAATGAAGACCCTAAACAAATAAACAAAATTTAAAACATAGCTCTCAACTTTTAGGATGTGCATATATTTTTAAGTCAGCAAACTTTAACCCAGGACACTCTCTCCTGATTCCAAGTCTTTGGAAAATACAGGGCAAGCATCCTGCCACTTGAGGTTTGCAACAGATGCTAGAAACCAGCGCTCTGTCTGCTTTGGTCCCACCATTGGCCCCTACATAGGGGTACACCAAGGGAGGGGGGGCTTCCCTGGTGGCTCAGCTGGTAAAGAATCCGCCTACAATGCGGGAGACCTGGGTGCGATCCCTGGGTTGGGAAGATTCCCTGGAGGAGGGAATGGCGACCCACTCCAGTATTCTGGCCTGGAGAATCCCATGGACTGTATAATCCATGGGGTCGCAAAGAGTCCGACACAACTGAGCGACTTTCACTTTTCACAAGTGGTCCACCCCACATGTGGGCAATAAAGGGGGGCTTTGTCTGTAGCAAGTTTTAAGACAATAAAGCTGGCTAGAACTCAGCCTGCTTTTCGTTTTTGCCACACAGTGGCAATTCTAGAGAATGTTCCTGATGAGCTGGCAGCCCCCACCAAGGTGGGCGGCTCCCACCAGCACCCCCAAGGCACCGTGCTCAGGGCCACCCCCCTCCCACTCTGTGACTGACAGGATGAGCCAGGCAGGCCTCTCCTTTCCACTGAAGCGAGCTGCTGCCCCCAAACCCTTCCTCCACAGGCTACCCTGCATGATCCTGTTCTCAGCTGGCATCAGTCTGATCCCTGGCACTAAGCTCCCTGACCCAGACCTTCTCCAAGAAGTGTTCCTCAGACTGTTCTCTGACTAGGGATCTAGCCTGAACTACAATTGCTCACACCTGACCCGCCTCCCACCCTCTCTCTGATTTCACAGTCCTCACTCAGCTTCCCTTATTGTCCTGCTCTTCTCCAACCGCACACCTGCTTCCCCTCTCCCTACAGCACCCAGGGTCCTGGCCTGAGAATTCATACAAAAATGCCTGGCCTGCCTCTGAGCCTACCTCTTGGCCTACCTCAGCCGGTCTACCTCTGGGCAGTGATCTGATGCTCACACTGCACAGACCCACAGGGAAGGTGACGTCTTCACCTGTGCACTGCGTCATCCACGTGTCCTCTGAAAAATCCCCTTAAGGGAGGTCTGGGTTTGATGGTTGATCACTATCCAAAGTTATGTGATAGCTGTGCTTAGGTTTAGGGTCTGTCTCCCTCCACTGGAAAATAAACTTCAAAAGGACAGAAACCTGGTCCATCTTACTCCCCGCTGCATCCGCCGCCTAGAGCAGTGCCTGGGACACGGGAGGCATGGGGAAGCTAGCAGCTGAGAGTCAGATGAGTTTTGCTCAGCCCGCACTTTCGACGCCGCTGGGGTAGCCTCCACCTCCGCGGCCTTTGGGCTCCTCTGCCCCTCTCAGCCACCCCACAGCCCCACTGTGCCCTCCAGACTCCTCCCTGTGCTCCCACCACCCCTCTCGTTCCCTGAGGTCTGCGTCTGTCCCCACCATCCGCTCAACCTGTCAGTAGCCCACAGGATCAAAACTCAGAAGGTAGGAGAGCAGAGTGTCTGAGCGCTAGGACCCTGGAAGCAAACAGTCTGATTCTTAACCTCTCCAAAGCCTAGTGTCATTTCATCAACAAAATAGCAAAAGCAGTAATACCCATCTCAAAGGTTGTTACAGGGGTTGAATGGGGAGCTAAACTGTCAGATGTGACAGCGAGCCCTCGGTAGCATTTACCATTATTATTACCAAGTTAATAATATGTTTTTTGTTCATTTTTTGGTATGGGCTTTCTTTTTACTTTTTCACTTGTTATTTTTTATTGGAGTGCAGTTGCTTTACAATGTATGTGTATGTGTGTATATATATATATATAACATCTCTTCTTTATATATATATATGTACAATGGAATATTGGCCATAAAAATAATGAAATAATGCCATTTGAAGCAACACACATGGACCTAGAGATTCTCATATTAAGTTGAAGTAAGTCAGTAAGTACCACTTATATGTTAAATCTAAAATATGATACTGCTGCTGCTGCTGCTAAGTCGCTTCAGTCGTGTCCGACTCTTCGCGACCCCATGGACTGCAGCCTACCAGGCTCCTCAATCCATGGGATTTTCCAGGCGAGAGTACTGGAGTGGGGTGCCATCGCCTTCTCAGAAATATGACAGAAATGAACTTATCCACAAAGTAGAAACAGACTCACATAGAGAGCGGACTTGTGGTTCCCAAGGGATGGGGGGAGGGATGGATAAGGAGTTTGGGATTAGTAGATGTAAACTATTACGTAGAGAATGGAAAAACAACAAGGTCTTTCTGTATAGCATGGGAAACTATCTTTAATATCCCGTGATAAAGCAAAATGGGAAACAATGAGAAAGGATGCGTGTGTGTGTGTATAACTGAATCACTTCAGTTCATCAGAAATTAACACAACATTGTAAATCAACTACATTTTAATACATTTTTTTAAATGAGGCTCAGAGATCCCCACCCCACCCCAGGAACCCAAGGAGGCTCAGCGGCGGGGGCTCCAGCTGAGGTGGCACTGCGGACAGAAGACCAGGGCAGACGCCGCTGCAGGCTCAGCCCCCCCGAACAGACCCTGCAGCGGCCCCCGATCCCTGGGCCATTCTCTCTGGACTCAAAGTCCTGAGCCTGATGATACATCCCCACCTGAGCTCCCAGAAAGGGCAAGGGAGGACGACCTCACAAAGGAACACCTCCATAGTGAAGGATGGGGCTCAGCTTCCTTCTGAGACTCACATGAGATTCCCTCAAAACCAAGAGAGGGGTGCCAGACAGCCAAAACTCCACAGCAGAGGTCAGCCCTAGACCTTTGCCTCGAGGAGCTAACAGTGTGGGAGGAGACGCGAGCCTGACCTTGGAGCACGTCGATTCCCACCTTTCCCGGGTGTTGGCAGTGGAGCTCTCTGAGGACACGAGAATGAGGAAGGCTCAGCAAGAGGCGCTGGCTAACCTGGTTCCCTCATTTCAGGCCTCTCAGGGCCTCTGATGGAGAAGGCAATGGCACCCCACTCCAGTACTCTTGCCTGGAAAATCCCATGGATGGAGGAGCCTGGTGGGCTGCAGTCCATGGGGTCACTAAGAGTCAGACACAACTGAGCGACTTCACTTTCATTTTTCACTTTCATGCATTGGAAAAGGAAATGGCAACCCATGCCAGTGTTCTTGCCTGGAAAATCCCAGAGACGGGGGAGCCTGGTGGGCTGCCGTCTATGGGGTCACACAGAGTTGGACACGACTGAAGTGACTTAGCAGCAGCAGCAGTGCCTTTGACATACCAGCGTGTGCTATGAAGGTCCCAGAGGGGAAGAGAGCATCAGCTTCCCCCTTGTTTGACCACGCAACCCTTTCCTTGGAGAGTATTCCACAGGACGGGTATTCTGTTCCTGTACCACATTAAGGGAAACTCCGATCTAACTCAACCTTCAGAGCTAACCTGGTTCCCTCATTTCAGGCCTCTCAGGGCCTCTGATGGAGAAGGCAATGGCACCCCACTCCAGTACTCTTGCCTGGAAAATCCCATGGATGGAGGAGCCTGGTGGGCTGCAGTCCATGGGGTCACTAAGAGTCAGACACAACTGAGCGACTTCACTTTCATTTTTCACTTTCATGCATTGGAAAAGGAAATGGCAACCCATGCCAGTGTTCTTGCCTGGAAAATCCCAGAGACGGGGGAGCCTGGTGGGCTGCCGTCTATGGGGTCACACAGAGTTGGACACGACTGAAGTGACTTAGCAGCAGCAGCAGTGCCTTTGACATACCAGCGTGTGCTATGAAGGTCCCAGAGGGGAAGAGAGCATCAGCTTCCCCCTTGTTTGACCACGCAACCCTTTCCTTGGAGAGTATTCCACAGGACGGGTATTCTGTTCCTGTACCACATTAAGGGAAACTCCGATCTAACTCAACCTTCAGACAGGGAAACTGAGGGACTTTCCTGGCCTCCCTGGGTCCCCGGCCTCCTGACTGTCCAGCCAGGACTCAGGAAAGGGACCTGTTCCCAGGAAAGGGGCCAAGATGGAGGCAGCAACCTGGGCCAAGACAATTGCTCAGGCCCTCCCCGGGGCCTGGTGCCCGCCGACATGAGCTCACCTCCAGGTGCAGATGAACAATGCACGCTCTCTAGGCCTTCGGGGCCCACTTCCACCTTCAGGAAGCCCCTTCCAGGGAAGGAGGGCCAGTCATGGCAGCCCAAGGCCATTCAGAGCCGGGTCCCAGCCGCCTCAGCACCAGAGGGAAGGAGGCAGGACACCCGGCCATTAGCAGGAGCCCAGTCCTGGCTGAGGAGCAGGTGTGCCGGAGTCCAGGTCCCTAACCTCCTCCCCCACTGCTGCATGACTGTGTGACCTTGGGAAGGTTAGTTAAGTCTCTGAGCCTCAGTTTCTTCAGCTGAAAGAAAATCCGCTGAATTATAAATGACTCCATAGGACCTCCCTGGACATCCAGTGGTTAGGACTCTGCACTTTCACTGCAGGGAGTGTGGGTTTGATCTTTGTTCTGGAAACTAAGATCCCACATGCTATGAAGCACAGCCAAAAATAATAATAAAAGATTCAGTAAAGTGTGAAGTATTCTTCACATATGAAGTACTGTTGAAACAAATGTGCTTCTTTTTCTTAATGAGAGACCCTGAAAAAGACTTTGCAGGTAGGTCATGGCAATTTCTGGTTGGGGGGGCTTCCCCAGAAGGAGGTGTCTCCTATTTGGTTATGTTAGGCATGGCCATGGCCTACCTAGAAACACAGACAGGATAGCATTGACATGAGGTGTTCATTCTAGAAATATTTCCTGAATTCCACTAGAGTGCCAGGAATTGGGCTCAGAGTTACACACACACACTCTTCACACTGGCTCACACCTTCCATCTCTGCCCTGACAGTCCATGCTGCCCAGAATAAACTTCCCCTCTTAACCTGGGGGATTTCTATTTATCCTGCCAACCTAGGATGAGGGGTCATCTCCCCAGGGAAATTCCTCCTGGCCTCTCCTCTCTCCAACCTAAGCTGACGCTGCCTCTGTACTTTCTGTGTGCAGACTCTCATCACTGATCCTCCTGTCCTAGAGGGATCTTACCTGTCTGTACGCTTGTCTCCCCCAGTGGACTGTGAATGACTTGAGGGCTATGAGTCTAGTCCAGCACATACAGGTTGAGTGAATGAATGTAACCCAACTTTCAGCTCCTTCTGTTGTGGGAACCCTGGGGTTTTCCCTCATGCCAATCCTTGAAGCAAGAATCCACATGCCTTCCCATTTACCCTAAAGAAAACACATTCCACATAGCATCTGATGGCTGGACTTTTGTAAAGAAGACAGACCACACGCACACCCCGTCAGACATGCTTATTTCCAGTCTCCTTCCTATGACACCAGGAGTCCTCGATGGTAGCCAGAATGATGTCCCCCTCCCAAGATATCCATGTCCTAATCCCCAAACCTGTGATTATGTCAGGCTACATGGCAAAGGGGAATTAACTTGCAGATGGAATTAAGGTTACTAGTCAGCTGACATTAAGGTGGGGGATTATCCTGAATTATCAAAGGGGTCATAAAAAGCAGACAAAGACAGTACAGGTGAGAGGTTAAAGTGATGTAATATGAGGATTCCGGCTGGCTTTAAAGACGGGAAAAGGAGAAAGGGAGATATGTATCAAGGAATGGAGGTGGCTCCCGGAAGCTGGAAAAGGCAAGGAAACAGATTCTCCCCTGGAACCTCCAAAGAAGAATGCAGCCTGAGGACGCCTTGATTTTAGCCCAGTGAGACCAGTTTCGGACTTCTGACTCCCAGGACCACTAGAGTACCCTTGCTTTAGGCCGCCAAGTTCGTGGTCATCTGCGTCAGCAGCAACAGGGCACTAAGGCATCCTCGTGCCCTTCCCCCTTACCATGCCCAGACTCTCCTGTCTCCAGCAATTCCACTCTGGCCCCAAACTTGCACAGCTCACCCAGCTGAACAAAAGCCCTGCAGTTTGCCCAAATCCACCCTTCTTAAAAGGCTGTGTAGCAACCATCTTTTGTTATACAAGGCATATCCCTCAACAAGCAGGCTCACATCCTCACAACTAATCAAAACACTCCTTCCAGATTGATACAATATTCTGAGATATTCTCCTGGAAGGAAGTGCCGATAAACTGGTTTTCTCCCTCTTACAAGTGAAAATAATAATTAGCTAACATCTGGGAGCACTTGCTACAAGCCAGGTACTATTTTTAGTGCTACATGTGATAACGCATTTCATCCTCTCAGCAACTCACTGGAGCAGGTGCTGGTCTCAGCCCCATCTTATAAAGAATTCAGTAACTTGCCCAAGGTCACACAGCGAGATTTTAACAGATGGTCTGACTCCAGTCTGGGCTCTTAACCACTGCACATCCTGGCCCCCAGTATGAGAGCAAATGAGTAAATGAGGCAGGTGTGCAAAATGCACATGGATGTGCATGCGGACGGATGTCTGTGTGTGCAGATGCTGACAAGCCAGGTCTCATGAAGACAGAGGTCCTGTGCTCACATTTCTCACAGTCCAGCAGAAGGTGGAGACCAACTTATCAGCCCAGTGCTCTAAGGGCATCTGCTCAGAACTCTGGGAGCACAGTGGGAGGGTCTTGATTAGACAGGAGTCAGGGAAGGCTTTCTGGAAGAGGTGGAACTGAGCCGCAATGTGAAGGGTATGTAGGCAATAGTGGAAGGTGTCAAAGGGCATTGGGTCAGAAAGACCCTGAGGCCTGAAAGAGAAATACAGAGACAAGATAGAGCCGCTGAGAGGCCAGCACTGACTGCAGAGTGGAGAGGCGGAGAGAGGCAGAAAGCAGCTGACTGTGTCACGCCTGGCTGTTCCCGGCCCAGCCTCCCTCCAGCTCTGGGACAGAAAATAGCCTGGCTGACCCACAGTGTACAAAGCATTTCCTGTGCAGCCCTGGGGACCCCTGAGCTGCACTTTCTCAGGGGTGGGGCTGGTGGGGGTGGGGCAGTGAGGGCAGAGGAGGAGGGGGTGTAGTCTCTAGGAGGAGAGTGGCTCAAGATGGGAAGGAAGCGTGTCCACATATGTGCCGGGGGTGTGTGTGCAGGAGAGGCCCCGGGTGTGCGTGATGTGCCTCTCACGCTGTGCACATGGCTGATCCCGGGGTTCATGGGTCTCTTTGGGATAAATGAAGGCTGGGTGGACACACAGCAGGTCATGGCCGCCACCTCCCGGTCTTAGGTCTGGGGACAAAGGGCACTTCTGGAACCTTCTTGAAGACACAAGCCATCTCCTCTGGGAAGCCACCAGCGTCACTGTTCCTGGAGCAGCTTCCAGGGGACTCTTTATCCTGCCTGTTCCCTTCTCTGGTCAATGACCTGGTCCAACTTATGCTGGGGACTGAGTGATCCAGCCAGAACCTTCCCTGAGGACCCTTCCCAGGGAACAGGAAGAGGGCTGGGGGCAGTCAGGTCTGGCCTCCAGAGCCCAGAACATTTAATGGCGGAAGACACTCTCCCCTTAGGGAGATCCCTAACATCCCCCAGAGCCTTCTCCGTGCCTCCTGCCCATCCCTCCACCGACCTGCCTCCCTGAGTCCCTGTCCCCACATTTCCCAAGGTAGTTTTTGAGGCTATCTTTAAACCAGCTCTTTCCACCCTGTTTTCATGCAGTTTATTAGTTTGCCCGCTCCCCCATTAGGCTGATTTATTTATTTCTGGCCGTGCTGGGTCTTCACTGCTGCGAGCAGGCTTTATCTTGTTGCAGGGAGTAGGGGGTTCTCTTCCTTTCAGTGCGCGGGCTTGTCCTTTGGTGGTTTCTCTTGTTGCAGAGCCCAGGCTCTAGGCTCGGGCTCAGCAGTTGTGGTGCACAGGCCCAGCTGCTCCACAGCATGTGGCATCTTCCCGGACCGGGGGTTGAACCCTTGTCCCCTGCATCAGCAGGTGGATTCCTATCCACGGCACCACCAGCGAAGTCCTCCTTGTTAGATGAGCTCTCCAACACATGCGATGTCTTTGAATCTAGTGCACACATTTTTCCTGTTTGATGGATCTGCTTTCTGAAACATCCTAGCAGACTGAACGGCCAGCTGCTGGACCGCCGCAAAGGGGATTTCTGACCGGGCTCTCATTTTCGGCCGGGTAGACCCACACACTCGTCCAGGTGAAATAAGGGCTTTCAGGACAATCAAAATTATGTTCCCTCACTCTCCTCCTAAGTCTGAAGTCTCAGCCCATGTCACCTCAAACTCTGACACACCTAACAACCAGCCAGGACCTTTGATTCCACCACACTGGGGCCCAGGAAGCTCACCCCAAAAGACCACAGAAGAGCTTCAAGTCTGGAGGCACACTGACTTCTTCTGACAGGGCAGCCAGACCTTCCTGTCCCTCCCTGAGGCCACTGCCTGGCTCCCTAGCAGCTGCACAAATGAGAGGTGCTATCATCCACTGCCTCCCGAAAGGAGACCAGTGAACTGCTGGATTAAATAATAGGAAGTAATTTGTGGAGCACCTATCATGTGTCTCCTTTAACGGACACAATTGGTAAAGAATCCGCCTGCCAATGCAGGAGACGACAGAGATGCAGGTTTGATCTCTGGGTCAGGAAGATGCCCTGGAGTAGGCAATGGCAACCCACTCCAGTATTCTTGCCTGGAAAATTCCACGGACAGAGGAGCCTAGTGAGCTGCAGTCCATGGGGCGGTGGGGCTGGGGTGGGGGAGGCGCAAAGAGCTGGACATGACTGAGCGTGCACTCAACATGATGAAGCCTCCAAGGGAACTGCTACTCTGTTGAAGGGGCTTCCAGGGGAGGCTAAGTCAGGATTCCAAGTCGGGTTGTCTCTGACACATTGGATGGGCAGCGCCCCCTTCTCCCCAGCACCCCTTCACAAGAGGCGGGCTGGACATGGGGGCGTACATGGGACACAGGCTCCTGGACGAAGGGGGCCAGAGCACGATGACCTTCCCCTGGCCCAGCTCCTGGGGCTGGATCAGGAAGAGCGGCCGGCGGTGGGGCTCTCTTTCCCAAGGGACCACATGAGAGAAAGCTCACAGGCCACGCTGCTCTGGGGCCCAGCAGCGATGTGCATGGTCTGGATTTGGGGAGAGGAGCCTTCTCCTCACTTCATGGAAATTCCTGTGGATCCAGTCTGTGGGGACTGACAGAAGTAATGGTGGCCCCTGGTAGCCAGTGTGCAAGTTTGAAGGCCCTGAGATAGCACTAGGCAGAGAAGGGGGGCTCTTTCAGGGGCTCCATAGCCCCCTGTGGCTGGAAGGCCAGAACCAGTCATGAAACAGCAGACCATGAGCACAAGTGAGATCTACTAGGGACCCGAGTAGACAGAAGTCTGGGTCCCAGAGATGGGGAACTATGAGGCAGGAAACGTGGGACATTCAGGCCACTGTGATTTCGTTTGCAGCCACAGGTGGCGAGGCCAGGGAAGGTCACATCTCAGGCATGATAGAGATGGGGGTCAAGCTCAGAGAGGGCAAGTTTCTGGTTCCCCAGCCACGCAGCATCCGGGACACCAGCCAGCCTGGGTCACCTCTCGCAGCCACTTCAACCCCAAGGCCCCAGTAATCCTCTTCGTCAGCCCCACCCCAGTTCCATTTCTTCTTTGTCTTTTCAAACTGCGTATTTATTTGGCACCACCAGATCTCGGCTGCGGCACGCGAGGCCGTCAATCTTCCTCTCAGCGCGTGGGCTCTTTGGCTGCAGCCTGCAGATCTGCCTCCTCGACTAGGGCTTGGACTCGGGCCCTCTGCAACAGTCACTGGGCCACCAGGGAAGTCCCCCAGTTCCATTGCTAAAGCCAGTGCATTTCTACTAAGAAACTACTGCAGCAGAGAGGGCTGAGCCTGTGTGGCAAACCCTGCCCTCCCCAGGAGGCAGCAGCACACCTGTTTCCCCTTAATATCAGCCTCCTCCAGAGACCAGGGCCCTGTCCGCAGGCCCTGCAGAAGCGACCAAGCGACCGTGTCTCACCCAACGCTTCTCTTCCCCGAGGCGCCACCTACTAGCCAAGCACCAGGGCGTCTCTTCTCTGGGATTTCTGGATTCGGAAACAAAGAATCAAAGTTGTTGCTGTAACATGTCAGACTTGGGAGCTCTCAGCCGCTCTGTTTTCCTCCACGTGAAGAAACTGGTTTGCAACGAAATAGGCTGAAGCGTGCAAAGAGCAAGACACGGGTACGAAGTAGAGAGCGGGTATGCTAGGGACCCTCAGGTCTGCCCCTGAAGCAGCTCTGAGAACCATGAGGCTCTTCTTTGTCTGAAAAGCATAAGTTGGATTTTGGTCACTCGCACAAGGCCCTGCCCAGCCCCCATGTGCCCTTTCCCCTCCATCACAGGATGGGCAGGACAACAAGGAGCAGCGCCAGGGAAAAGAAAAGCTGGAAGGGGGGGCGCCAGTGGGGCCGTCCCTTGGGACTTCTCCCGACAATGGCACGGCAGCACACTGTTCTGGGTCGAGATGTGTCCCCAGATACCTCCAGCCCCTCACCGGCAGTGAGTCAGGCAGAGGCAGAAATGGATGGTAGGGGCAGTTGCCAGTATCTTTGGAAAACTTCTGATGCCTGGGGACCACATCCCTGACCTAACTTTGCGTGAGCAGGGAGACAGAGAGGAGAGGTCAGATGGGAGATAAGAGAATGCCTTGTTCTATGCTGGGGAGGAAGGGGCTGACCCTGGGCTCGGGTGGAGAAGGGGCTGGGAGGCGTCTGGCCGACAGAAGCAAATTAGATGCTTGTTGTTGTTGTTTAGTTGCTAGGCTGTGTCCGACTCTTTCGCCACCCCATGGGGTGCAGCCTGCCAGGCTCCTCTGTCCATGGAATTTTCCAGGCAAGAATACTGGAGTGGGTTACCATTATCCTTCTCCGGGGGATCTTCCCGACCCAGGGATCAAACCTGCATCTCCCGAGTCCTCTGCACTGGCAGGCAGATTCTGTACCACTGAACCACCAGGGAGCCCCACTCAGAGCGCTTGAGCCAGACTTTTCTCTTTTCTTTCCTGCAGGGCGCCCAGCTGTGAAACAACGCAATGGGAACAGAATATACTCCGAGTTAGAGCACCCTGGTATCTCCCCAGTCTGAAGACAACTTGGCCTCCTGTGAGATCCCAGGCCCACTCCTAACCTTTGCACCTGCCAAGCTCCTCTGAACTCTGACTGCTGTGGGAGTGGCACCTGCCCAAGGTGGGCAAGCACAGGGGCCCACACCACTGGTCTCCGCTGGAGGCAAGCTGGACCTCACTGTTGGTGCAACCTGCTGGGAAGGGACAGAAAGCCGGGACATGGGCAGAGAGGGTGAGCTCCTCCACAGGCAAGATCCAGGCCAACACTAATGATTTCAGCCAGTCTGATGTTCAAGGCAGACAGATTTCAGAACTGGAGTTTCAGGAGATGCATATATTCAGAGCAGGACCCCAGTCCCGCAGCTCAGGAGTACGGAAACCCAGCGCAGCCCCTCTAGGATGAGGAGAGGGACATTAACAAGGCTAGTTGAGGTGGCAGGAAGCAACGTGAACAGGAAAGTCACTCAGTCGTGTCCGACTCTTTGCGACTCCATGGACTATACAGTCCATGGAATTCTCCAGCCAGAATACTGGAGTGGGGAGCCTTTCCCTTTTCCAGGGGATCTTCCCAACCCAGGGATCGAACCCAGGTCTCCCATATTACAGGTGGATTCTTTACCAGCTGAGCCACAAGGGAAGCCCAAAGCAGGTCAGGAAGCAAAGCAGGTCTTAAAATGGCATCAACTGGGAAGGTGCAGCTGGGGTGAGACAACTAAGATCCAGAGGCCTCAGAGCTGATACTGGAGGCCAGCAAGGCCATATGAACAGTTCTAGTGTCTACATCAAGGACAGGAGACAAAGGGGGAAGAGAGTCTAGAGCAGCAGCCTTTGGGGTAAAGAGACTCATGGCGGTAGTCGCTCCGCCAGGTCGAGGCAGTCGGGATTTGTACATGCATGGGGGCCGTGGAACACTGTCAGCCAATGCTCAGAAGGGCTCTCTGTTCAAGGTAGGGCTGGAGTGACAGAGACAAGAGGGGGGAGAAGAGAAAGAAGAGCACATCTACCTTATTTCATCCTCACAGAAACCCTGCAAAGTCAATGTGATTATCTCCACTATAGAGACTGAAACTCAAACAAGCCCTAGTAACTTGCCTAGGGTCACACAGTTAGTTAGGGCCAGAGTCAAGGCTGGAACCCAAGTGTCTGACTCCAACGTCCATGGTTTTTCCACCTCACCATGTGGCTGAGGAACAAGTGGCCTTTCCTGGCACTGACGGATCAGGGTTTGGAGGGCAAAGCCGTGGGCAGCCAGACAGTGCTCTAACGAGCCTCTTCCTGTGCGAGGTCTGTCCTGCTACAACCTCACTACTTGGCCTGAAGTGCATTTCTAGAACTCAGACACACCCAGACCCACACATAAGGCCAAAGGCACATGGCCAAAGAAAAATTATCTGCCTCTGCGCCTTCCATTAGTGCAGATATTAACAGCTGATTTGATATTCTTGGCATAAAGGAAGGCAGAGCTCTGCTTTGTTTGGGCTATTAAAATGCCTCTTCACCCCCTCTGCACGGTGATTCACTCACTCACTGCAGAACCAGACAGCAGGGGCAGAAGTGAGCTGGAAGGGAAGGAGATGAGGGTGGAGAGGGCACGAACATTGCCCAGACAATCCAAAGCTTAACAGATACCAAGCTAAGAACTTCAACAAGTTACGCAAGTAACATGAGTATTCGTGCCTTACAGGATTAAGACTGAAGCTCAGAGAGGTGAGGCAACTTGCCCAAAGTCACACCTTCGAGGGGGGGCAGAATAGGACTTCAAAGCTCAGGTCTGCCTGATTCCAAGGCCATTTTTTCTCACACTGGCTCTCGGTAGAGATCTAGAAAACCCACCTGCTGACAAGTGCCTGAGCTCCTCTCCAGCTCTCTTGGGCACCACACCTGAAGTCAGGTTTCCGCTACAGTCATCCTTTCTCCCAGAAGTTCAAGTTCCCAGGAGCAAGAGCGGACCCCAGCCCCCAAGCCCATTGTGCAACGGATGACAATGAGAGGCAGGCAGGCGTCCCCTCCTCACCCACCACTTTCCTCCCCACCCTGCGGGGTGCTGCCAGTTCAGCACAATAGAGCATTCTGTGTCCAGGGGCCTCTGCTGGCGGCCCCCTGGCTTCTGCAGCCCCTCCAGACAATAGCAGGGCCCAACAGGCCTGATAACCGGTGACAAATGTATGTGAATGACCAGCTCACAGGAAGTGGCCTTCAATAGTCCGATAGCTTCCTGTATCCTGACATTGTGAAGGCCCACTTCCTGTGCTGTCTCCGAAAATACAGCAAGGCAGAGCTGGGGGCAGGGGTAGAGTCCACCTCCCAGGCCCAGGCTCTATTCAACCCTCTCCCCACCCCCACCCCCATGCCACCAGTCTCACCTGACTCCTGGCCAAAACGTGCCCCAGCCCAGGCACAACAGAGGATCTATTCTTAAAGAGTCTGCAGCCTTCCTCAGTC
>SJXQ01008293.1:0-38629 GCA_006408695.1 Aepyceros melampus | reverse complement strand
GGAGGGTCAGAACCCAGCGGAGCAACAGGAGAAAGGAGCCGGAATCTATGCCAACACTGCGCTGGTGTTTCACAAACACTCCATCTTCATCCCCACTGTACAGACGCTGCTTAGGAAAGCTGAAGTGACTTCCCTGGTCACACAACTAGATTACACAGTTAAGCTGCAAACCCATGTCAACGCCTTTAACCATCTTACAAATCGAGACACAGAGATACATAGTGAGCTGTTTCGGAGAATGATCTGGAGCCTGGGGGGTGAAATTCACAACTCGAGACAGACATCTGGGAGTCTTCAAGGTAGATCAGCAGGTGGCTGAAGGCACAGGTGAGGCTGAAACTGTCCGGCAAGAAAACAGACACGGATGAAGCTGGAGGAACACTCATACTTAGGAGAACAGGAGGCGGCAATGGCAGAAGAGACAGCGGGAAAAGGAAACGGAGGTGGCGGTGATATCGAGACAGAATTCCACGAAGCGTGCCAGACACTGCAAAGTGACAGTATGGCTAGGAATGGACACCAGATTTGCAATCACAAAGGCTTTTAGCCAAACTGGCTTCAGCACTGTAGTGGTGGAGGCAGAAAGCAAGCAGCAAGGGTCAAGAGGGATGTGGCATGGGGCTGAGGCTGGTTCATTTAAAAAAAAAAAAAAAAGTCACCTTGAAGGTTGCATCTGAAACTATACATGGAGACTGCCAGGCCACATGGTTACATACAATTCTCCCGCTGCGCTAAGCAGTGCAGGCCCGGAACCAAACAGAAATGGACAGTGGAGCTGGGGTTGGAAGTGGAACAGGGGCAGTGGAGACAGGCGTAAGGACACAAAGGACTTGAACTCTTCCAGAGAGAAGAAATGCCCTTTCTGGGACTCCAGTAAACATGTTTAAAAATATCAAAAATATGTGGAAGACCCATTTGGAACTTTTAAACAAAAAACAAAGCCAAGGATTATTGCCACACTAAGAAGGATCTGATCAACAGATAACTAACATTAACAAACTCAACTCAAAAGGAATAAACAGTTTTACGTACATACAGAGGATGAGATGGCTGGATGGTATCACCGACTCGATGGACATGAGCTTGAGTGAACTCTAGGAGTTGGTGAGGGACAGGGAGGCCTGGTGTGCTGCAGTCCATGGGGTCGCAAAGAGTCGGACACGACTGAGCGACTCAACTGACTGAAGTACATCAAGGTACCCCTGGGACAGGAAGCAAAATGATAATACTATTTATTGATAACGCCTCTACTCTTAAAGCTGATTCCCCCAGTGACCTCCTTACCAGACTTTCGAGAGACGGTTCAGAAAAAACACAGAGAAGCATTTATGTCTATTCCATTATCAGACTGGCTGCCGTCCCGATTCGATAAAAGGGGGATTTTGCCGGGATTCAACAGCACTCGCGTGTTTATGAAGCGCTAAGCTGGCTTCTCTGTTTACACAACAGGGAGGACAGCGGCATCCCCATCCTTCCAAGGCCAGCAGGGGTGGAGGGCGCGCCACTCTCATGCCTCCAAGCCCAAGGCTCCCTGTTCCAGCCATCCTGAGGGGCGACTCTTGGGTGCTCCCCACTGCTCGCCTCTGACCTTGAGACAGCGTCAATGTGACTACTACTTGGCAACACAGCCTGCACTCCCCTAGGCAGCCTGGTTCTGGGACAAGGCAGTCCCTCCTGTGAAACACTCCCCAAGAAGCCCTGGACCACCAGACCTATGAGGGCGGGGCCCAGGATCACTCTCCCAGCCACAGTGGCTTGCTCTCTCCTCCTGATCCCAGCTCACCAGGACCACAAGGATACACAGAACTCTTTCTTGTGAAAAAACTAAAGCAGCCAGCATTTACTGAGCACCTACCTACTGCCACGGGCTCTTCTAAGAACTTTACGTATGATATCTTAGCTTTGCAACAACCCAACAAAAATAGGTATTCTTATTCCTGTTTACCAGAAAACTGACACCCACAGCTGAGAAAGGCTACATCACTCAGCTAGCAGGTGAGGCAGTATCACACATTTGCCAAACTCGAGGATCCACTTTATTTTCCTGTGCCACACAGTGCTGGCTCACCATTCTACAAGCGCCCAGAGACCCGTGCCAGAGGGGGTAAGGAAAAGTGAGATAAGACAGGAGCAAGCCTCGTTTGAAATGCCTGGTTCCCAAGTGACTCTGGGGAGTCTAATCTCATGGTGTTTCACTCAGTTGACAGCCTCATCAGCCTGGGCCCTGGCAAGCTGACAGGGGTCAGAGGGCCCCCGGCTGGCTTGTCCTGGCAGCTGCCCAGCTGACTTGCGCTAACACAGCAACAGGCACAGGAAAGGCAAGAGAGGGAGTGGAAAAGCCCCAGACACCAGGCCCCCGAGGGCAGAGAAGTGAGCCCTGACATGCTCAGACAGGACAATGCTGCTCTGACGCCAGTACTGCCCTTCCCTGGTGGCTCAGCGGTAGAGAATCCGCCTGCCACTCCAGGAAATGCAGGTTCGATCCCTGGGTTGGGAAGACACCTGGAGAAGGAAATGGCTACCCACTCCCAACATTCCTGCCTGAAAAATCCCAAGGACAAAGGAGCCTGGCAGGATACAGTTCACGGAGCCGCCAAGAGTCAGACACAACTAGTGATTACATAGCAACAAAGCCACCACTATTACCCGGAGTGGGGAGGCAAACCCCAAGGACATCTACTTAACTCATATGTTTCAGGGAATCAGAAAGTGTGGAAGAAAACCAGTCTGTGCCTTGGTTGGTCCTAGCAAGCCTAGCCTACCTTTGCCAAATCCACGGAAAGCCTGCTGCTTGGGACTTCCCTAGTAGTCTAGTGGTTAAGGCCTCCCCTTCCAGTGTAGGAGTGGGTTCAATCCCTGGTTGGGTGTTAAGATCCCACATGCCTCATGGGCAAAAAAACAACACATAAAACAGAAGTAATATTGTAACACATTCCAAAAATGACTTTAAAAATGGTTCACATCAAAACAAAAAACAACACCCTGCTGCCTAACATTACCTGAGCAGAGGCAAGAAAGCAGGCGGCTATCTCAGGGCCCCACAGCAGCAGGAGAGCTCAGCCGGCCGTGGGAAACAACAGCCAGCTGGGAATATTAATAGACTTGCTACAGGCAGAAATTCAGTGGGAGCAAGCCCTCCAAAATAAAATTACTTAAAGGGGGCACAAAGTGAGACTAGAAAAAGGGAGCAACTCGGATTTCCAAGGACAGGGCTTCCTCTGCCAGGCACTGGGAGGAGGTATGGCAGGGCCGGCAGGGTTATTCTAAAACATCTGAAAACCCGAAAACATCCTCGTCCATGGGAAAATGCTTTTGGTGTTATTTCTGTTATGTTTTCTGTCCTCCGATGTTTTGCTTAGGCTGATATTAAACTACATATGTGCAGGATGCCCCAAAGTGTTTCGAGGGATCTCATATTTGCCACAGTTGTTAGATGATTGCTTACAAATAAAGCTCCTCTCTCAGATTTCATTAGCACGCGAGGGGCAGCTTGACAGGTGGCAAACTGGCAGCCACTAGGTCAAATTAACCCTATGGGTATGTGAGCATACTTAGAATTTTTTTTAATAAACTGTCAACATTTAAAAATCAGAAGTTTCCATGCCAAAGAAAAAAAAATTCACAAAAATTTGAATTTCTAATATCTTTTAGAAAAAAATAAAAGATAAAAATCTGGTATCTCTGGCCTAGAAGCACAAACTGGAAAAAGCTGCACAGCCACTGCCCCCTTCAGGCAGGCCCGTGCTTTCCAGCGCCTCATTTAAGACACCTCACTGACCCCTATCGGAGAAGGCAATGGCACCCCACTCCAGTACTCTTGCCTGGAAAATCCCATGGACGGAGGAGCCTGGTGGGATGCCATCCATGGGGTCGCACAGAGTCAGACACAACTGAAACAACTTAGCAGCAGCAGCAGTAGACCCCTACAGGCCTGAGTGCTGCTCCCGTGAAGGGATCCCAGGCTTGGTGGCACTCGGGACTGCCACAGGGGGGCAGCACTGGCCTACTGATGAGGCCTGCGGCGGCCCCAGCCCGTAACCAACCTGAGCTTAGCACATCTTTTCAGAACCAGAAACCTCATCCGTATTCAGGAGCAGATGCTGCTACCCCACGTTCCCCACCAAATTTACTCCCTGAGAAACAACAGCAGTTGATCTCAACGTTCCCGCCAGGCTTCGGCGACTGAGGGGTAAGCCACTGACTTGACCTGCCCCCTCCTCTGACTACCACCCTTTGTATCCCCTGCTCCCCCCACGCCATAGCCAGAACCTCACCTGTTCAGCTCTACCTTCACCCACCTGTTAACACCATCAGGCCTCAGATCCGGAGGTAAGAAGCAGGGCAAACGCCCTCCCCCTTTTAAGGTAGTTCATCAAACACACTACTTGACTTTGCTCACTCGGGGTGAAGGTCAATTGACTTCATGAGGCAACAGGTCTGCTCTCTGCTCTCACCCTCTCCAACCTCACGAACAACATCTTTAGTGGCAGCATTTAGTATAAGCTCCAACTGCCCTTCAGGACAGACGTTCAGTTATTATGCATTAAGACCCTTAAATTAATCATCCCACTTCATCCAGAATGCCATTTACTGTTCCTACCCCTTTCCTGTATTCCAAAAGGCAGGAAAAGCCTCATATAAGATACTCTTGGCAGTATTTCTGGGTGAACAATCAGAAACAACCCAAATGTCCAGCGATAGGGAAACAGTTAAAAAACAAACTATGCTATAGTCCCACTTGATGGGCAACTGAAAACAATTAGGATTATGAAGACCATAGGATGAGATGGAAAAGTAATTCTGATATGAAATACTATGTAAAAAGAGACTATAAAATTACATGTACAGTAATGATAAGTAACTAAAATCAACTAGGCCAAGAATTAATGAAAATACCAAAATGTCACCTTTTTATCTGTACTAGAGACCTCAGAATGTGGGTAACCATTTTTGAAACCCCCTACCAAATATTATGTATATAGTCTACTTTTTGTGTGTGCACATGAGTATGAAGTTGGAAAATTTGATGTTAATTGTCAAGCTCCCTAGTCTACTCTAATTTAGACTTTGAAAGTCTATAAGCCTCTTGTTATCATGATAAAAAGGCCCAGGGAAACTGTGCCTCCAGGATCCAAGGCAATCACACTAGTAAAACAAAGCTCCAGGGCCCTGAGGTCCTTAGTTAAAGGCCAGTGTTATCCTTCCTGGAGATGTCTGCACTTACATAACTTCTAAGGAGACCCCAGACATCACTTGGAAGATAGGATTAGATCAAAATGGTTCTCAGATGCCACTTTAATCAAGTTTTGCACTATACAGTAATGGGGGAGGGGGGTGGGTTGTGAAAGATGGTGATTGTTTTCAAGCTAATTCACCTGCCCCAAGGCGAACAGTCTGGGCTCCCAAGAACAGAAAACGGCGTTCCTTCCCAGGGGAATCCCCTCCCTGAGCTGCCAGGACAGGATTTCAGGCAGAATGAGCACAAAGGACAGGGCAAGCTAGTTAAGAGAGCCAGGTAGATCTGTGAACTCTTGCCAGTGCAAACCAGAACTAGGCATGAGGTACCCCACCACCCCAATCCCAGCCACTCCCTCTTGAGGCTCCCCGCCGGGACTGACAGCCAGTGTTCACTTCGTAACTCTCCCCCGAGTGGTACACCGCGCGGCGCAGAAGCCCCAGCAGTCGTGGCCACCATCCAGCTGAGGCAACCTGCAGCCCAGAACCCTCCCAGGCCTTCCTCCTCACTGGCCCCTCCGCTTCCAGTGTGTCTGCTTCGCCACAGCAGAGCAGCCAGTCTGTGGGTGGCTGTAGGGGGTGGGAGGGGCCCGAAGCAGCAATGAAGCAAATCAGACGTGGGTTCTGGGGCTGCGTCGACGTGGTGGCAGGCCCAGCCATGGCCTGTGGAAGGCCCCAGAGGGCCCTGGGTCCTCCATTAGTTCTTCTCCGGGCGGTTTCTGTTCAGGACGGCTTTAGGAGCAAATTCCAGCTTGTCCTTAAGGCTCACCACCTGGGTGTGGTCCTTGCCTAGCAGCTCATCCAGCTTGCGGTCCTCCCGGCGCTCTGAGATGCTCTTCTCCTCCTCCACAGGCTGTGGCTCCTTCCCCCTGATGAACCATTCCAGGTGGTAGCCCAAGCCCCGACCACGAAGGCCACGGGAAAGGTGACATAGGGGGCATAGGTGCGCACCACAGTCCACAGCGCAGGCCACATGGCACCTGCAGGAGAGCACAGGCCGTTAGGGAGAAGAGCGCCCTCCCCACCAAGCACGGACAGCCCGCCACGGTGCCCCGCTGACCAGGAGGCCTGGCACCACGCACCGAGCATCCACCCCACGCAGAGCAGCGCAGGAGGGCACCCCGCTCTACGCAACAGTGGGGCCCCTGAAACAATCTAGGCAATGTCAGAAGATCCCACTGCTAGGGAGGAGGGCAAGAGTCTATTTTATGGACTACACTCTTTGACAGTTAGGCAACCATGTATGGCAGTGTTCCCCACAAAAGACCCTCTGAGCCTTACCTAATAAAGCTTCAAGCCTGCTGGTGACCCCAGGCCCTCCCTGCACAGTTTGCCAACATTTCAAGAGTCGATAAGAGCCTTCCTTTGCTCTATACAATTTCTCCAACAGCAGAGCTAGCCACCCCTTCCCCACCACACACAATCCCACCGTGAGTCTCTTGTCCTTTGCCCCACATAAAGAAGGAGGAGCATATTTAGGCAGCCAAATCCATTACCCAACCAGTCCGGATTTTAGGTAAAGAGATAATGGTTTTTTCCTATGCTGAACCTGACTTTCCTGACTAGCAAACCTCTACAAATCTGCTGGCCAAACCCCTTTCAAAATACACTCTCTTCAACCAAAGCCATATCCTCATATTTACATAATAAGCTCTTAAAAATATCACCAACCCATTATACATTCTCTGGACACACTAGAACTTGAAAATGAAAATTCTATGTTTTTCTTTTCTTTTTTTTTTTAAAAGAAAAAAAAAAAAAACACTGTACAGAACTTCCCTGGTGATCCAGTGGTTAAGACTCCATGCTCCCAGTATATAGGGCCTGGGTACGCTTCCTGGTCAGGGAACTAGATCCCACATGCGGCAACTAAGAGTTCAAATGCCACCAACTAGAGATTCTGCTTGCCACAACTGAGGAGCGCACAGCCAAATAAATAGCAGTTGATAAAGAATCTGCCTGCCAATGCAGGAGACGTGGGTTCGATCCCTGAGCCAGGAAGATCTCCTGGAGAAGGAAATGGCAACCCACTCCAGTCTTCTTGCGTGAAGAAGTCCATGGGCAGAGGAGCCTGCAGACTACAGTCCATGGAGTTGCAAAGAGTCAGACACTACTGAGTGACTAACACTTTTTTTTTTTCATAAAACAAAACACAACACTGTACAAGCCATGGCCCTAGAGTTTCCAGAAATGAAGACACCACCAAAATAATGTAAAAACACACAAAGTGGGTCACGCTAATGGCCATTCAGTCTCAAATGATTATTATTAACAATTATCAAGGACTACTCACAATTATCAGGACAGTGATAATCATGTTTACTTACTGTACACTAAGTGCCAGAGCCTGGGGTAAGCACTCTGTATATTCTATCTTCTCTAAAACACATGTCCACTCTGTGATAGACAGCATTACCAGAGGGTTAAGTAATGTGCCCAAAAGTCTCAACTGAAATATTCCTTTTGTACCCCTGTAGTTTCCCCAGCTTGGCTGTCTCTGGTCTACCTCACCAAAGATCAGATGACTCTCTCCCTCTCTCTCTGGTTCCAAATCTCTTTGGAGGAATCCCAGCATTCTGTGGACCCAAGATTATAATGGACCATCACCAAGGGAAAAACTGCCAGAGCAGCTCTGAGGTTGCGCTCTGAGTCCCTGTCTTAGCACCAGGCACTATGCCAGACAATTCACACACTGGTCGTCACCTGACCTTCACAGGTGCAGATCACCTCTATAAGGAAGGAATTACTAGTCCAGATTTTTGTTGAAGGCCACAAAGGCTCAGGAACATAACCTTAACTGGCCCAAGATCACCAGAAATGACAAAGCCACTAATTGGAACCCAGGCCTCTCCAACTTCAACACCTCTGTTCCTTCAACTGGAAAGAACACACTGCAAATAGGTGTATGTGTGTGTGAGCACACAGCTCGCTCCACGCAGTCTGTCCACCTCTTTGTGATCCCATGGACTGACTTCTGTCCAAATCCTGGTCTTGAAGAGAGCTTTCTGTAATTCTTCCCTGTCAACTTGGTACTTCACTACCTAAAAGAGCTTCTCTTTTTGAAAACTCTGAGATTTGTGATACATTCAGAGATTTGTGAAATGATAGGGCACCCTTGAAGAATCTCAAACCTAATACGTCTTCATTTTCTTTCCTATCTTGTAAGCAAGTCCTCTGTGAGTAAACACTTTCCCTCAACAGCAACTCTCTGCACAGGTCACCAATTTGTCTTAAAATATATGAAGCATGAGTCCACCGTGTTTTTCTCTCTCAAATGCAGCCCAAGGTCTCCCTCTGTGGTTCACATTCTAATCATCCCCAAATAACTTAATCCATTCATTTATTCAACATTTAGAACCACTTTGTGTCGCACATTGGGCTGGCCTACCCCATTTGTGTGCCTTTCTCAAAACACTTTGCAGTCCAAAAGGGCAAGGCCAATATTTGTGCGTTCCCACTGTGGCCTATCCGTCTCCCATCCTTCCCACCCCATCCGGCATTAAATGCTGAAATAGTTTGTTGAATGAATGAGCAACTGGCTTGTGTAAAACCACCGCAGTCATTCAACTACCCGCCCTTAAAAGGCGCCAGGAACACAGCAGGTGCCTCTGCTGACCACAGGAAGCTAGATATTCTAACAAGTCATCCCTAAGGGGTCAAAACGAGAAGCCAAAATGGCAAATACCGTGAGGCCTATTTCCAGCCCCGCACGAAGGAAGTCTGAGCAGGAAAAGGTCAAACGGGTTGCGGGGAAACCTGCCCTTGTGCCGGGGGTCCTGGAGGCCCAGTGAGATGAGAAACTGCAGTTAGGAGATTTGAGAACCGCTAACAAAGTCCTGGCCTTCACTGAGACCTGTCCAGGGATGAGAGCGCAAGGAGGTCAGGGTCCAAGGGTCTGCGCTTCGCCCTGCTCTGGGTTCCCGGGCCCGGCCCCTGTCCCACCTGTCCGACCTCGTCGGGTCCTCCTCACCCACGTGCCTAAGACCGAGAAGCCTTGACAGCTAAGTGTTCGCAGGGCGCTCAGACGCTCACACCGAGCCTGGGGAAGAGAGGGGCCGTCTCTTCTTCTCAGGCCTCGCCAGGCCCAGAGCCAACGCTAGGCATTACTCCTCCCCTAACTCAGAGGTCAAGGCCACGAGGCGTCACCACAGCTACGGGCGGCCCAGCAGCAGCTCCGAAAGAGAGACCGCCTGCCGGGACGCGTGCTCACCTGCGCAAAGGTCCGCACACCACCGTCCGGACCCCGCCCTCCAGCCGAGCGCCTGGAGCCCAGACACCACTTCTCCCAGCGGCCCTCGGGGTCTAGCCCCGGGATCCGCCCACTGGCGCCGGCTCCCTCGGAGCGCAGTGATTGGCTGAAAGGACTGGGGAAGCTAGGCGCCCTCAACTGGCCGCGCCGCGCTGAGATGCCTACAGCGTCCCCTTCCGGCCGGGAGGTTTCTCAGTGACGTCACCACGGACTCGGTTGGAGAAAGGATCCAACGGCTGTTGACTAGGCGGCTCCTAAGACTTTGGTCTGGACACAGAAAAATAAAAAACATGACCCTTGACCTCAAGAAGGGCTCAGCAGAGTAAAATCTAGAACTCTTAAAAGCTATTCCGATCTGGGCTAGCTTTCTAGCCGTGTGACATTAGGAAATGTGTGACATTCAGCCATGTGACTGAGCCTCCTTTCCCTCTTATGCATAGACGTAATGTTGTGAGAGCTGATGAGATAATGTATGCGAAGTGCTCTGCTGACATATTGCAAGCAGGGAAATAAATGACACTACTGTTAGCATCAGTTCAGTCGCTCAGCTGTGTCCGACTCTTGGCGACCCCATGGACCACAGCACGCCCAGGCTTCCCTGTCCATCACCAACTCCCGGAGTTTACTCAAACTCATCTCCATGGAGTCGATGATTCCATCCAACCATCTCATCCTCTGTCGTCCCCTCCTCCTCCTGCCCCCAATCCCTCCCAGCATCAGGGTCTTTGCAAATGAGCAGCTCTTGGCATCAGGTGGCCAAAGTAAAGTATTGGAGTTTCAGCTTCAACATCAGTCCTTCCAATGAACACTCAGGACTGATCTGCTTTAGGATGGACTGGTTGAATCTCCTTGCAGTCCAAGGGACTCTCAAGAGTCTTCTCCAACACCACAGTTCAAAAGCATCAATTTTTCGGCATTCAGCTTTCTTTAATAGTCCAACTCTCACCTCCATACATGACTACTGGAAAAAACCATAGCCTTGACAAGAGGGACCTTTGTTGGGAAAATAATGTCTCTGCTTTTTAACATGCTGTCTAGGTTGGTCATAACTTTCCTTCCAAGGAGTAAGCGTCTTTTAATTTCATAGCTGCAGTCACCATCTGCAGTGATTTTGGAGCCCCCCCTCAAAAAAGTCTGACACTGTTTCCACTGTTTCCCCATCTATTTGCCATGAAGTGATGGGATCAGATGCCATGATCTTTGTTTTCTGAATGTTGAGCTTTAAGCCAACTTCTTCACTCTCCTCTCATACAAATAATTAAAGTAACACCTAATTCTTACTTGGCCTGGCACCCCACTCCAGTACTCTTGCCTGGAAAATCCCATGGACAGAGGAGCCTGATACGCTGTGGTCCATGGGGTCGCTAAGAGTCGGACACAACTGAGCAACTTCACTTTCCCTTTTCACTTTCATGCATTGGAGAAGGGAATGGCAACCCACTCCAGTGTTCTTGCCTGGAGAATCCCATGGAGAGGGGAGCCTAGTGGGCTGCCGTCTATGGGGTCGCACAGAGTCGGACATGACTGAAGCGATTTAGTAGCAGCAGCAGCAGCAGCAGCATAGCTGATTAACAAGGACTCCCTTGGTGGCTCAGACGGTAAAGCATCTGTCTACAATGTGGGAGACCTGGGTTCAATCCCTGGGTCAGGAAGATCTCCTGGAGAAGGAAATGGCAACCCACTCCAGTGTTCTTGCCTGGAGAATCCCAGGGACAGGGGAGCCTGGTGAGCTGCCGTCTACGGGGTCGCACAGAGTCAGACACGACTGAAGTAATTTAGCAGCAGCAGCAACACCTAAGTCTTACTTGGACCCCCAGGTGCAAATATTCACTCCCTCCTCTGTGTCCCCACTGCATCCTGTACAGATATCTATTTTATAGTGTATAGAAGAAGAGGAAAAAAAAAAACACCAGAGTGTAGGCTTCATAACACCCCAACTAGCTCTGCATCACCACCCATGTGATGCAGCAGTAACACATACTAAACCCCTCCTCTTCACCCCATAGAGACCACTGTTTCACACCTCCATGCCTTATTTATACTTTTTCATCTACCTGGAATGCCCTTCCCACCTGTCTTTACCAAAGGAGCTCTGGCTTGTTTGTCACTTAAAGGACATCTTGGTAGGAAGCCTCCTAGATTGCATTATCAGGTTAGATCCCCTTCCTGTACAATCTCAAAGATCTCAATGCTAAGTTCTGACAATGGAGGAGGAGAAAAAGGAACTGCTAAAGCATAAAGAAAGGGGTAGGAAACCAGGGACTTCCCTGGTGGTGCTGTGGCCAAGACTCTGTGCTCCCTATGCAGAGGGCCCAGGTTTGATCCCTGGTCAGGGAACTAGCTCCCACATGCTGCAACTGAAAGATCCCTGAATCCACAATGATGATCAAAGATCCCGTGCGTCAGCTAAGACCCAGAACAGCCAAGTCAATAAGTTTTTGAAAAAGAAATGTAAGGTCTGGTACTCCCATCTCTTTCAGAATTTTCCACAGTTTATTGTGATCCACACGGTCAAAGGCTTTGGCATAGTCAAGAAAGCAGAAATAGATGTTTTTTTCTGGAGCTCTTTTGCTTTTTCGATGATCCAGCAGATGTTGGCAATTTGATCTCTGGTTCCTCTGCCTTTTCTAAAACCAGCTTGAACATCAGGAAATTCACGGTTCACGTATTGCTGAAGCCTGGCTTGGCGAATTTTGAGCATTACTTACTAGCATGTGAGATGAGTGCAATTATGTGGTAGTTTGAGCATTCTTTGGCATTGCCTTTCTTTGGAATTGGAATGAAAACTGACCTTTTCCAGTCCTGTGGCCATTGCTGAGTTTTCCAAATGTGCTGGCATATTGAGTGCAGCACTTTCATAGCATCATCTTTCAGGATTTGAAATAGCTCCACTGGAATTCCATCACCTCCACTAGCTTTGTTCGTAGTGAATTTTTCTAAGGCCCACTTGACTTCACATTCAAGGATATCTGGCTCTAGGTGAGTGATCACACCATCGTGACTATCTGGGTCATCATCTCATCATTGAGGAATGATGAGGGCAAAAACCTGAGGTAGAAGGGTTTAAGAGAGGAAAGGAGAAAAATTGGAGACAGCACTTAGACAACTTTTTAAGATTTTCTCTAACAGGGAGAAGAGAAGTGAAGTGACAGCTGGAAGGGAAAGTGAGGTTGAGTTTTTTTTTTTTTTTTTTTTCTGCAAGATGGACAATGATCAAGTAGAAAAGAAGAAATGGAAAATACAGCAATGAGGAATAAAATTTGTAGAGTGATGTCAAGAAGGAACAGAGCTAGTATGAAGAGTTAAAGAGGCATGGGCTCTGCTTGTCTAGTAATAGCACATGGCAGCAGATAGAAGTGGGGCTGACGTGAAAAGAGGTCAAGTCTCTGGTTTGCTCTGAGTGTGAGCCTGGTCATTCCACGGTGGCTTTCCACTGTGGAAGAGAGCTGTGTGCCCACTGTGGACCTTTGAACAAGGTCACTGAAGCCTAGTATATTAATATAAAGTTGGTGCTTTCAGTGCATGAGACACAGGAAGTCTAGGGTCTTAATCTCAGTTCCACGTCAATTTCCCAAAGTGAGGTTATTTCGCTGACCTTCAGTTTCTGGGGGTTGGAGGAAGGAGAGGGAGGGAGGGAGTTACGAAGAGATGGGGCGAGAGAGCACTTATCTTTTTTGCTTTGGTCCAGAGCATTTATTACTTCTTAATTGTATGCTTTCCTCATTCTGTTTCACTAAATTCTCCTACCCTCTCTCTTTAAATTCCCTTGTTTAGAAGGCAAAGTTAAACCACTGTTATAAAAATTTCCTTTCTGTCCAAAGTCAGTATACTTTTGTTACTGTTTGATGACATGTATTGGAGGAGCATTTTTATGGCTCACAAGTACTTTCTTATAATTTATATCGTGTTTGTGAGCAAGGAAGTATCTATTTAACATTTAACATATTGGGATTTTGGGAAGTAGAGAGTTTAGGTGACTAGCCCAAGGACACACAGCTACTATGAGGTAGACCTGGGCCAGAAATTAAGGTATTTTTCTAATAGTACTTCTCTCTAATAATACCTTTCACAGTATTTAATTGCAGTATTAGAATGGAGGCTTATATTTGAATGTAAAATACAAAGAAACTAAATAAAGAAAATATTTAAAATATATTCTGCCATTTTGTTCTTGTTAAAAATAAATTATATCAGAATATATTCTTTTTTTTTAAAGAATTCTGACAGTTCAGACAAAGCAAGTCCTCATTTACTCACCCAGTCTCACTGCCCTTCATAGAGGTGACTACTGTTATCAATCAGCTTGTACATCTCTCTCTCTTTTAAAAAGTGGTCCCTGGTGTTGCTTTATCTGGTTTGAAAAGTAGTGTATTGTCATTATAAGAAAAAAAAGAAGAGAAAAAAATCACCCACTCGTTATCTCATTAAACAGAGATAAATATTTTAGTGTCTTTCCTACTAGTTTTTTAAAATTAATTTTTTTGGAGTATAGTTGATTTCAATATTGTGTTAGTTTATCCTGTATAGCAAAGTGAATCAGTTATATACATATATCCACTCTTAGATTCTATTCCCATATAGGTCATCACATAGTTGAGCTCCCTGTGCTATACAATAGGTCCTTATTAAATGTTATCTATTTCATAATAGTGTGTATATATCAATTCCAATCTCCCAATTTATCCCTCCTCCACCCAACCCCTTGATAACCTTAAGTTTGTTTTCTATACCTGTGATTCTATGTTTTGTAAATATCCTACTAGTTTTTATCTATGAGATATTTATAATCATGCATATTTTATATAATTGTATTTTTAGTGCATGTACAGTTGCCTGACTTTTTAAAAGTTTTGACACTGTTGGGTAGCTGCCTGTTCTCCAGCCCAGTCACCCACCTAGAAGCTAGTACCACATCACAACCAGCGGTCTGCATGGCATCGTACCTCCAAATGCCAGATATCTATTCCTTGAGAAAGAAATTCTGCTCCTAAGAACAGTTCCTACCTCACTAAGGATAAGTGAGGCATTGTGTGCTAACAAAAAACAACAAAGGGCCCTAACCTCAACCAATGGGAGAAAGGTTAAATAAATTATGTTGCATCTATAAGATGGATTGCTGCCATCAAGAATCTTGATTTCCCCTTAAAGAAAAAGGACATCTTTTCTTCTCAAGCTAGGATGGAAAACAACAACTAACAAAAGGTCAAAAGGGATTTTTGCATGTGAACACGCAGGTTTTGGTTGATCCTGTGTCTATTTAATACAAAAAATATGCTATACCCTAAATGTTGTGGTCTATTGTTACTTAATAAGCAAACCTATCTAAAAAAAAATCATGATTTTCTAATTACCTGGGAAAATGCTTATAATAAAATAATAGGTATATATATCATACTGCTGCTGCTGCTGCTAAGTCGCTTCAGTCGTGTCCAACTCTGTGCGACCCCATAGACGGCAGCCCACCAGGCTCCCTCGTCCCTGGGATTCTCCAGACAAGAACACTGGAGTGGGTTGCCATTTCTTCTCCAATGCATGAAAGTGAAAAGTGAAAGTGAAGTCGCTCAGTCGTGTCCGACCCTCAGTGACCCCATGGATTGCAGCCTACCAGGCTCCTCCATCCATGGGATTTTCTAGGCAGGAGTACTGGAGTGGGCTGCCATTGCCTTCTCAAATATATCATACTACTAATATATATATATGAGTATGTATAAGCTGTGTGTGTAAAAAATACATATAATATTATAATTTTAAAATATATCTTTATGTATTTCATTTCTAATCTTTACATTAGATTGTCTTTTTTAAAGTTTATTAATTTGTGCTAAATAATTTCATAAGAAGTGCATTAAAATATTAACTGCAGTTATCTCTCAGAAGTGGATGATGGTTGATTATTTCCTTCAACATATTATTCTGTGCTTTTCTACTTCTTCCAGTAAAGATATATTACTTTTATGAGGAAAACAAATTTTTTAACATTGTATTAGGGGCATTTTCCCATATTGCTAATAATTTTTTTGGAACCCTTGTTTTTAATGACAGTATATTTCTTTAGTTAGATGTGGTCCCCTAATTTAACTATTTACTATAATATTGGAAATTTCCAATATTTTTGAAATTATAAATAATGTTGAGATAAATTATCTCCTTTATCAGGTGGGAATGTTCTTTTTCTGTCTAATAGGGTGCATCTTCGTTTATGAACCTCACTGAGCGTCTTTCAGGAAGAGAGAACAGATTCCATGTTAATTATTGAATCTCATTGTCTAGGTGAGTGCCTCACATCTACTGAGCCACTTATATCAAAAGAATAATGACGGGGACAACAGTAATGAACGTGCATCTTTGGTTACCCATTAATGCCATCTGCTCAGTAAACCGCTAATGAGCTTACACTTTTGACCCGTGAAAAGTGCTTTTAATTACACTTCTTTTCCCTCTTTTCGCTGTGTGATTCTGCCAGACTGCTGAATCCTTTGAACATGCTGTCACTTGTTTGGAGTGGCAAATAAGCTTTCTGGTTTTATGCTGACTTAAAAAATGTTAAAAACAAATATCCCTCTAGGCTTTGGGTGTTACACTAAGTATAGGATGAATATTTTGGGGTTAAGAGTTCCCACAGTCTATTTGATTAATAAACAAATCCTGTAACTTTTCAGTAATACATAATTGCTCAATGATTACAAATAAAACAAAAACATAAAAATTATGAAACTAAATAGTAATCAAATAAATTAAAACAACTATTAAAATTAAATAACTTTTTAAACCTATGAAATTAGCAAAGATTTTTAAACTGAAACATCCAATTTTGTCAGATATAGAGAAAAGCATTCATGAAAAGCTTATTGGCCAGTGAGATTGTAATCTTATTCCCTTTGGTCAACTTGGACATAAATATTAATGCCTAAAATCTATGTTCTCTTTGAGCCAGTGTTTATACTTAGAGAAATGTATCCTAAAGAAATAATTATTATTGTGGGATTCTGGTAAAGATTAGTGACAAAAAATGTTCAGCAATATTTATACTAAGAAATAAAGAGAACAATCTCAACTTGAGTATATTCAGTCAATATGTATTTATTGAGTCCTATATTTATATGCCAAATTTATATGCCAAATTCCATCATTCCTCAGAATCTTTGGATACAATGATGATAGAATAGGTGATCAAATACCTATAGCCCAGTAGGTACATCCATTCAATGAAATTCTAGGTACCCATTTTAAAATTATGCTGCAGAAGTTTGCTTCAGTTAAGATAGAATAACAGAGTTTAGATTTACCTTACTGTGTTAAGCAACAAAATACAAGAGAAGTTCTTTTTACAAAGTAATGATATTCAAGCATTGAACAATGGGCAGTGTAGGACTGTAATCTCTGAGAGAAAGGAAACTTTTTTAAAAAACTAAGATTTGGGGGAAGTCAAGGCTGCTAACATTGTTAGAGTGGAATGCTTGGGAGGAAGAACTCCATGAAGAGAGAGCTTCATATATCTCTAGAGGGATCCCCTTGAGTCTTTGACTGAGTGCTGATCTGTACATATGTGAAAAGAAACTTTCTGACCTAAGGAAATAATTACTAGAAGGAACGGGTAGGAAATAGCAGCATCACACAAAGTTGGAGAGTACTAACGTTTCCTTTAGCCAGAGTATAAAGATTTTATAGAGCAGAATTCTTAAGGTAGTCACTTTAATAATAGGGATTAATTGGCCTTAGACTATAGGCTGCTTTGGACCTATCATAACAAAGCTTAAAAGCAAGATACACAAAGATGCAGCTGATTGCTAATAACTTCACTGCACACCAGAACAAAATCCAATGCTGTTTAAAGTAATTTAACAAAATTCAACTACCAATGATATAAAATTAACTCTCTGTAGCAATCAATCAAAAAGTACCAGGTATGCAAAGAGGGAGGAACATCTGACCCATAGAAGAGAAACCAGTCAATAGAAAAAGAAATGACACAGGTATAGAAACTAGCAGAAAAAGAACATCAAAGCAGCTATTATATATATACACACACATATGTATGTTCACAAAGGTAGAGGAAAACCGGATGATGATATATTGAAGATATTGAAAAAGGACCTAAGTGGGACTTTTAGAAATGAAAAATAAAATATCAGAAACAAAATATACATTGGATGAGATTAACAGCAGATTAGATACTGCCAAAGAAGAGATCAGTTTAAAGATATAGCAATAGAAGTGTTCCAAAATGAGGCAAAGATACAATTTTTTTTTAAGGAACAGAATATCAGTGATGTGTGAACCAATATAACACATTCTATCACATGTGTTACTAGAGGCAGAAATTTTTTTTCTGGAAATAATGGGTAAAGTTGGGGAGTTGATTGCTTGCAAAGGGCAAGAAGATAATTTTTTGGATGATGGAAATATTTTATATCAATTAAATATATATATTAATTGTGGTTATACAATTTTATTCATATGTCAAAACTCATTAGACTTAAAATTGGTAAATTTTACTGCAGATTTATCTCTATAAAAATTATGATCCCATCACAAAATGATGTGGAGTATCATGAAATTATGATGAAAAATGTAAGGTAAAAAAGAAAGCTTGTAATACATGTTTAAATTACATTTTATTTTTTGAAAAATGTAGAAAAGACTCTTGAGAGTCCCTTTGAAAGCAAGGAGATCAAACCAGTCAGTCTTAAAGGAAATCAACCCTGAAGACTCACTGGAAGGACTGATGCTAGAGCTGAAGCTCCAATACTTTGTCTGCCTGCTGCAAACGGCTGGCTCATTGGGAAAGACCCTGAAGCTGGGAAAGATTGAGGACAGAAAGAGAAGGGGATGACAGAGGATGAGATGGTTCGATAACATCATGGGTTCAATGACATGAACTTGGGCAAATTGCGGGATATGGTAAAGGAGAGGTAAGCCTGGTGTGCTGCAGTCCAAGGGGTCACAAAGAGTTGGACATGACTTAGCAACTGAATGACAACAAAGAAAAAAGCTGAAGAGATATATAACAAAATATTAGCCCTACTGATTGCTTTGTAATGGGAAAAAGATTTTTAAGTAAATTAATTTTTCTTCTTTTTACTTAATGTTTAGTTTTAGTTTTCAGTTTTTCCCCAAAGACTAGTTTCATTGTCCAGACTTGAAACATGTGATAGGAATCACCAGTCCTGCATCTTTCAAGTCTCTGATGATGGAACTAGTCTTTCTGATGATGGAGGGTGGGGGGGTTTCATAATACTCCACAGTTCAAGAGACTAATGTGCAGACTTTGCCTGAGTCTGAGTATACATATTTAGACTATATACTCTGAACTGGGGATACAAGCACCTAATAGGTTTATGGTCACCCAGGACATACGAATAGGTGGGCTGATCTCTACGATAATCTCTTAACTATAAGTGGTGTACCTCAGGATGGGTCTCCAAGAATTAGCACATTTTGGAGCCAGAGTCCGTAAAGATTCAGAGGACTGGTTATTTCCCTCCGTGCACAGTTTTCTTGCCAAATGGTCATACTCCCCATAGTTTTCATAGGAAAAGTTAGAAGAGAGGTGTAACCTGCTTTCGTGTGCTTGCAAGTTTCTTCCTGTGTAGTGCCTTTCTTTCCTTCACGAACTGATTCTGATCAGAGTAGTGGCTATTACACTAGTTCTCATCGGTCCTTTGTTTGCCAGACTTAAAGTTGTTAGTTATATAAATCAAGTAGGACCTTAGTGGGCTCCCCACCATTTCAACCTGAAGAGACCCACAATAAACCAACAAAAAGAATCATTCACTGAATGTCAGACAGTTCTGCCCATTAGGTTATTTTGCATTTGTGTACCTTGCATTTAGTCATTGAAAATCAATACGCAGCTTCTGTGACCCCAGAATCCTGGATTTTTCAGTAGAATCAGTGGAGCCCGTTTCCAATGCAGTCAGTGCCTCCAGCTTGTAGGAAATAACTGCGTGCATTGGTGCTCAGTTGCTCAGTTGGGTCCGACTCTTTTTGACCCCATCGACTGTAGCCCGCCAGGCTCCTCTGTCCATGAAATTTCCCGGGCAAGATACTGGAATGGGTTGCCATTTCCTCCTGTGGGGGATCTTCCTGAACTGAGGATCAAATTCATGTCTCCTGCATTGCCAGTGGATTCTTTACTGCTGAGCCACCTGGGAAGCTCATCAGCTATTACTAGCTGAGGTCTTATGAGACCTTCAAGCAAGGCAAGGACAGTTTTAGTAAAAGGAGGATTTGAGACATTTTCCTCTCTCAGTAGACAGCTTAGCTCAGTGTAGTTAGTCATCTGAATCTTCCCATTTGTCCTCATTTTACATCTTGAGGCCCTAGTCTTTTATTACTGCTGCCCTTGGTTTCACCTAACATATTTGCCTAGGTTGTGAATTACATTTAATGGACATAGTTAAATGTTACGAAATGGGTAACATCGAAAATCAACTTTGAGTTTGTTTTGGGGTTGTTACAGGCCTTCAGGAGCAAGAGATTGGAGACCTGTATAGGACCATTATAGAAATCCCCTGATCATTGGTCTGTATTTTTAGCCAGTAATTTTTAACTTTCAAAATACCCTTCTGCTTCCTTAAGCTATCAAATTTCCTTGTGCTTTTTCATTCCTTTTATATAGTAGTTATTTGTAGAGGAGCAGACCCCAACCTTTTTTGCACCAGGGACCAGTTTTGTGGAAGACAGGCTTTCCACGGACCCAGGGTGAGGGGATGGTCTTGGGATGATTCAAGCACATAACATTTATTATGTGCTTTATTTCTATTGTTATTACATCAGCTTCACCTCAGATCATCAGGCACTAGATCCTGGAGGTTGGAAACCCCTAAAATATATGGGGGGTCTCACCAAACCGGCCTTCAGGGAGGTCTTCATTCCAGCTGATCACCATTTGCCCTTGGCTGCCATGAGCTGCTAGAGTTTCATCCATTACTACCAGCCGGGCTTATTGTTCCATTTAGTTGCAATCAGGTCAGATGATAGATTTATTCATAATGCCTCTGTTTCATTAGCTTCCCTAGTGGCTCAGACGGTAAAGCGTCTGTCTAGAATGCAGGAGATCTGGGTTCGATCCCTAGGTTGGGAAAATCCCCTGGAGAAGGAAATGGCAGCCCACTCCAGTATTCTTGCCTGGAAAATCCCATGGACCACGGAGCCTGGTAGGTTACTGTCTATGGGGTCGCAAAGAGTCGGACACAACTGAGCGATGATAGATTTATTCATAATGCCTCTGTTTCGTTAGGAATCTGTTGCTTGTCCCTGATACCTGATACAGGTATCTGTTTATTTAGGTTCCGTGATAGGCAAAACAATGCCTCTGAAGATACCCCTCTCCTAATCCCTGGAACCTGTGAGTATGTTAAATTTACATGGCAAAGAAGGATCAAGGGTGCAGACGGAATTAATGTTGACAATCAACTGGCTTTACAATAGGGAGACTAGCCTGGATTATCCAGGTGGAACCAGTGTAATCACAAGAGTTCTTAAAAATGGAGGAGGGAGTTAGAAAAAGGGAAAGTCAAAGGGAGATGTGTCAAGGGAAGAATGGTCAGAGAGATGCAATGTTGCTGGCTTTGAAAATGGAAGAAAGACGCCTCTGAAAACTGGGGAAACCAAAAAATGAATTCTTTTTCTCTGGAGTCCCCAGAAAGGATGCAGACTTGTTGATACCTTGATTTTAGGACTCCTGACTTCTAGAACTGTAAGTGAATGATTTTGTGTTGTCTTAAACTACAAAGTTTGTAGTAACATTTCAGTAGCAATAGAAAACTAAGCAGATTCTTAGTTTCAAGCACAAGAAACGACATGGCTTTAAAAACATATATTTTTATTTTTATTTGACTGTACCAGTCTTAGTTGTGGCATGCAAACAACTTATTTTTTATTTGCTTAATGTGGTGTCTAGTTCCCTGACCAGGGATTGAACCTGGGCCCCCTGCATTGGGAGTACAGAGTCTTAGCCACTGGACCACCAGGCAAGTCCCCTAAATGTCTATTATTGAGAAAGTTTTATCAGTTAGCACATAGACTACCTGGGAGAACCAGAATACAAGCCCTGGAGGCTGTCTGTCTGAAGTCATACCATAGTCTTCTCAAGAACGTGGTTCACTGAACTGTCTCAGTCCTCTTGGGGGCATAGCGACTGAGCTTGCACTGTTGATAGCATCACTGGACACTAGGTTTCAAACACTGTTGCTGGAACTTCAGCCTGTCTCTGGAAACTAAATGTAGGTGCTATTCTGTGTCACCCTTTCCAGACATAGATTTTGTGCAGTCTCCACTTCTTTGGGTCATTAACATCTAATCAGAACCTAGAATCTAGATGTATGATCATCTTGGCTTGGCTTGTATGCTTGCACTGTGAAGCTGCAAGGAATTTTGAGAAATATCTGCCATAGCTTACTTTTCTGCTCTGCTTCCAAGGTGGTGCATTCCTCACTTAAGAAGGTGATTCAGCTGCTAGTTACCAAAAAGAATGACTAATGTCTACCACAGCATTTATAATCCCAGAAGAGGAGAGATTTTTGTCTCCCAGGGTCTGCTCCAATTTCTGAGAAAGATTCTGACTGGGCTTAGGTCTTTTGCTGACCCCCTGTAACGAATTATTGTTTAATATGAGTAGAGGGTCACTGATTAGCAGGTTTTGGTGGAGGTCCTTGACTTCCCTTTATGGAAGATATAGGTACCCAAAGGAAAAGTGATTGAGTTAGCAGACAAAGAGTGAAAGGAAAAAGCCATATTATGATAAAAAGAGCTTATGGCTCTAGCTAGACCCATTTAAGTTAAATCACTGCTTGCTGGTTTGCAAACTCCAATTTATTCAAATGTACCTGCATTTTACCAGGGGAGTTAAACAGTCCTAATTCTGGTGCTGAGTTGCCTATATATGTCCAGGTTCTGTCACTACTAACTGGGTGATTTTTGTGTTTCAATGTTCTCATTTTTAGAATGGATATAAGAATAGTACTTTGTAGAAGAGTTGTGACTGATACATGAATTAATGAACTTAGAATAGTGCTTGGTACATAGTAATTGCTATCATTAATTATTATTATTATTTTAATGCAACTCAGACACACAAAGACAGGAACTTAATTAATTTTATATAACCTAGTTTTCAAACTGTTATTTCTGCTAACGGTGGTGGAGTGTGGGTGTGGGAGGGGAACTGAAAATGGCCAATAAGGGTTAATTCAAACAACATATTTTAGAGACAAAAGCAGTAAGTCTAAAACTCAAACTGCTAAAGAAACTGTCTCCCCTCTCTCATGGGGTCTCACCCTCCTCTCCTAATGTGAACTGGGGTGCAGGAAGAAAATGCAGATGATCGTGGCAACAGGGTGGTACCCAGGCTGTCTCCTGTATCTTCTCAGACGTCCATCTGACTGGTGTGTCTGGTCAGATCTTGTCCCTTTAATCTTGAGCCGGTGGCCACTGAAGTATGGCTGGTTTGGGGCATCCCTGAAGAATTTGGGTCCTGCCACAGCCTCCGGAAATGATGTCCGTGCTCATTGTGACCCTCCCGACTCCAGGCTGCTTCGTTTTAATTTTCCTGGAATGCCCAGAATTTCCACTTGTTTTATCTCTGAATTTTATGGTATGCATTACCACCCTCTGGGCTTCCCAGGTGGTACAGTTGAAAAGAATCTGCCTGCCAATGCAGGAGACACTAGTTCAGTCCCTAGGTCAGGAAGATCCCTGGAGGAAGAAATGGCTACCCACTCCAGTATTTTTGCCTGAGGAATGGACAGAGGAGCCTGGCATTTTACAGTCCATGGGGTCGCAGAGAGGCAGACACGACTGAGCATTCACACATGCCTGCACCACCCTCTATCGTTCCTACCCTGTTGACCCCGTACCATGTTGAAAAGAGCATGTAAAATGCGAGTCTTTTTTAAGGAGTTTGCATTTTCTAAAGGCTATTCTTTTGAGAAATGAGGAGAAAGTCTCTGTACTTGGATTCCTCTAGCTTCCTGAACTTCTTCCTTTTCTTTTTTTTTTCTTACTCTCTCCTGTCATCTCCAGTTCCCCTAGTGACAAAGATTTCTTTTTTTCCTTTCCCTGAGTTAAGAGGTGTACCATATCCTGAATTCTTTCTGCCCTTGTTTCCCTGCTTTGTCTTTCAGGCTCTGGTTCTTAGTATTTCAAGAAAAAACTTTTGAGTTGCAAAATTTCATTCCTTCTCAGTAGAACTTGGTGATCAAAACTTAAAAATGGCACTAAAATATATAATTTGCAAATTAAAGCTGGACAATAACTTTATCTTTCCTCTGAAAATGTTAAATGCTCTTGATTTTACTGGGTAGGGAGAAACAAGGCAAGTACATGAGTTTAACATTTAAAAAATAGTATCCCTGTTCCACCAGCTAAGCAGCGGATACTTGATAACAAGCTATTCTTCTTTTATGTAAATATACTTGTTCAGTGCTCGCTTCGGCAGCACATATACTAAAATTGGAACGATACAGAGAAGATTAGCATGGCCCCTGCGCAAGGATGACACGCAAATTCGTGAAGCGTTCCATATTTTTAAAATGAATACAGTATTGTAAAGCAAAACAAACTAAAAAATAAAAATTAATTAAAAAAATAAATATACTTGTTCAAAAGATGTCAGTAAATAATGCTTAACTTTATGCATAAATGTTGGAGTTGCTCAGCAATATACTGGAGCTCTATGACATTGATTCATTCACTCAACAAATATAAACTGATAGCCGTAATATGCTAGGACTTGCTTTAAGTGTTCTGTAATTTTCTTTCTAGAGTTTAGGCCAAATAGGTGACATTGCTTTTAACAGTGAAATTTTCTACAAAATAGCCTCAGATTCTTCAGTAAGTTGGGTATGGCCCAAGGTACACCATGTATATACCAAACCCACCCATTAACAAATAGTAATTTTTCAGTGTAGTGTCCCAGTTCAGTGAGGTTAACTTGCTTCTCTTGTCCCCCACTCAGTGTTAGCTAAGTGTGGGATGAGAGTTCAAGCTGTTGGGAGGGCCCCTGCTGATCTTTCTGTCTGGCCAAACCCAGCCCAGCCTAATTGCCAGGATCCTGGATCTCCTGTTGGTCTCCTTCTTCTTTTTGCCCAAGGCTGGCCATGAGCTCTGACGCTGGCTTTGGCAGCAGAGGAGGGTTAATGACAGTGATGCTGCTGCTGCTGCTGCTGCTAGGTCGCTTCAGTCGTGTCCGACTCTGTGAGACCCCATAGGCTCCCCTGTCCCTGAGATTCTCCAGGCAAGAATACTGGAGTGGGTTGCCATTTCCTTCTCCAGTGCATGAAGGTGAAAAGTGATGAGTTATACTGACTCTAAGGAGAAGTCCCCTTGTTGTTTATTGGCAATTAGTCACTAAGTTGTGTTCGACTGTGCGACCTCATGATCTGTAGCCAACCAGTCTCCTCCATCCATGAGATTTCCCAGGCAGAGCACTGGTGTGGGTTGCCATTTCCTTCTCCAGGGGATCTTCCTGACCTAGAGATGGAGCCCACATCTTTTGCACTGGCAGGCAGATTCTTAACCACTGAGCCACTAGGAAAGCCCAAACTGCTCTTAGCTTTCTGATTTTTGGAATGGGAAGCCATCGGCAAAATTGATGTCTCTTACTGAGGAGAAAAGATACTGTTCCAAGTAGCAGAGTTCTGAGTGTGTCTCTTTGACCCTCTGTTTCCTAATTTTATGTAAACATGGTATAATTAGATTTCAAGTTGTGAGAAGCTCATGGAGAAAGCAGGTAATTGGAACATCTTGGCTATACTATACATGTCATGTATAGATCATATTTACCATTCCTGGTTAGTTAATAAGATAATAGGTAAAGCTATAGGTTAAGTTTACTATAAAAATAAACTTCGACAACTTAATTTTACCAGTTCTCTGTAATGATAAAAATATAACCAATTTTCCAGAGATCACATGAATTTTTTTGGTATGTGTCAAGGATATTCTAAAGTGTTTTGCTATATATGAAATGGCAATTTTTCATGTGCAAAAGCAGATTTTAGAAAGATAGCAATAGATATGTCAAGATAAAACTGAAGATGCTTACCCATGCAAGAAAATGTCATATGTAGCCAGATTGGCTTGTAAATGCAAAAGCTTCTTATAACTTTTGAATCCTCTGAAATGTGTGCTTCCCCTTCCCCCCCGGCCTGTGCTAAGAAATCTCACAAAGGTAGCTCATCAGTTGTGACATGCCTACTATGAGGACTATTTCCTTGGAAAATGATCTCACATTACCTGTACTTCTGTGTGCGCGTGCTAAGTCGCGTCAGTCATGTCCGACTCTTCACGACCCTACAGACTATAGTGCACCAGGCTCCTCTGTCCATGGGATTCTCCAGGCAAGGATACCGGAGCGAGCTGCCATGTCCTCCAGAGGATTGTCCTGACTCAGGGGATGAAATCCACATCTCTTACGTCTCCTGCGTTGGCTGGTGGGTTCTTTACCACTAGTGCCACCTGGGGAGCCCACCTGTACTTCAGTGACTAAGTCAAGTGCCTGAGAAATTCTTTGGAACCAAGACCGAGACATTTTCTAATTTTTGAGCTGATTCTATGTAACATATGTATTCCTAAACAGCTGTTTTAAACTATGTATTTTTCAGCTTAATAATTTCAGTGCACTAAGGAGAACTCCCAAGCAAGTACCCAAAGCAAAAATCATCTTGTACTCTAATCACAATCTGATTTAGCGATTTTATAATTTTTTAAAAAGCAGGACATACCTGGTTTATATTTCACATAAAAGAAGGTTTTGAAAAACTGGATTTGTATTTATTAATGTGTAAAGTACACAGATATTAACAGTACATTTTGATGGATTTTGACAGATGCATGCCTACGTGACCAACATCTCAAGCAAGGATGTAGAACATTTCCACAACTTGTAAATTTTCCTAAAGTGCCTTTGCAGTCAATTCCTTTTCTCCCTCCCAGCCATAGCCTCTTCATGAACTTTCTATAAAGGGAATACTCTCTTGCATCTGGATTCTTCTATTCAAAATGTTTTTGAGATTCATGTTGTTATGGGTGTCGGTAGTTCATTCTTTTTTATTGCTATGAAGCATTCCGCTTAATGATTATGCCACAATTTGTTTAACCATACTTCTATTGGTAAATATTTTAGTGTCTGATTTTTGGCTATTATAAGTAAAACTGCTGTGAATATTCTTAAACTGTCTTTGTGTAGAAATGTTTTCATTTGTCCTAGGTAAATTATTAGGAGTGAAATTAGGTTCATGGAGTAGGGATGTGTATAATTTACAAAAAACCAATAAATAGTTTCCTGAGGTAGTTTCTGCATTTTTGTCTCCCACCAGTAATGTGGGAGTTCCAGTTGTTTCATATCCTTGCAAATATTTATATTGTCTGTTTTTAGCCATTTGAGTGACAATTCTCATTGAGGTGCTAATTTGAATTTCCGTGATGACTAATGATGAGCACTTTTTATGTAATTCTTGGCTATTTATGTCTTTTGTTTCTTCTTTTCTTAAAAAGTATATTTTCCAGCTTTGCATATTTTAAAAATTGGGTCATTATTATTAATTTGTGGTAGTTATTTATGTATTTTGGATATAAGTTCTTTATTGGGTACATGTGTCACAAATATTTTCTTCAGTTTCTGGATTTTTTTATTCATCAAAAGATGAGCAAAAGATTTTAATTTTGATGAAATCCAATTGATTATCTTTATTCATGATTAGAACCTTAAAAAACCTTATCTACAAAATCTTTGTCCATCCAAGATCATAAAGATAGCCTCTTAAATTTTCTTCCAGAAGCTTATAGTTTTAACTTTTATGATCAATCTCTAATTTTTTTTATGGCATGAAATAGAAGTTCAGAAGTTGCAAATGGATATATATATATTTTCCTATTGGTTGAAAAGACATTCCTTCTGCATTCAGTTGTATTGACTCCTTTTATTTAACCTGGATCTATCTTTGAACTCTCTATTCTACTCCACTGATCTATTTGAATATCTGTACACTGTTATTACACCATCTTAGTTACTGTCAGTCAGTCAGTTCAGTCACTCAGTCATGTCCAACTCTTTGGGACCCCGTGAATTGCAGCACGCCAGGCCTCCCTGTCCATCACCACCTCCCAGAGTTCACCCAAACTCATGTCCATCAAGTCAATGATGCCATCCAGGCATCTCATCCTCTGTCGTCCCATTCTCCTCCTGCCCCCAATCCCTCCCAGCATCAGGGTCTTTTCTAATGAGTCAACTCTTTGCATGAGGTGGCCAAACTATTGGAGTTTCAGCTTCAACATCAGTCCTTCCAATGAACACCCAGGACTGACCTCCTTTAGAATGGACTGGTTGGATCTCCTTGCAGTCCAAGGGACTCTCAAGAGTCTTCTCCAACACCACAGTTCAAAGGCATCAATTCTTTGGCGCTCAGCTTTCTTCACAGTCCAACTCTCACATCCATGCATGACCACTGGAAAAACCATAGCCTTGACTAGACAGACCTTTGTTGGCAAAGTAATATCTCTGCTTTTTAATATGCTATCTAGGTTGGTCATAACTTTCCTTCCAAGGAGTAAGTGTCTTTTAATTTCATGGCTGCAATCACCATCTGCAGTGATTTTGGAGCCCAGAAAAATAAAGTCTGACACTGTTTCCACTGTTTCCCCATCTATTTCCCATGAACTGATGGGACCAGATGCCATGATCTTTGTTTTCTGAATTTTGAGCTTTAAGCCAACTTTTCACTCTCCTCTTTCACTTTCATCAAGAGGCTTTTTAGTTCCTCTTCACTTTCTGCCATAAGGGTGGTATCATCTGCATATCTGAGGTATTGATATTTCTCTCGGCAATCTTGATTCCAGCCTGTGCTTCCTCCAGCCCAGTGTTTCTCATGATGTACTCTGCATAGAAGTTAAATAAGCGGGTGACAATATACAGCCTTGATGTACTCCTTTTCCTATTTGGAACCAATCAGTTGTTCCATGTCCAGTTCTAACTGTTGCTTACAGTAAATCTTGATATTGGGTAGTGTAAGTACTTTAATTTTGTTTTTCTTTTTAAAGATTATTTTTACTATTTTCAGTCCTCATTTTCATGTAAATGTTTAGAAATAGTCTGTTCATTTCTACTTTTAAAAAGGCTTGTAAGGTTTTTAATGGGATCACCTATTTTACATTTATTTTTTATGTTTTTATTGAGGTATAGTAGATTGACAATGTTGTTACTTTTTGCTGTCCAGCAGAAGTGATTCAGTTATACATATCACATATACACACTCTTTTCATTTGTGTCATATTTAGATTTCACATATAAGTTATATCATACAGTATCTGTCTTTCTCTTTTTGACTTACCTTCACTTAGTATGATAATCTCTAGTTGCATCCATGTTGTTGCCAATGGCATTATTTCATTCATTTTTATGGCTGAGTAGCATTCCATTGTACAAATTTACCACATCTTCTTTATTGAATGTTACTTTAAATCCAGAGATAAATTTGGGGAGAAAATGCCATATCAACAAACTAGAGTCTTACAAACTTACAAACATTACATATCCCTGTTTATTTAGGTCTTTATGTTCTCTTAGTAATATTTTAGTTGTCACTATAGAAGTCTTTCACATTTTTATTAAATTTAATCCAAAATTCTTCTATGTTGTCAGTAAATTTTTTAATTTTTAATTATTTGCTTCTAGTTATATAGAAATAACTGATTTTGTTATATGAACCTTGTAACTTGAAATCTTGTGAAACCATCAATTAGTTATATTAGCTTCTCTATAGGTTTCTTAGGATTTTCTATGTATAAATCATATCTACAAAGAAAGACAATTAAAATTTTTCTTTTTTATATTTATGCCTTTTATTTCCTGCCTTATTGCACTGGCTAAGTCTTCCAGTTACAAGTTAAATAGAAGAGCCATTATTAGAAGAAATTGCTTCTGATCTTAGGACAAGTATGTTAGTCTTTCACCACTGAGTATAATGTTAGCTGTGGTTTTTATAGATGCCCTGCAAAATAAAGATATATTATTAGGTTGCTGCTGCTAACTTGCTTCAGTCGTGTCCGACCCTGTGTGACCCTATAGACGGAAGCCCACCAGATTCCCCTGTCTCTGGGATTCTCCAGGCAAGAACAATGGAGTGGGTTGCCATTTTCTTCTCCAGTGTATGAAAGTGAAAAGTGAAAGGGAAGTCGCTCAGTTGTGTCTGACTCTTAGCAATCCCATGGACTGCAGCCTACCAAGCTCCTCCGTCCATGGGATTTTCCAGGCAAGAGTACTGGAGTGGGTTATCTGCCACCAATTAGTCCTACTATTTCTTCCTAATCTAATCTTATATTTCTAAATAAATAAGTGTTTTCCTCGCCTATCCGTCTCCCCTTCGAATCACCCTGGATCCACCGGGGTTGGACCCCGGCAGTAGGGGAGATCATCATACCTTGGGGCAGGACCTTCCATTGATACCATTGAGCAGGGGATTGATTATTAATGGAAGGTATTAAGAAGGCAAAGCGTTGCCTGTCATCTGGATGTAAAGGGATAGTGAAAAAGCAATCTTGTAGATCAAAAATCATAACAGCCCAGTCCTTAGGGACCATAGCAGGGTTTGGGAGTCCTGGTTGTAATGCTCCCATAGGAATCATTATAGTGTTAATATTCCTTAAGTCTGTTAGCATTTTCCATTTACCTGATTTCTTTTTAATGACAAAAACTAGTGAGTTCCATGGTACTTGAGTAGTTTCTATTCTATTTTGTTGTAGTAGCTCAGCCACCAAAGTATGCAAAGTGGACAGTTTCATTGCCTGTCATCTGGATGTAAAGGGATAGTGAAAAAGCAATCTTGTAGATCAAAAATCATAACAGCCCAGTCCTTAGGGACCATAGCAGGGTTTGGGAGTCCTGGTTGTAATGCTCCCATAGGAATCATTATAGTGTTAATATTCCTTAAGTCTGTTAGCATTTTCCATTTACCTGATTTCTTTTTAATGACAAAAACTAGTGAGTTCCATGGTACTTGAGTAGTTTCTATTCTATTTTGTTGTAGTAGCTCAGCCACCAAAGTATGCAAAGTGGACAGTTTCTCTTTTGATAGGGGCCACTGAGCTTCCATTCTAACTTCAGTGGCTTTATCTCAGTGACCCCTAAGAAAAAGGTTCATTTAATTGTATAGTCGCTTGAGCTTGTTGTAGAAAGTCTCTTCCCCACAAATTTAATGGTAATGGGGCAATGTACAGTTTAATGTAAGTGACTAATTGATCAGGGCCCAGGGCTTGTAAGCAAGATGAACTAACATAAGTTTGAGCTGCATCTGCAGTTCCTACTCCCACCAACTGGTGTGAGGCTAAAACTGCAGGCCAATCCGAAGGCCATTCCTCTGTTCTTATGATGGAAACTTTTACCCCAGTGTCTAACATTCTTTCAAAAGTTCTTTCTCTGATTTTTAATTTTAACATGGGCCTATTGATTTCTTTTATAACAGTAGAAAGGGTTGCAGTAACGTTGGCACTCCCAAAGCCACCTGTTCTGGTGTCTGCTTTTCTATTAAGTGGGGGCACATAAGGTAACAGCAATAGCTGAGCAAATCTGTCACCCTTTTGTAAATACAAGTTGTGAGTCACATGTAACATTACTGCAATTTTACCCATGTAATCTTTATCAATGATCTCAGTATGTATAATCATCTCGCACATGGTGTAGTTGTTTTGTTCCAATAGGAGGCCTATAGTATTTTTTGGTATAGGGCCAAAATATCCAGTTAAGATTTTTATAGTATTATTTACCATTGGAGAAGGCAATGGCACCCCACTCCAGTACTCTTGCCTGGAAAATCCCATGGACGGAGGAGCCTGCTAGGCTGCAGTCCATGGGGTCGCTAAGAGTCGGACACGACTGAGCGACTTCACTTTTACTTCTCACTTTCATGCATTGGAGAAGGAAATGGCAACCCACTCCAGTGTTCTTGCCTGGAGAATCCCAGGGACGGGGGAGCCTGGTGGGCTACTGTCTATGGGGGTCACACAGAGTCGGACATGACTGAAGCGACTTAGCAGCAGCAGCAGCAGCAGCAGCAGCAGCATTTACCATTAATAATTTCATATCTCGGGGAGTAGGAATGTCTATACATGTGTTATGTCTGGTAGCCGCTGTTAATTTAGTAATATTTGGTCGTCCTCCTTGTTTAATGGGGCTAGAGGAGAGCCCTTGTTCTAGTTTCCCAAAGGAGGTGTCTGAATGGGTAAAGCATTACCTTGTTTATCAAATCTAGAGCGGCATTCACTCAGCCAATGATTCCCCTTTTTAGATCTTGGGCAGAGCCTAGGGGGCTTAGTTTTAATAGCCCCTCCTTTGTCAGGAGAAAGACCTGTTTTTCGAGGCAAGCGACATTGCTTCCGCATGTGTCCTGGCTTGCCGCAGTTAAAACATTTAACTTTAGACTTTTGGAAACATTTAAGGTTTCTAAAGTGGCTGTTTTAGCTTTATGTTGAATCGTCCCCACATTCCTGCAGGCTTTCAAGTATTTCATAATTTCTCCTTTCCCCTTAATGGGTCTGATAATAGCCTGACAATCTTCATTAGCATTATCAAAAGCCAGTTTTTTCAAAATAATTTCTCACAAAGATGGATCCTTAAGATTTCAATCTATGGCCTTCTTCAATTTACCAATAAACTGAGCATATTCTTCAGTTGGTCCCTACAATATTTTTACAAGAGATCCATCAGAGGTGGAACTGTTGATTTTAGCCCATGCCCTGATAGCTACTTCCTTAAACCAGTATAACATGGGCGGCTGCAAAAATTGTAATTGCGTAGCAGTTTCAGCCATAGCTCTGGTGCCGGTGAGAATTTCAAAATTTAGTCCATCAGGGTTTCCCCTGCTTTGCTATTCTTGCAAATCCTTAAGATTTCAATCTATGGCCTTCTTCAATTTACCAATAAACTGAGCATATTCTTCAGTTGGTCCCTACAATATTTTTACAAGAGATCCATCAGAGGTGGAACTGTTGATTTTAGCCCATGCCCTGATAGCTACTTCCTTAAACCAGTATAACATGGGCGGCTGCAAAAATTGTAATTGCGTAGCAGTTTCAGCCATAGCTCTGGTGCCGGTGAGAATTTCAAAATTTAGTCCATCAGGGTTTCCCCTGCTTTGCTATTCTTGCAAGATTAATTTGGCTTCATCCGTGACCCACATTTGCCACTGTAGTAGCTGTTGTGGAGTCATAACCATTTTAGCAACTGTAAAAAAATCTGCATGAAGCCACTGATCTGCCCAGCCCCTAAGAAATTCCATACAGTAGGTGAGGTAGGTCCATATAGCATACATGCCTTTTTGATTGCGTGAGCAAACCAAAATCAGGTGATTGCCATTGATTATGTCCAGGTTGAGGATTATTAAATTGGACCGGAAAAGCCCACGCACAAAGAGGCATGTTCCGAGGAGGAATGCTAGGAAATAGAGGAGCAGTAGCAGTAGCGGACAGCACTGCAGCGGGCATAAAGGCCGGTGTTAGAGGCTTGTTAATATGAGCTCACGAAAGGCAAGATAAAGACGTATCAGGGACCTCTAGCAAAGTTAATTGTTTAACTGCTTTCAGCACCTATGACTCTTGTTTGTCTGTAATCTGCTTTAGCATGATATTTTTTCTGATTTAAAACCTCTGATAGATCTTTCTCTTCTAATTCACATTCATACAGAGATTGAATAGTTTCAATCTCTAAATCTCCTCCCGAGCCATCTAATTGTTCCATAACGGCCTGTAAAAGAGACCAAGTTACCGGCCATTGTGGGGGAATTTTTACCCCCTGTCTATAAGCTTTTAGAACATTGTTTTTTACTCTAGTCTAAGTTTGTAAATCTAAAGTTCCTTCCCCCGGGAACCATGGATTATATTCAATCACTGTCTGGTAACAGTTAACTGCTCTTCAGGCAGATTAACCGTGTATTGTTTCAAGAAATGATGCATGAGATGAACAAAGGAATTTTATTTGTCTAATGTCCCATCCTGCTTACCTCGCTTCTGCAGAAGTGTGACCCTTTTTCAAAGTCAGTCTGCTGCTTTGACCCAGACGTTGGGCGTCAGTTGTAAGGCTTGGAGAACCGCACTCTGAAAAGGACATTCAGGGACAGCCTCTAGTGGACTGATAAAGTTTATTATCTAATTGTGTAGTTTTATAATTTTCAGGGAATAGAGCATAAGACAGACTTACACGTAGCCATTTCAGATAACCATAAAAGCATTTAAGCATAAAATACAGTTCCCACCGCCCAAGCCATAACATAGCTTTGGCAAAACTCTAAAGGGAGTCTTATCATGAAACAACAGTCCTTGCTCTCAGAAACAGGTGGTCAGAAGGAAGCCTTCGAACGCCTCAAGGCCGGGTGTATAACCCTTTGTTCCCAGCCTCAGACACTCGGTGAACACTCATAACCCTTTGTTATGCTCGTTCCAGCTTCCAACCTTCGTCATGAGTGGAGCAAATACATTTTCAGTATTTGCTCAACGCCTTCCAGCTCCTCCAGAACTTACATACCAAAGGCCAGAGTAAGGAGGACATCCTTCCCAGGAGAGGAGAAGGCCCTTCTCAGCAGCAGGGATAAGGTTTCCTTCTGTTCTACACCTGCTGGTGTGGAACAACTGAGCTGCTCTCAACACACAGCCCCAGGTGCAGTCCTGGGCGAGGGGGCAACACCTGTATGTTTGAAGTGAAGTGAAGTGAAGTCGTTCAGTTGTGTCCGACTCTTTGCGACCCCATGGACTGTAGCCTCTCAGGCTCCTCTGTCCATGGGATTTTCCAGGCAAGAGTACTGGAGTGGATTGCCATTTCCTTCTCCAGAGGATCTTCCCGACCCAGGAATCAAACCCTGGTCTCCCGCATTGCGGGCAAACGCTTTACCGTCTGAGCCACTACTCTGAGATATTTAATAAGAACTGTGTCTCTGATCATGATGACCTGTCCGTGCCTTCAGGATAAAAGGAATGAATACTGAAAGCCTAGCCAAAAGGAGGGAGTGTCTCCAAGAGGTCAGTTAGAGTGAACGCCCAGAGGTAGGAGAAATTCAGATAGACAAGGGCAGGAAGGGTGCGGCTTTGATTCAGGGATGTGGTAGTCATCAGTGACTTGGGAGTAGTTTGAGGAAAGAAAGGGAAGACAGTCTAGAACTGCTAGGGATACAGGTGAACCTTTCAAGATGTTTGCTGTGGGACCTAAGATTTTCTGGTACAAGTGAGAGCGGAGAAGCATGGTGAGAAGTTTGTAGAGAAGAGATCTGAAATCCTTATCAGAAGATGCAAATTACATAAAAGTAGCAGGATCACTGGGCAGTGCCGCACTGAGACCCTTGGAAAGGGTGACTGGAGAGAAGGATCATCAGTCTCATATGAAACTGGAGTTCTGCCAAGTCAGATCACTGAGAGGACAGAAAGACAAGGGGATCAAGGAGTAAGTGAGCATTAGTAACATGTCAGCTCTTGGAACTGTTGGGGAGGAAAACACTTCCTCCACCCTCTTAGGTTCAGTTATTGGGAATCTGCTAATCAAATTGACAAAAGCAGATAACCATGAGAAAAAAAAAAAAAAAAACATTTAAATAGCTTTCCGGGAATGATGTACACATGCGAGAGTTGGACCGTAAAAAAGGCTGAGTGCTGCAGAATTGATGCTTTCAAACTGTGGTGCTGGAGGAGAAGAAACCAGTCAACTCTAAAGGAGATCAACCCTGAATATTCATTAGAAGGACTGATGCTAAAGCTCCAATCCTTTGGCCACTTTATGGGAAGAGCCGACTTACTGGAAGAGACCCTGATGCTGTGAAAGATTGCGGCCGGAGGAGAAGGGGACGACAGAGGATGATATAGTTAGATGGCATCTTTGACTAAATGGACATTGAGCAAACTCTGGGAGATGGTGAAGGACAGGGAAGTCTTGCATGTTGTAGTCCATGGGGTCACAAAGAGATGGACATGAGTGAGCAACAGAACAATAACAACAACATGCAGAGGTTCACAAAGAAATGTGACTTGAAGGGCGACTACAACTGGGAGTTGATATACTAGTTAATAAATGACAGGGAGTAGGACAAAAAGGCATCTTCTGAAAAACAGGTGACTTGGGGAAGGAGGAGCACTTATAACAAAAAACATTTAAGAAATATAAATGGTACTTTAGGATATATGGGAGATAGGGGAGTTTTGCAAAAATGTTTTGTTTGTCTGGCACTTGGAACTTTTCTGTCTTTTTAACACTGTTTCCAAAAGTAAATCAAAAGTCAATTAAAACCAACTCAAATGCATTTCTTTTTATAGCTGAATAATATACAGCTTCTTTATCCATTCATCTGTTAATGGACATCTAGGTTACTTCCATGTCCTAGCTATTGTAAATAGTGCTGCAGTGAACACTGGGGTACATGTGTCTTTTTGGAATTTGCTGTATGATGCAGGGAACCCAGAGTTGGTGCTTTGTGACAACCTAGAAAGGTGAAATGGGGAGGAAGGTGGGAGGGAGGTTCAAGAGGGAAGGGACATATGCATACCTATGGCCAATTCAACTCCATGTATGGCAGAAGCCATCACAATATTGTAATTATCCTCTAATTAGAAATAAAGTTTTTAAAAGTTAATTCATTGCAAAGGCAAAAACTCAGGCAAATCTTATTTCTCCATGAGGAAAGACCTATGAATCCATGTTTAAAGTTACATATAGTAAGTTTTATGCCACTGTTAACAGTTGTAGTACATCAAAACATTGACAGTAGCCACAACAGCAGTATCTAAATCTTCAGGTCTATATATAGTGATAAAAACTGGAAAATACAAAAAAGCTATCAATCAACACCACTAAATATTAATGACAAGTCTGTTTGTTTGGATGCTGTTTAAACAGCTGATATTAGGGCTCAGTTTGAGTTCATAAAGGGCCACTCAACAGGGAAAGAATCCACCTGCAATTCAGGTGACCTGGGTTTGATCTCTGGAACTGGAAGATCCCCTGGAGAAGGGAATGGCTCCCTGCTGCAGTATTCTTGCCTGGAGAATTCCATGGACGGAGGGTCTGGCGGGCTTGTCCATAGGATCACAAAGAGTTGACACGGCTGAGTGACTAACAATATCACTTTGTTTATGGAAAACTCAACAGTGCTGGTTTTTAAGTCTGCTAAGTTAGATGCAGAGAAACATGGCTTAAAATGACATATACATTTTTTATCATACATAATATGAAATTATTTTCCTTTAATAAATAATTTCTCATCATGTTTACTGGGAAACAATGAAAACTTCGTGTAAACAGTCCCGTAGGGAAAATTTGACTATTTATTGTTCAAATCATGTCTTTTTTCCTCAAAGGGTGCACATATTCCTGTGATGTTTCTTTCCTGTTGATGAAAATTTAGCATCAACAGGAAAGAAAAGGAAAGAATTGTATTCTTTACCTAAAATACTTGAGTTAACTAAGTATTAGTTAAGAAAAAGATGAAACAAAACTGAGACCTTTCCAAGTGTTCTGAAGAATGAGATATATCTATAGATGACACAACACAAAAAACAAGATTACAATTATAGAATCTGTTCATGGTCGCACGTGTGGCTGAGTATCAGGGCTTCTGGTTTTCTCATTCTTCATTCATGTACTCAATAACTCTGTGCAAAGGTGCTGTGACAAGCACTGGAATTACAAGATGAAGGGGACCCACTGCACCTTGAAAAATGATATGCCCTACACTGGAAAAATAGATGAACAGGCAATTTCCATACAGAGTCATAAATACTAAGATATAAAAGATGGCACAAGGAACACTCAAAAGGGACTGCCAGCTTTGTGTCAGTACTGCCAGCTTTGTGATGTAGGTGATATGTAAGTAGCTATCTGAAGGGCAGGAAAAGTACAAGAGTTAGAGGGGAGGAACATGTCCCAAGACCGGAGGTGAGGAAGTGCCCCTGTGGAATCCTCCACAGTCTGGCTGGTTAGATGCAGAGCTGAGGGACAGAGGAAGGTGCTAAAGAGATAAGATCAACTACTGTGGCAGGACCCAAATTGATGTGGGTGTTTGGAGCTTTTCCTTTCCACCAGTGAAAACTGGTGACAAAGTCAATAACAGAGAAATTTTAAAGTCACTCACCAAGTACCAGCTACACAAACGTGACTGCTTGAGTCTGGGTTTCCTAGCCTTAACCACTACCAGACACTTGAGAAGTTGATGAATGCCACGTTTTCTGAGAATAGTGAAGGGTGTAGGCGGATAGTTCTACAGGGATGGAGGCAGTAGAAAAAGGAAATAGCCAGAAATAAAAGAAATACATAGAGCTTTTGGGATTGTTTTTCAAGCAATGGAACATGGTGAATAAATGAGGAAGAAGGAATTTTTCACTATGACTGCTCATGCTTTCACATTTTTCATTAGCCATATGTAAGAAAAAATATTTAAGATAGCAACTGTTATCCAAACAATGGAAAGAGATGCCATTGTCTGTTTACCATGTATTCCAGAAATCAATGTCTAAATTTAATACATACGTTTTGGCAACATACCTTCTTCTAGTCCTCTAGTTATACTCCTGTCCAAATCCTGCTGTATCAGGGATTGTTTTTCAAGCAATGGAACATGGTGAATAAATGAGGAAGAAGGAATTTTTCACTATGACTGCTCATGCTTTCACATTTTTCATTAGCCATATGTAAGAAAAAATATTTAAGATAGCAACTGTTATCCAAACAATGGAAAGAGATGCCATTGTCTGTTTACCATGTATTCCAGAAATCAATGTCTAAATTTAATACATACGTTTTGGCAACATACCTTCTTCTAGTCCTCTAGTTATACTCCTGTCCAAATCCTGCTGTATCTGAAATAATTCAAATATTATTTAAGTTTAAGTTAAACAAGAGATATCATAGGAATGACATATAATTTACTATATGTAACATTTAAATAATACTTTTAGAGACTAGACCTAACTTGAAGATTACTTAGGTAGAAAAATAATCACATAAATACAAGAAAATGAATTCCTACTTATTCTGTTTTTAGATAACAGAAAACATACATATGGGATGCTATTTAGAGTAATCTGATACAAAGCATAAATATCAGTCTATCGAGTACACATAATTTCAGAGAATTAGGGAATGACCCGTAATCCTGATAATGACCGACAAGATCACCC